>OX465088.1:84680976-85280976 GCA_949987675.1 Chymomyza fuscimana
AAATGCACAAAAGTGCCCGTTGGCCACAAAAACAAAACCCACAACAACAACATGAAGAAACCATCAAGTAACAGTTGGACAGAAAACTAATGTCACGGCTTCATACAACATATTTCATGGTAGCCAAAACACTTCAGTTTCAAACAGCGCCGGGAACGGATGTTTAAAGCGCAACGTCAAGTTATTTCTTTTCTTTGGGAAATAAAAAAAGTTTTTTAACAATAATAGTCAAAGAGTTTTTCAGTTAAAGTTTTGGTGGAAAAAAGGAGATAATCAATTTGTGTGTGTTTAGTTATTGTGAAAAATGTTCGAGTCTAAAAGTTGCAAGTTTGAAATAAGTTTTTGTGCCTTCACATTGCTTGTCCTTTATCTGACACAAGCCGCAGCTGCATATACCCGGGAGATTGTTAACAACAAACCGCCGTTGCAGGAGCGTCGTAAGTTCTGTTTGCCAAGTGCTGTCAAAACGTGTAAACATGCATATAAATCTAGGATCTCTTGTTTTCTTATTTCTGCTCCTTTCGATTTGCTTACGCTACAGCGGCTTGGCTGCAAGCCTGCAAGCGTGAAAATCCCAACGAAAACAAATGCTTCCGTAAACTGTTTGAGGGCTGCTTTCCGGCACTGGCAAAGGGAGTGCCAGAAATCGGCATCAAAAGCTTTGAACCGCTGCTAATAGATCAGGTTTCCGTGTCGAAGGGTAGCGGTAACTTGGTCTTATCGGGTGGCTTTCAGAATCTGGTCGTGCGTGGTCCTTCCAATGCCACAGTGCGGCGTGCCAAGTAAGTGTGGCTGTCACAATATAGTAAATATCCAGCTGTTATCTTTGCTATGCTTCCACAGCCTGGATTTGGAGCGACGTCAGCTAAACTTTGAACTAGAGCTGCCACGCCTGCGTATTAGAGCCAAATATAATCTTAAAGGAAATATACTGCTGCTACCCTTAGTTGGTAATGGTGATGTGGCCATGGCTCTGAAGAATGTGCACACTGCTGTCTACACCAAGATCTCAATGCGCAATGAGACCCAAACCGGCGATGAGATTATACACATAGATGAAATGAAAGTCAGCTTTGAGGTGGGCGCCATGCGCATACATCTCAAGAATCTGTTTAATGGCAATGATATACTCGCCGCCTCCATTAATACCTTTCTCAATCAGAATGGCAATGAGATTATAGCTGAGCTAAGACCTGATTTGGAACAGGGTTTGGCTGACATCTTTCATGGCCTGTGGAACAATGTGTTTTCCAAAATGCCCACCAAAATTTGGCTGCTTTAAGATCTGTGTAATTGTATTTTTATTCTTATTTATTTTCATTATTTTTTTAGTTTTTAAACTAATTGTTGCAACACCTTTTGTAATGTATTTAAGCTGTATCTTAAGATTTGCACCACATTTCATAGAGATTTAAGAATTTGTTCTGCAAATAAATGTGTATTTTATTTAAATTTTTATATGTATTACAGAAGAATTATTATTTAATTATTTACAACAGTTCCTTAAGATCAACTTGCAGCTTTCCTAATAATATTAGTATTATTGTGTTCAGTGGAATCTAATATATAGATATACATCTATTAATGGAAATGAAGAACTGGGGTCACAAAATTTTCGAAATTTTGATTGAATTAGTAAGCTGCAAACCGGAACGTAGCGTAAGCCGTAATCGATATTAATCGAATAAAGTTAGCAGGATATTTTCA
Source organism: Chymomyza fuscimana (assembly GCA_949987675.1). Classification (NCBI taxonomy): domain Eukaryota; kingdom Metazoa; phylum Arthropoda; class Insecta; order Diptera; family Drosophilidae; genus Chymomyza; species Chymomyza fuscimana. The sequence continues at coordinate 84,682,684 of OX465088.1, forward strand.
ATTGAAATAAATCATGCCTGACATAGTTTGAACTCATCGGATGGCTCAAAAAAAGATATTCTAACAAGCATCGGAAATTTGTATTATCCCCTAGTTCTCTATATTGTAAAATATAATTTTTTGGTACCTACAATTTTTTTTATTTTTCCGTCTCCATTGGATTTATACACGATTTTCATTCTATTTACTTTTCAGGCTTTTCTACCCGTAAAATAATTGTAGACTTTTTGTACAAACAAATTAACTTTTTATCCATAGTTTATCTCAGATTTTTTGTCAGTAAGTGATGCAGTGATTTCTATAGATCCGCTAACAAAATAATTTCAAACATTAAAGTCGAGTTTTGCTGACTTTGAGATACCCCATACCCATCAAAACATACAAAGAATTCGTAACGATTTCGATCGAATTCGCATAGTGGTACTCCAAAAACCTTTTGATTGCCAATCCGGTTATGATATCTGCATAAAAGAATGAATTATGCCCTAAAAATCGATCAGTTCAATAAGTGCAACCGATTTGGATCAAATGTGCTACAGTACTTCGGTATCGGAAAAAAATTATGTAAGCTGCACATATTGAGGGGTGTAAGTCAAGGTATATAGCCCCGAGACAACTAGTTCTTTTTGTTTTTTTAAGGAATTTTTTAGATTCCCGCCTAATCTGGGCTAGTTCCCTGTTCCATGACACGTTAATATTGGACGTGAGCTTCGGGTGATCGGGCAAGACGCTTTACAAAGCATTACTGTGATCACTCAGTCGCAATTTTTGAGTTTGACAGGTAGCTTCCCATCCGGAAGATCGGTAAAATTATGTCTGGTTGTTTCTAAAAATTTAACCCAATCCCAATATCTAACCGTATCTTGTAGTCAGAAAATGAGCACTGAGTGGATACGTGCCAGTTAATCTGCACCACACTAAGGTTTTAGGTTGACCTGACATCTTAACTGAAAAAGATTGCTATAACGCAAACTATTTCAAGCTACAGTTGACTCTCGACTAATGCTGATACTGCGTCGCGCGCCAGTCCTCTCACTATGGTCCAGTTGTCGGTACCACAGATCACGTTCGGACCTTTGATCATTCTAATTATGTTTCGGTGATCCAACGGGACAGAACTTGGTCTGTTACGACAACTTTGATGCTTGCCATTTATTGTGTCTGTTGGGATCCTCAAAGATTTGTCTTTGGCACAGGCAACCACTTTAGTTTCCTTAAGCAAAACGTCATCACTGTGTGTCATCGCATCATGGTTTTCCTGTGTAACGACTCTTTCCAAGATGAGCCATTTATCGTATAAAATTTTGACTTTCCGGTCGATAATGAAGTTCAAGCCGGAAGCATAAACTGGCTAGACCACTGTTATGTCTTTGATGCGTAGAGCTACCGATCTTTCTCTACCTTAGTCTCTTTCGGTTCTTTTCTGTTGGTTCACTATAAGCTTCGGCTCTTTTTGATGTGGATGGAAGCAAAAGTGCTTACTAAACTTTTTTTCTGTTATCCGGCTAGTCGTTGGAGCCTTCACATGGCGCTGTGCGCAATGTGAGGACCAAACGGTCTACCTCCAAACCCTGACTCCAATTAGGGTAACTTTGGAGGATCTCGGCTTGCACAAACTTAATATACGCTTTGTACATACCTTGACGTACAAAGTATAAAAAATATCAAGTTCCAGGCCCAATAGCTTACTAAGTTCTTGTTTTTATTCTTATTAAATTTATAGACCAATGGTTTCCAATTTTAAAGCTAATTAAAATAAGAATAGAGCTTTTGGTCTTTTGGTTTGACTAAAATTAAATCCCGACATGCTTTCTATTTCTACCCTGAGCTTAAACTCCAATTAAAGGTTGCTTGTTGTTATCTAAATGAAGTTCGAATGGTTTAAAAACAATACAACTTTTGAGCCATGCTCGGCTGTCCAAAACCATGGCATATAGCTGGTAAGTGGATGTCGTCGTTTCCCAATCCTCCACAGGACATGTCATAGTTCATCCGGAGTGCCTTTGGCAATTTCACACGTCTGCAAAAATAAAATTTAATTTATACGCCTTGCCAAAACACATTTCTGGCACCGAAGCCAGCCCTGAATTCTTCCCAGTATTGTGTTTACTATGTTGACTATGATTATGTGTGAGTGTTGGACCGGAGTATCTGTGTGAGTAACCGAGTCTCTGGGTGCGTGTGTGTGTGTCCGAGCCAAGAATTTGAAAACAATTCGGACGTTTTGCAGAATGCTTTGTTTTCAGCAAAATGCCGCAAAAACACACAAAAAACTGTAGAACAAAACAAAAGCTGAAGCCCAAAATGAAATTTCGATATAAGGATTTGGGCGCACACATCGATAAAGATTTATGTCCTTTTTGAAGGAAATTCTCATGCTCGTTCTCAATCACAAAAACGTTTTGTATTCGTATTGGATGTGTAATAAAAATAAGTAAAAGTAAGTAAGATTTGCCGAGTGGGCGTTGGAATCAATATAACCAGCCTGACGCACACATATATGTACTACATACGAGTATATAAATGCATATAGTATATACGTTATTTAAATACTCATATGTACAAAAGAAATCACTGACAAGGGCACTAAAAAATGTGAGTTTTTCACAATAAATAATATAGAAATGCCTGCTATAGTCACAAGTAAATAAATAAATACCTATTGCCACACTATACACATACACAGTTATATATGTACATACATATATGCAAATGTGACTCATTTATGTTTTTTTTTGTTTATCTAACGTAATCGTTACTGCCAGCTGTGCCTGAAAAAGCAATTTTTCATGAAAAATCCTCAACTCACTTTTGCGTAATACACCATAGACTTGACTTCAAAGATGTTCAGATGCAAACATGCTCGACGTAGGATTACTAATTTCTGAACGTCTGTCGAAGCTTGATTAGCATTTCATTTATTAGTCTCAGGGTTTTCAGGGTTGCCACCCCACACCTGCAGACCCTCTTTTTGTGGACATTGCTGCGCTCTGATTAACAAGCGATGATGATTAAAAATGCGCCGGAATTACAAAATGGAATATCATTCGCTGTCGCAGCCAATCCCATCGTCTTCATCTTGTAATCAATGCTGCAGCGTTTCTCCAACAAATTGATATTGGCAGCGCACTATGGGACAAGTGGCTGCTTTTTTGGCTCAATGCCAAATTTCATCATGTTTCAATTGCTTATTGGCTCATATAAACGAATACCTTAGTACAAAAACGAACTTATTGCATTCAAGTAAGTCTTGAACCGTAAAATTTTTTGAATATTTTCAAATTTTCTGCTTTAGGTGCTCAATCCAAGTCTTGCTTGAAAGTTATCTCTGAAGCTATGAAATTTTTACATAAAGTCATAAAAAATTAATGTTCCTTTGAATCTAAACCCAACATAAAATGTTTGGACAATCTTGCTCAGGTCTACAATTATGGTAGGCAATTTAATACTCTGAAGGACTCAAAAAATACCAACGTAGCTATATGGGCCGAAATAGACAACTCCATGCCAAATTGGATGTTAAAACTGCTCAATAGAAATTTAGTCCTAATATAGTCAATTAAAAGGAAATTTCGTTTGAACTTCATTTTTTATTTTTATGAATTCATTCATACGTTCACTTAATTTTTATTAATTCCTATTAAATAGTTTTCAAGCTTTTGCTTTTGTATACTATTTTTTGTATTATTAAGTTTAAATAAACAATTTTTCATTTTTGTACGGCTTAAAAAGAAAATTGGATGATCAGCTACTTACTTCGCCAAACTTGTAAAGGGTGTTTATTTAAGTGCGTGCGAACTTAAAAATATAATAAAACAAAGAAAAATTAATATATGTAGACCCCAACACCCTAGTCTACTTAAATAATCTCCAAAAATCGCATACAAGTTTTTTCGATCTCTGGTTTTTAACGATGCGTTTAGTGTCGCTGAATCGGAATCAGAGGCTGAAAAATGCATGGCTCGTCGTTGCTCTGAGAACTTGGTCTGACCCTCAAACTAAAGAATCTATATTTTTTCGAGTCTGGTTATCCGCATTTCATATAAAAAAAAAACCCCAGCATATCAGGTTTCTGGGAAAGCTTCTCAAATACTTCGTTTTATGAGGTCTTTTGAGTTTATTACTGAACCCTTTGTGGGCCTGTGTCCATTACATCAGATTGCGATTGTTCATGGAACCAGCAAACGATGGTCATAAGGCTACAATCTTTGGACAAGCTAAATTTTGCATGGATCTTTACGCACGACGAGCAAAGACCAAACGGCGGTGTGTTGACAAATCACGGTCATCTTCAATCTTGACCTACAGAAGTTACAAGTTGAAACAAAACACACTGTAACTCAAGCAAGAGTTTAAAAAAGAGCAACTAAAAATAAATTTGTTTACGGGAATTATTATTATAAACTTGTATGATATGATTTCAACAGCTCAAAAATAGGTGAAATATTCTTATTCTATAATACATAGGTACTATATTTTTTTTTTGTAAATGACAATATTATCTAATAATGTTCCCTACCATTCAAAAAATGGATCCGTCGATATGTCTAGCTGATTAGGAAATAAAAATAATGTAACCCAACGATTTTGAAACTAAAGATTCAGAAGCAGATTCATATGTAAAATAATGTTCCATAAATTTAATTTTTAAACTTAAGCCTAATTTAAAAAAATAGTTTTTTTTACTTTTTATTGTGGGTATTTATTAACTAGACAAATAAAATGTCAGTTAAAGTTTTAGCCGGCTATGGCGAAGCAAAAAGGATGGATATGTGTTTGACCTGTAATTATGTACGTATGAATGTTCATCTGATACTTCGTAATATCTAAGCCGCTTAACATGATTTGACAAATGAGGTATCGATGGAAGGGTCTTGATCGTCAACTGGTTATGGGCTATGTGATATCACATTAAATTTAATATGGCGCCTTCAAAATCACATTAAGTCGAGAACAAAAACTTGTATTATGCATTATTGATATTTTTGATACATAAAAAATGTTAATCTTATATCATCTAATCATTGTTGCATCAAATCGATTTGACCTTTGTACATGAAAAAAAATTGAACATAATTAAAACAATAATCTGAAAATTAACATTTTTTTTATTAAAAAGTGATGTTTAAAATGCACTTTTTTAACAAGCCTTGTTGTTAACTTTGATAACAAAAAAAAAATGTTTTACAAGTATTCACTAGTTAAAGCAAAACTAAATTAAGCCGTAACGCATTCGGTTTAAAAACTGAAATTTTCAGAAAACATACTTTATTCGTATTTAAGTCCGATTAAATATAAGACTATATTAATAATATTAATTACGTTACGAATGCAATTTTATGAAGTATTTAATTTTCTATTTTAAATTAATTGATCGATTTCTCTTTGCCAATTAAATTATGTAATTGGAGAATCTTATTTCATCCCTTCTTCATCCTTACAAAGTATAAATGAAAAATCAAGCAAACTACAAATTTTGAACTATCCCTGAAGAATGAAATTAAATTATAGCTTTAGTTATCACCACATTCTGTTGTATAGTTTTCGTATAGATAAAAACAATTGTTGTTGTGTCAAAGTTGTAATTAAATTTTGTTACAAAAACTTCGTTATTTTCCCAGAGTACACGCTTATTGGTGGCAAAAATGTTCGGTATTTTGATTAGCTGGAATTTTTCATAATTACAAGTCAGTCAAATGTCGTGAATTGAACGCAGCAAACAAATTGAAATTCCTGGCGGGGCTCAGAGAATCGTTCAGTATCGTTGCCGACCAATTTCGCTCGAGTGTTTTACCAATTTTGAATATTCAGCTAAATGCTCGATGCATTTCTTCTCAGGGCAGACGTTTTTCTGACAATCCCCTTCCAGGGACTGCTCTCATGGTTAATTTCACTTTGTGTGCGCAATAGGCGAAAAATTAAGCGAAAGCAAACGGGAGAAATAAAACAGGCGAAAGCGGCTAACAGCTGAAAGTCAAAGAAGGATAAAGGAAAACGCCAGAGAACAAAAAAAAATAAGAAAAAAACCAGAGAAATTATTTCGAAAAACAATATCCGCTGGGTTGCTCCTTAACGTTCACTCTCAGCTCGGATTCGCCCAGTTTGGTCAGTGAATTGGTGCGCGATGCATATTTTCGCAATATATTTGCGCTTGAATAAAACACAGAGATGCGCTTGTTGGGTGCAGGACCTCAAGGAACCCCCTCTCGAGCGCTGTGGCAGATACAATAAAAGATAAAATAAAAAGCTTTTAATATAAAGTCTGCGGATGAGCAATAATCGAAGAGCAGGAACTGACGTCCGCTGCTCTTTCGATTGCAGCAGCTTCGCGCTAAGAAGGAAATTGCGCGTTCATTATTTTGAATGCGTCCATTTGGACTCCATAGAGGTGCGCCAAGGTCCTGGCATACAAGCAAAATAACAACAAAAAATTCGCGCCCCTTAACCGGTTCAAATTATTTGTCAATTGCAAAGCAGTTTCCTTTTTATTGAGTGCCGCACAAAGGTGACCTTGGCATCTTTCGGCTTTCAATGGGCTGCGTGTAGCATATCAGACAAATGTTGGCCAAAAGCTCAAAATGTCAACAGAACTTATTGTAATACGAGTTCAGACAGGCTTTCATAAGCCAAAGTCGCAATTATTCCTGGAAAAAAGTTGTGGCAACATATTATAGCCAAAAAACGAAATATGATATTATTTAAGCAAACACTTAAAAGACATTTGATCAGATGAAAGGGTAAGTTTAATGGAGGTCTTTTTTTTTTGGGTCATCCCAACTTAGTATTAAATTTTTTTGAAATATTATCTTGTTGACTATTTGTACGTTTATAAGTGAATTTATTACGTGTTATTGGATTGATTCTTGAAACGAAAATTTTTCAAGAGTTTCGCTAGTAAATAATTCATTTCTTTTCGATTTTATAAATTTTTATAGGAATATTACCCATAGATATACAAAACTAACCTCAAACAACACGACAAAATGTTTTGCGAGTCCGGCTGTCCGTCGATGTTTTTTAAATATGTTTTTGATGCAGCTGAATCTGAATCCGAGACCCAGAAAACCTCAGCACGCAGAGTTTCTGAGATAACCTCCAAATGGGGTTATTGAGGATATGTCAGAGCCCAGTTTTTTTAGCCTCGGATGAGGACTCAGCGACCCCAAAACATATAGAAGATATGGTCTGGCCACTGAACCTGAAAATAGACTTTCTTTTTGTTTAGTTGTGAAATAACATAACCTCAAAACACGCCATAGAGATTCTTTTTCGAGTCCTGATATACGACGATAATTTGTATATTTTATAATATAGTATATATATAAATGCACATCTGTGGTAACCTCCAAAATACCTCGTTTTGTGGGGTTTTTTGAGGTTAGGATCAAACCAAGTCCTTTTGAACCAATTCTGTATCCAATATTTTCTTAAAATGCATAGCTGTAGAAAAAAAAATGTGGTACAGTCGAGGCGGTGCCCGACAGTGGAATACCCTGTACCTTTTGTCTCGAAAAAATTATTCCCGCATATTCCTTCTAAGAACTTTCCAATTGGAATTAATTTTTTTTTGGTGAAATTCAATATTTATACCTATAAGTTCCCTAAATTTTTACCGATTTTGATGACATCGATAAAATTTGGATGTGGATTTGTTCATTAGAGCCACATGAATCAGCTTACCAAAAATTGTGATTCTAGGTCACTTGTAACCATAATTACGAGGAGTCAAATATTGGCGCAGTTTATAGGCAAGGGTGGTGAAATTTGTATGTTTTTGACTATAACTTTTGCTGTATTTGTCCGATTTTGTTCATTTTTTACACACATATGCATGTAACCACAACGCATCGCTCTCCGCGAAACTCTACTCCGGGGGAACGGGGAAAGATAGTCACTTATAGTCTCCGATATCCGACGGACAGACGGACATGGCTCAATCGCTACCCGAGGTTATGATAAGCATTTTGGTATAAAGGACTTGGGGTCTGCCACGCCTCCTTCTGTCCGTTACATACATTGCACAAACCTAGTATACCCTTTGTACCTATAGGTTCAGGGTATACAAATTTATAAATAAATTTAATGTGATGGCAATCCTGAAATTTTTATAAGCTTGTAAAGTCTGATCAACATTCCGCTGGTTTTTTTAGAAAAAAAAACGCAAAACCTAATCTCAACTTCAAATTAGAAATCAAGTCTTCGGGTGGCCGGAAAAATTTTACAAAATATGGGAAAATATGTTATTAATTGATTTTTATCGTGTCGTTCTTAAAAATAGAAACTTTGCAAAAATACGTGTGTTTTGTGGAATTTAAAACTAACTTTCGCCCAATATTTACAAAAGTGTGTCAAAACATTTAAAAAAAAAATAACGTATACGCAATGTAGCCTTTTAAAAGTAAGTGTTTCCATATCGATAACAAATTTTCTGAAAATATTTGTGCTATCATTATCAAATCCTCCAAGTTTCAGCTCTCGAGTTTATTTCAAAAATTTGACAATTTGGACAATTGAACAAATGCTGAGGGAATTGAGTGGCCGCAAAACTGAAAGTTGTCTCGAGAACTCGATTTAATTTCCAGTGAAGGCATATTTTTAACATATACTTCTTACTTCAAGTGTGGTTCTTATGCAAATCTGAAGTGAGTCTTTGCCTTAAAATTTCAAAGTATTTTCATATTTTCAATGCAATATGTCATAGTTAACGATTCACAATCATCTAACTTAAATAATATTCAAATTTGAAATATTACTTTTTAATGTCAAAAATTGCCATTTTGTATGAGAGATACCATTAATAAAATTAAAGAAACCATTTTTTAGCCAAATAGAAAGTATAGATGCCTGTACCGAAGGTACATTGGTAATAAAATGTCTTGCAAATGTATAGGAAAAATCCAAAAATCAACCTCCCTTTGCTCAGAAGATCCTTTAAAAACTTCTTATATTAAAGATGTTATATTCGGGAATGAATAAAGAAGGACAAACGGGGGTTAACGTGTGAAGTACAGAGGAGCGGATCCCCCTTATTTTCTTCATAAACTGAAGTATAAGTTAGAACAAGATTTGCCATATCACTAATTATTATAATAAAATAATCAATTATTATTTGTATTTCGCCACAGTGCCAAATTGTTCATAATCTGGTTCCGAGAAAAAACTAGTACTAGAACTAGCACCATATTATATTATATTAGATTAATAGCAACATTTAGTTTGAAAAATCATTTAATTCATAGACATAGAGATAGAGCCAAAAAAATTGCTGAAATTCCTGTAACATTAATTATTTTGTTTTCTTTATTGGATTTGGGTTTTCAATGATATTTTACAATTTAATTTATGTATTTTTTTAATGAATTCTAAAAAGTGTTTAAACTAAATTTATGGGCGTAATTTAAATAATATGTATGTGAGCAAAACTATGTACATATGTATATGTATATGTATGTGCTAAGTCACACTAGTGCTAAGCCCCACGACTTTTTTCCCCTTTTTATATACTACAATATATAGTATATTTGCATACATTTGGCACAAACAAAATGAAATTGTGTAAATAACGAATAAATAAATTAAATTAAATGATGAATTTATATAAACAAGTGAATGTGTGTGTGCGTGGAACCATTTGGATAAACGCCAAAATCCGTACTGTGTCCAGACAGACAGATAGCGAGAGTGAAAGAGGACCGTGCTGGACCACTAGAAACGCTTCGATTTCATCTAATCTCAGATGTTAGATAAACGCCAAGAGATATGCTAATTTAATGGTTATTATCCCAAGGTTTTCATGTAAACAAAACAAATTCAACTTTCCATAGACTTTTATTGAATTTTTGTACTTTGTAGCGTGCGAATTGCTTCTCAGACCGGCCTCTAACCTCCCTGCACCCACTCATCCCACATACTGTCACGTGCCCGACTCCGGGAAGGGAGCTTCATCCATTGCGTTCACAAGTAAACAAAACAAATTTCGAAACAAAAAATGAAACACGAAAAGTTTAAAAAGGATCCGCCTTCTAGTGGCAAAAGCATTTATTTATTTTCTTACTTTTTGCGCTCTCATTTTTTTTAAATCAAAAAGCAGCGTCAACAACTCCGAGAGGAAACAGTAAAGGGCAAAACATGTCTTGCCAGAAAAATGAAAATAAAAATTTGGATCAGTCGGGGGGCGGTGGCCGACTGTTGGATACTCTACATCCATTTTCGGCAAGACATACAATTTTATATGTGCGCCAAGTTTACTAACGATAAATTATGGCATGTGGTGGTATGATAAAGCTTGTTTCGAAAAAATAGCAAATAATTTTTTTTATTGGGCACACATGATTATACTTTAAGTAGGAACAGAATTTTTTCATAATACCAAAATTCACTCAGATCTCGAAATATTTAAAAAAAATAAAATTTTTTTGTCTCAGTCATCAAATCGTTTGGTTTAAATTTTGCTCTGATCGAGAATTAAAAATTTTAAAATTTAGCTGTTGTGGAAGGAATGAAAAGATCTATCACTCTTACTGGTTTTTTTTTTAATTATGTAGGAACCCTGACATGCTGAATCTTGTTCTTCTGCATACGGGGTGCAGATTCCACGGCCCCGAAAACATAAGAAAAACAAGTGTAATTTGTAGAGTGATGCCAAATTGCGCCCGAATATCTTTTATAGTGGGAGGTACGGATTCAAAACTATTAATTTCAGCTGCTGACGTATAATGCCCATCTTTGTTAAAGCTTCAAGTCTTTAGGTCGTAAAGTGTACGAAATCCTGGTATTCTTACGTACGAATGGACGGACGAATAAGGTCTATCGAAAAAGAAACTTTTGGTCTTAGCTGTCGGAATCTATAATAATCTTATTACCCTACATATAAGGGGCAGTGTATAGTGTTTGGTAACTACAAACGGAACAGCAACTACAACATCGATATGGATACGTTGAGAGTATCTAGGGCCGAGGAACAAACGGAGCGGCAACATAAACATAATGAAAAAGTAAAAACTTAAGCAAACTTAAACAGAAAGTGAGTCAGTCGATAAGGTTAGATAAAGCTACGGCTCAAATGAGTCATGTGCGCGGAGCAAGGAGCGCAAACACGTCCCTTTGACAGCTCGCAAAAAATACGTGAGTAGGGATAGTGGGTTTGGCGGGGGGATAGTACAATTTGGCTGGTAGTCACTGCTGTCAGAGGCTTCGTTTCCTATTGATTCCTTATTCTACACCCACACGAATCTTGTGTGCCGTGACTCCTTCAAAAAAGTTTAGTTTATCGACTGCTACACGTAGTACTATGTAATGTGCAGCCGTGGGAACCTACCCCGCTCCGACCCACTACCCTGCCATTAAACTTGCTCAACAAGTTTACGTAACAACAACAAGAAAAAAAGAGGGTATCATAATATTTTTTAACAAATACATGCATACTATGATATATAGTATATACGGATGCGCCAACTAAATATATATGTGTACTATTATGTATATCTCTGGTGTCAGAACGTTGTTGGGGTGCTTTATGAAAGTTGTCCGAGTTGAAGGTTGCCCGGGTGCACACAAGCGCAATACAGGGATACCAAAAGAAAATTAATTACAAATCTTTGCCAGTCCGGTAAGCATTGAAAGAGCGCAATCATATCGGAAATGTATACTTAAGGAAGGTTAAGCAAGGAGCCAGCAGACTTGGCCACAATTAAACGCATTTCCTTGAAGTTTACTTACAGCTACAGTGCAGAAGTTAAAGCAAATTAACTTAGTTTCTTGGGGAATAAATGCGAAGTCTTTTCGAAGCACTGTTATGGAAAAACTTTATTAAGTGAAAAAATTATTGTTTTAAAAAAATGCTTACTTTTTCACGTGTTCAAGGGTTTCCGAACCTACTGGGAACTAGAGATATAAGAAGTAGTAGCTGATCTTACTTAATGTTATATTTGTTTGTAAGAAAACGTGAAACCTGAGTGAAAAGGAAGTCCCTGCTACCAGCCTCCTTTGGACCCTATATAAAAGAAGTTACCACTTTTACGCTTAAGCATCCTTTTAACGATGCCATATCATCGCGGAATTTACACCATTTAATCTTCCTTTGAATGTCTAAGAAAAGTTTGAGTCCTGCTGCCCTTTGTGTACACTTCATGGGGTAGACTTACCTTTTGATTCAATTTCATTAATAGTATTGTAGCTAGAAATTGACTTTCTTCAATATTTGGTTTTATTTGGAAAAGACCGACATATTTCAATATTTCTCTTTTATAATTTTCACAAAAGGAATCAATTAAGACATGTGCGTCTGCCTGTCTGTATTTCAAAGACGAAAGGAGCTAGGAACATGAAATATTACCACAAAGTGCGTCTGATAGTCTGGTTCGACACTTGCATAGAGTTTTTTCCTCTTTTTCACCAGTATCGGTTGGGAACTTCACGAGCTTTAGATTAACATTACGATAGTGATGATTTATTTCTTTTTCCTAAGTGGAGCGTAGAGCCTCTCGGGGATTAGAACATTAACGTGGTGAGGGGGCTCAGTAGGGGCATTGAACAACAACAAATAAAATCCTGATGCCTTTTTGGGAGCCGAATTTTTCTCCAAGGGGTACCCAGCAACAGCTGGCTAATCGCCCTGCTTCGGCAGCCATCTCAGAGGATTTTGAGGTGCTAATTTCAGGTTATAATCAAGTTATATATGACAACCCGATGAATGTAACCAAACATTGAGAAGCTCCACTAAAAGCAACCAGCACGTAAATATATTTATAAAGAAGCTACAGAACTTTGGTAATTACGGCAAAAAATGAAAAAGCACGCAGGGGTCGGAGCCCTATAGTGTTGTGATGAAATTCACCAAAATTCTCTCTGAAGGAATACTTTTTACGAGCAGCAAATTATGTACTTATAGCATCCATCTTTTCATACTCCGAGCTCATTCTACATTCGATAACAATAAAATGCACACTTCTTAAAAAAAGTTGACTTCAACAAAAGGCCAAGTATAACTTATCAAAGACCCATTGTAATTTGAAATCTCAACGAAAAGCAGAAAGCTTAAGTAAATCATCTTAAAGGGCCATAAATCTCATGATCCTCTTAGATGCGTTTGGTAAGTATACACTTCACAAGTACATTGTATATACATCGCATATACAATATTATCATTCTAGTCCTTTTTCTGCAACAGAGTTTCCACAAAAACCCAATTAAGTTTCAATGTGTATGTGTGGGTGCATCTGTGTGTTTTACGCAAACACTCTCACTCCTCTCAAAGTCTCAGACTCTGCTCAGTTTCTGACACATCCAAACTCACATTATTCACGTTCGAATGGGCGGCAATATGTTTGAGCGTATTAACACCGACACCAGAACAATAAATTTTGCAAATAGTCAAAACGAGATTTCCTAATATTCTACATTTTGATGCTGCTTCTGCTGCTGCTGGTGCTCATTTTGACCCAAGAACAGACCATTCCGGTTTCTTGTCCTGTAACTGTCCTGTCTAGTCGGACTGCTCATATGTAGAGCCACTCGAGCGCATCTCTCATGGATGCCTTTTTGTATTCCGTGCACGCGTTTATCTTCAAGTATTCGTGTTTATAGCGAGAACCAACCAACAACCTACAAAATGAACGTCCATGAGTTTGCTTGTTCACCACTCAACACGATGCCTTTCCGCCCTTGCCGCACTTTATGCCACCACTACGTCTTCACCCCATCTAGTTCAGCTCCTAGAGCAGAGTCTTGAAGCGTCCTCCACTTGGAGGCTTGCCGTAGTTGGTGTGCGTGTTTGTATGTTCTCTAGGTTGACCGCTCATTTATCACCGCAAAGTCAACCAGAGTTTGACCTTCATCAATTTTGGTCACTGGCATGAGTTGCTGCTGGCAGGACTTTTGCGAAATGAGCTCGCAAGTTCCTTGCAACATCCACTTTCATGAAATAAAAACCCCTTTTTAACCCCAACGACAGAAGTGTCTATATAAATGTGTACACTTAATATGATTATGTTCCGAGCAGTGCAGCATATTCTAAATATGAACAAATCTTTTGATTTATTCGTTTATATGTACATGGCCAGCTTTTGATTGCGTTGTCTTTGGCCTGTCCATGGGATTTTCGCAAACGTCCTTATCGATTGATGGCCACGTGTTTTGTATTCTGCACTTAAATATAGTCCGAGGAGCTTTACAATATTCCGACTTTATTAAAGCCAAGAACAAAATTCGCCATAAGCTATAAAATTTTGCACCTACTAACAAAGTTCTGCCAAATAAAGTACACTGAGCAAAAGAGTCGATCAAGTGCGGTGGGTAAACAAAAAAATTCGTAACGGCTAAGGAATAAAAGATGGCGATGAGCATGACGACGACGAAAAAAAAAATTTTTATATATTAATGAGATAAGGCTACAAGAGGAAGGCACTGGCTTGGGGGACGAGCAACCGAAAACGGGGCTGTCAATGATACTGGACAAACACATCAGTATATTTTAAGCAGAAGAATATCTTTAAGGCCGATATTTAGACGATGAACGAGTAGAAAAATACAAGCACAGAGCAAAACAGTCTGACCGCGATATATGCAGTGGCTGAAATCCAATTTTTTTTGGAACATTTTTTCGCTTCTTGATTAAAAATACGGCTGCAATACTGAAAGTTGTGTAAAGAAATTTGGGTTTTTTAATGCTTCAGAAGATATAGAGGCTTTCAGAAATGATGGGTATCTTCAGCTTTAACCAAATATCAAATGAAAACCCACCGTTCTTAGTCTTATAGGCCGATCCGATGTAACATTGCAGTCTATCGACATAGTTACTTTTGTAAAGTTTTCCCGAAGTTTACTGTGAATATTAATAATCGTTTTTTTTTTTTTTTTTTTTTTTTTTTTTAATTAATTGAGCATAGTGGTAGTGTGTATGAGAATTGTCACCTTACAACAATGTTCATGCATTACCAAAGCGGTGTGAGGAAAAATGCAGCTTATTCTTATCACCTCAATAGGTCTGTTAAGCAGAGGTTTAAGCTATTAGTATAAGTAAGAGAACAGAGTAGAGTATTGGGATATTTAAAGATGTTGCAATAAAATAAACAAATTTTGGTATGTTCAGTTAGTTTCGGGTGGGTCTCCAGTAAGCTGAGAAGCTGATCCAAAGATGACGGCGACATGTAGAAGAACTGAAGCAGTAAATCATCTGTTAACTATCATTTGAGTCAGGCATGAATGCCAGAAGACCAGAAGAATGCATGAAGCATTGCAATCTAACCCCTGAGTCGAGGGCAAGAGCAAGAATTGCTTTACTCCTAAAATTTACTTTTATTCTTTAAAAGTTCATGTGAAAAGTTCAAAATTTTGGTATTTTGACTTTCTAATTGCAGAACCACATGCTTGTCTATTGTTCTCAGTGTAGGAAGAACGTTTCCGCCACAGCTGAGCTAATTGGGTAGTCGCTGTTTTATGGCACTCAATAGCGCCAAGTAAGTGGTAGTTGGATACATTTATTATCAAAATAATGCCTATGCCCAACTCCGTGCTGCAGAAACTACAGGCCAAGAAAACGAACGCCATCTTGATGCGGCTTAACATTAATAGCAGCAACAATACCGAGTCGTGAAAACTTTTAGAGAAAAGTGAAAATTTTACGAGCACACAGATACGATACGATACCAAAACCGCTCGGGGCTCAACATTATGTACATATTAGAAAATTTATGCGCTCGCGCCTGGCTTTGTGGGAGCTATATGAGTTCGAGGCGATAACGAGGCGCAACGTAGTACCTAATATCGCATTTGGGGCCTGAGGGAGTGTGCATACCCCAGACAAAGTCCTGGCCAGTTTACCTTGCCCATTTTCAAGAATTTTAAGTTGGCAGCAAAGTTTGCCGGGGCCGTAGTTAAAATGATTAAAAAACAAGAAAACAAACAGCAAACTGTGCCCTATACGAAGGTGGAGGGATTCACAAGTTCGATGTTGGCAAAGTTTGTTGCACGTAGTATCTTGGACGGAGCATTTTGCGATGCTCCCCTTAAGTTAGGGAAACCGGCTCGCATAATTTAACAGCTGGCCAAGGTTTGGGACAGCAAGGAGTGCAGTCTAGGGATGAGTCTAGTGGTGGCAGTTTTGTAAGTGGCTCTACAGTGACGTATTAGTGTCTGTTCATAATTCAGCAGTGTTGGAAACGTTTTGCGGAGTACTCCAAAAATGCACTTGAGTGATGAGCTTAATAAGTTTGAGCAAGGGAATGGGCAGATGGAATGCTACGAAGTTGGCCAAAAGAAAAGCACGCGTTTAATATATAGTAGTATTATTAGCATAATTAAAACTATTAGAACTGCTTTAGACATGCACTGCAATAGAAAATTTTAACTCAAAGTTTCAAGTTATCTTACAAAATGGCTGAAATATTTTACTAGGCACGTGTTGGCATAACTGACTTTGAGTAAATCAACAATATGCCACGTTTTGGCATTTACAGCGACACAGTATGCCGATCCCTTCTCGCATCTGCTTGAAAATGTCTAATTTATGCTAATGAAATGATTTGTAATATGCTACGACCCCGAAACAAGCCCCAAACCCTCGAAAAACATGCCACTCCCCAACTAAAGATACAATTGTGGCCACTCCCTCTTCAAACTAATTAGCATGAAGGAAGTCTTGCTATTGTTGCCAGTTAGTTCCATGAAACAATCGTGCAACATATACAACAACTAGCACTATGTATCATGCATGTCTTTTGATGGCGCACACGCCCCCCTCTATGTACCATCACCATGACCCTTTCCAACAAAGCTTGCATCAACAATTTGACTTTCGTGGAATGCGCAAAGTGCACCAAATGAATATTCCGGTTGCTGTGGCAGCTGCCTCTCTTGTCTCTTCTGAGGACATGCCCGCTGAATCTTGGCCAACTAATTAATTTGTACTCTGGCTTGTTACAGCCAACTTGGCAGT
Source organism: Chymomyza fuscimana (assembly GCA_949987675.1). NCBI lineage: Eukaryota > Metazoa > Arthropoda > Insecta > Diptera > Drosophilidae > Chymomyza > Chymomyza fuscimana. The sequence goes on from OX465088.1 coordinate 84,699,617, forward strand.
AGCTCATCCTCCGTGCACTCGTAGTTTCTGGTTAATGTTTCAAATATGTTAACAAGATACTTTACAATATGCCATAAAAAAGCCAAGCCGGGAAAGTCATGGGCCGGAATACAAAACTGGCAAAAGTCAGCGGTTTTCTACTACCTGTTTACATAGGTTGCTCTCAGTGGTTGTGCACGAGTGCCCGGGCATTTAGACCGTCTCGGATCCCCATTCCCTACATTACCGGAAAAGGCTTACAACGCACACACACGTACACAGATACACACAAAGGCACACGAAGACACATTTACAGTCAGTGCGGTAATTATTCGAACGCCTTAAACTTACAATACAAATTCTATTCGGTAATGATGGATATAATACACGAGTAGCAACCGACTGAAATTTCTACCCCATTTCCCGCATTGAGCTCTGATTGCCACATCTATTATTAAACCATGTCCGTCTGTATGTCCGGTTTACAAGGAGCACGGAATTTATCGACAAGGTGCGTCTTGGTCTTCTTCACTTGGATGAAATTTTTTGCTATTGGCACAGTTTCCAAGATGGAATATTGGGAATATCTTTCAAATTTTTCGAGGTAAAATATAACAGCTCGACACAAGTCTTTTTTTATACCTTGTACTTTATGTAGTATACGAAGTATGTGCAAAAAAAAATTATTTTATAAATAATAGGAAACGAGTAAGACCCAAACCGGACGACAGACGGAATCGATTTGGCCATATCCGTCTTTCCTTTTGTCCAGATTTGATATTGGGCCCCTTTGCCGCAAGTAAAAGTCCTCATTTTTTAACCAATAATATTGAAACTTACCAAAGGTTTTGCGGTTTGCAACTTCGCGAGTATTGTATAAGCAAAAAATGCGAAGCCGCACTAAAAAGACTCCTTCAATATATATATGCATCAAAACTTATGCGCCTTAAACCCAGATAAACACTATAGAAATTAAGAAAAGTACAGGGAATAGTAAAGTCAGGACCACGAGACTCTTCTTGTGGCTTGAAGGGGTGGAGTCCCCTAGTTTTGATTTAAATCGGTTGGAAATTTCAGAGTTTGGAAAATCTAAAAAATCGTTTTAATCGTTTAAGGATAATATCCCGCAGCTTCCCACAACACTTGCAACTATTTACTCCTAAACCAGTCCAAGTAGCAAGTTAAAACTAAAACATTTCTTCCAGATGCAGGAAAACGATATTCTAGGAACACAGTTCAGAGAAGTGTTACAGTTGATGCAGACTGAAAGTGGGAGTTTCTTAAGGTTTCAATTGTGGTCTAAATTGGTGTGATCCAGTCATAATCTGTGAAATCTGGTAAACAAAAGTTTTTAGAGTAGTGGCAAGTATTACTTAATATCACATCACCGTATATTTCAGTCCTGTTAATACGATCTTTCTCAATGCCAAAGGTGTTGTACCCTTGCTAAGTAATTGCGATTATTCCTAACCTCATTTTTTTGTGTGAAGATAGACTACCGACTCGAAATTGTACAAAAATGTTTTATGCATTTGTGACTCTGATTTTAAAATAGTTTCAGAGCAGAAGAAATTAATTTTCGAATGTTTTTGTGAATAACTCATTAGGTCGATCCCTTCGATTTTGATGATTTTGCGATAGAGCTACTTGCCAATATTAACCACGTAAATTTAGCAAGCGAATTTTCGTTTTTTTATCGAGTTATCAAAAATTTAATATTAAGGCGAACTTTTCCTTGACAAGACATAGCTCTTAAAAATATATATATATGAGTATAAAATATTTAATTCGTTTTAATAAAATAATATCTTTTTACCCAAGTATTGTTTAATTATACTTTTAAAACTTAAAAAAATAACAATATGAACTAAATTTCCTAATGACAACAGTGCGTCAAATACCAAAATATTAAGTTTACAATTTAAAGCTGTTCGCATAATTTTTGGTCTGACTGTATGTGCGACGGGGTTTGCTTACTCAGATGAGTTGTAAAATTATGCATTAGCTTTATGTCATTATGTGGCATATTAAAATCTCCTTAATTACGAAACGTAATCAACAAAGGTTCGTTGCACGTTTTTCCTTCTTGGCTCAGCGCTCACTTTGTGACTTGCCCCAATCGTGGCCCCTTCTCCGCCCCTTTGTTGTACATAGTTGTGGAAGTTGTTGTTGCTGTTTAATCTTTGTGTTGTTGCAGCATTGTTGTCATTGCCATTGTCCCCCTGTAACCCCTGTTTCTGTTTTGCCTACGTCGCGTACGTGCCACATGCCACATGCCGCATAGACAAGAATAGTCTGAGTAAACGAAAACGTCGGTAGCTAAATTATTACGAGTAGTCAACAGTTTTTCATTTGGCTTAATGTTTGTTTGCGCCACACTCACACATATATGTTTACAGATATACTATACTATATACTATGTAAACAACTTCATATATATGTACTTGTTTACATATGTATATGTAGCTACATATGTGCGGAAAAGCTTACACCTATAAAGCCTAAGCACACAATTACTTACACCTAGCAACGCATATACGTATGTTATATACTCGTACTTGAATATAGTATAATACATTTTATAAACAAAGCAAAATATCTCTGGATAATATGCATAATTTATGGTTTCCAATTTAGGCATTTAATAAATGACCAAAAAAGCGATACATAACACAAAGTTTTCAAAAATATTATCCAACGAAGCCAACTAAGGTTTAATAAAATCTTTCAGATCTAGCAATTCTAGGTTTTACTTGGGTCAAATTAAGTTTTATATTTTAAGTACTTATTCTTGAGAGGGGACGTAGTACGTAGTAAAAAATGTTGCCATGATACGAATACCAATACCAGAAGAATTTTTAGGGGAAATATTTTCAATAAAATTTATACCCACTTTCACTTTGGTTCACAAACAACCTCTGGGGATGGTATCTTCAAACCACAAAAGATTTTTTAATATCTAAATGTTAATTTTTGTTTATAACTCTCAAAGATCCTAAACGATTTTATCAGAATTATCCTGTTGGATGAAAATGGGGGACTTATAATTATATGAAGAGCTTACGATAACACGCAGTTTGAGTTGAAAATTTCTATGCGGTAATCTTCATTGGTCCAAAGTTAACTCCAATATGGTAAACAGGACAAAAGAAATTTTTATAGACATGTCTACGTAGAGCTAACAAATCTGTTATGTTGCTTAGGTAGGGCTATGATGAAAGCAAATCGAGTAAAATTTTAATTTTTGGTGCTTACAATCACAACTCATTTAAGCATTAAGTGCCTGAAGACAAAAATTTGTTACCTTTTTATTATTTTTAACAATAGGTTAGGTTAGGTTAGGGGCGGCTGCTGGCTTAAAGCCAGCACACTTAGGCCTGGGTCGGCCCTTTGTGACACCGTACGAATCTCTTATGTTTTTCACATATATTTCCCTTCTCCTATACAATCTTTAAAAAGGGTCCCAGCCCGTTGCAGCAATGTAGCTCGCAATCTTTCTCGGACAAGTTGACTCTAGTTCCGCTAGATTCTGGAGGAAATAGTATCCCAGGTGCTTTTTCCTGCGTCTACTAAGAGCTTCGCAGGAGCAGAAGAAGTGTTCAACTGATTCCACCTCTTCCTCATCTTTGCAACTTCTACAAAAGTCATTACTCGGAGCATTTAATCTGCTAGCGTGTGCTCCCACAAGCCAGTGTCCGGTAATCGCTCTGACAACTGCCGAACACTGTGAACGGTTAAGACTGAAAAGCTTCGAAGAGCGTTTTGCATTGATATTTGGCCATAATTGGCGGCTAATCCTACAATGAGGAGTGTTATTCCACATACTTTGAGCAAGAAAGCTAAACTTTTCCCTAGTATGTAGCTTAAAAGTGGCCATAGGCATACGTATAATCTCTTTATCCTTTATCCTCCTCTTTGTCTCTAATTATAAATGTTGGGTCATTTCCCCTATTGCAAATAGGTAAATTTGTAGAGAGAAGATAATCAAAAAGTAACTCACCCCTCTCGTTTATATTGGAGCTCCCCCATTGTCCATGGTGAGCGCTTGCATCACAACCAATCAATAGACCAATGCCGAGGTTGTCACTGTCTCTGATAAGTTGTTGCTTTTTTTGACCCGGGATTGGATCCATAATGTCGTAGGCCAAATACGCCGACGCTATGCGTATCGGTTTGCCCTGGAGCTCCAGGCTTACCGACGTGATGTCACCATTGCTGTAATTATGGAGTAAAAGTACACTAAAGTGCTTTTTTGCTAAAATACAGGTACGAGTTTTACCTTCTTTTCGAACTGCAAACAGCCTGTATTGAGGAGTGCTGAGCCCAGATACCCTGTTGGACACAATCCAGGGTTCCTGAATCAGCACTAGATCGGCTTCGCCCCCTGCCAGGCGTAGCATTAGGGCAGCAGTCGCTGCTTTACAGTGATGGAGGTTTATCTTCAAGATTCTTAGAGCCATCTTGTGTCTTTACCTCCATCACCGTTACGGTCGCGTCCTTGTCATCACTGATGCTCTCATCAGCGGAGTCAGCACTCTCCTGACACAGCGCTTCTAAACCCCGAACCAAGGACGCATCGGACATCACCGATTCACAGTCCTCGACTTCGGGATCCTTCTCGGGTTCCTCTATCTCGTCCAGAACCTCCTCCATCACCTCTCGGCTCTCCGTCTGCCAGGCATCCGCTTTATAGACGCGAATTTGCACCGAGCTAAAACCATAGTTTAGCTCTCCGTGCATCTCGTCAATCGGTGCCAGCGACTCCTTGCTGAGGATAAGCAGAATCTTCCTCATGGGGGTCTGCGTCTCCTATACCTTTGCGACCCTCCAGTCCGAGGACGGAAGGTGGGGGTTGCACCTCTGCAACATCTTCAGGATCTTCTCCGGCTCCTTGAAGGATGCCGGGATCCACATAACTGCACGAGGTCTACTCGGAACGTCCTTCCAATCCACGGCAACTAGATTGGCGCCCGGGTAGACCTCGCCCACTTTCGATACGGCCGCTTTATAAAGCTCAGCCGATCTCGTACCTTCACAGGCTATCACCTTCACATTTCCTTGGTACCAACCGACATCTTTGCAGATTGGCGGTGGACCGGGAGATGCTTCCAGTGCTTCGAAACATTGAATGGCCAGTGCCGCCTCAACCCATAGGGATGACGCTAGGTCCCGTGACCACTGCGTTAAGAGATCCGGCCTCTTTTTGTTTATTTTTATTTATATTTCCAGACATAATAGGTCCCACGAGTGGCGGAGAAGGGGTGGTCCACCTGCGCAGAGATCCGCAATACGCAGGTGAGGCTAGTTAATCCGGAGGGCGCCAGGTATCCGGATGCTCCGTTTGCGACTGGGCTATTTTGGACAAGGGCCCCCAGCCAGGCTGATCATCGGCACGGGTCGCTTGACACCTTGATCCGGCCCTTTTTACCTCATAGCCATGATAGGGAGTGACAAACAAGCCACGAAGCTATAGAAGAGCTAAGTTGCAAGAAACTCTCTCCTAATCTTAGCTGGTACCGCCCATAAGGTACACTGTAGTACCATTACCCGTCGGCACCCTCGTTCAGCTATAGAATTTTTGCCAACCTTTTTAACAATAACATGTCTTTAAATTTATTTTTAATTATTTTATTATTAATTCATTTCAAATTTCAAAGGTTTGCTCGACTCGATTCTCGACAAATAAAACAAAATTTTCTAATGTCCATATTAAATTGTGAATTAAGAAAGACATAAACTTTTTGCTTATTTAAATTTTTATATTTCGCATAGTTTAATGCAGCGGGAGAATGCACTGGTTCATTTTACTTAACTTGTTCAATCTCTCTCGAAATTTAGTTCGATACCGATACTAAACAAATTGGTATCGAATCGACGATAAATCGAGAACCAAAATGCCGGTATAGAATATTCAGTATCGACTTGTTATTTTCGATATTTCGGTATCGTGCATCCCTAGTTTCAACTCCATAATAATGGTCGGTCATCCACTTTGCTGGAGATAGGCTGTCTTGTTGCGTATCTAAAACGGCCGACGGTCTCAGATAACATTTTTAAAAGGTTTAAATTCCTCATGACGGTTTTACCACCTCCGTTGAATTTTACAAGGTATACCTTCCTTTCCACCACCAAGGATCAAAATTTGGCTTTAGCTTATTTGAAAAAATAACATTTTTCAGAAAAAAACTATACACTTTGATATCAACATCTTTCTTTTCTCATCCAAAATTTCTTATCCCTTCTGTTTATTTATACAATCACGGTCATTCTCGGCTGAGTCCGTGAATTCTTTCGATTGATCTTGGGTTCTCGAAATTCTATCACGGATCACTCGATTAAACATTAACTAAGTTGATGCCGTGTTTATAGTTCCGTGTGGAGTGACGTTGTATATCAAAACGAAGTTTTTAATTTCTTCCCTAAAACTGTTTTTATTCGAATAAGCTATTTTAATTCACTTTACCAGGTATCTATTCATATTGTCAACTTCACAACTATTCCTAGTAATATAAAATATTAATCAATCAAAACTAGTACATGTTCATTGTTTTGCAGGTGCCCAAATAAGCTATTGAGAGCCAGGGTTCATTTGGAAAACTAGTCCTCTTCATGGGCGGAGGGTAAGTTTGAGATATTGAAATGCGATCAGTACAACTTTTAAAAAATTTCTCACGTTGGACAACAAAGTTGGTGCAAATCGGACAAATCGGCTATATGGCAGCTGTAAGAAATGTATGCATAAGTACCAAATTTTGGGAAAATATCTCAATATGTTGAGGCTTATGCCAAAAAAGTGGCCAAAAAACCCATAGTGCAACGTACGTAACTAAATCTAACGTAAATGTTTAAAACGTTTCTTCTTTATTTATGCGCGAACGCAATGATATGATTGTTGCACTTTCCCGGGATCTATCTCAATGCCTTTATTTAGCACCCCTCAACTTCGTCATAAATGACTCAAACGTGGGCAGTGGGTAGTCGGATATCAACATCATCCTTAAAAGCCAATAAAATTGGTGAGATCCAAGGGCTGTGGGCAAGAACAGGCTCGATGATGTCCAGACCAAGTAGTTCTTCCAATCTGGCATTAACTCTTATCTTCCAAGGCAACGGGGATGCGCCTCATGGGCTGTTGCACTGGGTTTACTACAAAGTCGATATTCATTCGTGGGTAAATTTCGCGTTTTTCCAACCTATATAATAATTGTACAGCACCCCTTCAAAATTTTCCGAGATTTATGAACAACTGTTCCAATTTTACACCACTTCCCCTATAAACAACAGAATGTTTCCTGATTCCTGAAATAATAAACAAGCTAGAGCCACCAAATCGTTATGTCGAACCGTGTGCACATAATATCCACATAACCAAGCTTAGATATTGCTCTGATGGACGCATATTATGTACAATTTTTTCACTTTTGGTGCTGAAAATTCACAGCTCATTTAAGCATTTATTTGTTCAAAAGTGTTAGTTCATGGCTGTCCAGGCCATGGCACGGCCCAAACTATATATCACTCAATGCCAATGCAAATTACAAAAACAATTTCGCGAGTTCTCTCCCTTACTCTCTTTGCTCTTTGAGCTCATGAGCACAGAAACAACCCTTGTGTTTATTTGTTGTTGACCCACTGATTTTCACTCTAATTTTGTTGTTGTTTTTCGTTTGTGCTCTGTGAACTCTTGCACTTAAAAAAAAGGGTGTAGGATTGATCGCGGACACGAAATTTTTGTACACCGTGTGCTAAATGTGAGTATTAAGGCATAGCTTGCAAAGAAAAAAGAGTTACAACGAAAAACAAAACATTTATATGAGTATATACTATTGTATAGTCAGTGTACATAATAATATGAAAAAACGGTTTGCTTTAGATGTGTTGTGCTTTTCTTTCATATGTATTGGTGTTTGCTCTTCCATAAGCAGCCTTTGGACAACCCTGTGTTAGTTCATTTAGCTTCCTTTCATTTTAATAAAATTCGATAAACCCTTTCTTGCTTGCTTACTACTTTGTACAACACTTTTTTTTTGTGCGTGGAGATCAGAGAGCTGCAACAGGTATCTTTTTTTTATTCACATCGGATCATTAACTTGAATTTTGCGTTCTAAAGCGGTATCAGTCACTATGCGATCAAATCACCTGCGTTCATGCGGTAAAATGCGTCCAGTACCGGTTGTGATTGGTTTGGTTTTGCGGTGAGCTGGCATGCGGTATGATATCGCAATTGACCGGTTGGATTTTTGGGGGTAAGGTATCGAAATGTGAGTAGTTGAAATCTCAGTTTTTAGAGGAATGGTATCGCGATTTGAGTAGTTGACATCTCGGTGTTTTGCGGTATGGTATCGCAATTTGCGTAGTTGACAACTCGGTATATAACGGTATAGTATTGCAGTTTGAGTAGTTGACAGCTCGTTTGCTGACAAGAAGAAAATTGGCAGTCGGCAGTCAGTTTTAAAAAGAAAAGGATTTTTTTAATCGCCGAAAAAGCTAAAATGGCACATTTTCGCTGTCTAGCCGACGAAAGGGCCGGAGTTTTATTTTGGAATGTGGTAGCAGAAGTCATAGATCCGGACGGCCAAATAGTGGTTGCAGTTCTCTGGTACAAAGTTAAAGTTAGTAATAATTTTGTTCTCTGTTTAGGACGCAGTCATACCGCATTGACTGACTTGATTTTACCGCATTGCTTCTACACACACAGTTGAATGTAGCTGGGCACTTCTACTTCGTGCATTTACACAGACACGAGGCCGAAGCAAGCTGAAGTCGGCAATTTGAGCACAGCACAGAAAAAAATTATTACTCAGTTCAACTCAGCTGTGTGTGTAGAAGCAATGCGGTAAAATCAAGTCAGTCACAATACACCGCAAATGAACGCATGATTGAAAACTGAAAATGCGGTATGACCGCATCAGCGTTCGGAAGCATTTTGCTTCGTGCGTTACTTGAAAAAACTGAAACCTGTCGTTACCGCATCCGACTGGGAGCGCATTTTCAGCAAACATGATTAAGGTGACATGTCCATACCGGTTGCAGGTCTCTGGTGGAGATGTGTTTTTACGATGAAAGAAATTTTTTTTTTTTTTTTTTAATTGCTTATAAAAGTAGTATTAACTATAATAGCAAAAAATTAAAAATTCCCCGACGTGGGCTATTTCAACTAGGGATTACTCAATTTTATTTGACTTTTGGTGATGAGGTCCTAACTTGCGGCATTGTTACTGTCACTGATTTCCAAAATTTAATCGCAGCCGCCTATCATTCACCGACGAAATTCATGATAGTCGACCGCGTTCGTAGAAAACTTAATGCTGTGACCCATTAGGAGATTGGGGCATTCCTTGGCATTCATTCCATTAGTGTATATTCAATGTTGCATAAACATTTGTGTACGCAGGCGGTGGCGCCCCCTAATTTTGATATAAAATTTTGTGGATCGAACTTAATTTACTCTTATAACCAAAACAAATTTTAAAAACGCTATGCCCGACAAGAGGATACTATGTGTCCTGAATATATTCAATTCCCGATTGCTCTCACTATTTGCTTTACTCATAGGAAGAAGGAATAGTTTCCGTTTCTTTATTATTTTGCAGAGACGCAATTCTTACTTCCAGCAGCTGTTTCGTTCCAACTATTTGACTTACACCAGAGCAACGCTCTTGTCTAGTTGAAGCACTGAAATCGATTACAACCTTGGAACATAACAACCTACGTGTGGTGGAAAATTTTGGCACCAGTACTAGAAATGTGCAATGTTCAAATTCGTGGTCATATGCCACACATCATTTCCAATCATAAGCTTTTTAGTTTTGCTTGACATGTATGTTGCCACGTCAAGTTAAAAAAAAAACGCTTTAAAAACACCCTATAAGCTCTTTCACAGCAAAAGTAGCCATTACGATAAGCCCTTCTGGACTATATATCTCGAGCACCATTTTGTAAGGAACTAATTCTATCCATCTTAACTATATACTATATTGAAAGAAAAGTATATATAAGTATGTAACCATGCAGCCTTATAAATAATATATGAGTCAATAAAACACCTCATAATTTTATTTATATCGATCATTTTCCAAAAATTAACCCCAAATGTTTTAAAAAGTCTTTTAAAATTAATTTTATGTCACAGCAAAATTTCTTAGGACGAGGGGAACTGATGAATCTTAACATATTTTTTAACACACTAAAAATTTAACTTGTAAAATTATTAAACATGACTAAAAGTTTTACGTTGGCCCCCTTGGCGTATACATAACGCATACGCAATGTGGCACATACTTGTTTCTCAACTTTGCAATTTTTTTTATTCTGCCTTACTTAATAGTTTATTTTAAGAATTTAAAAGTATGGTAAAGAGACACTTAAAATATTCCAAAATTTTTTTACTACCACGACGACTACTATTTATGCTATTATGGTAGCTGATAATTCGGATTATTAAGTCTTAATAGTTTTTTTTTTGGAGTTTGCATTCTACAATCGTCAACACTGGATGTGGATTCAAAATATTTAATTATATCTGGTTGATGAGACACATTTTTAGCAAAACGGTCGAATTTAGCGAGCAACCGATTCACAGTTACATCCCATTGCATCAAAAAAATTCGGACTTTGGTCAGGAACGGCTAGAGCCTGTGGCTCTCAATGGCGAAATTAACTTTTTTGTATCAATTTGGTGAAATGGACATGTGGTTCCATCAAGATGGCGGTTTAAGCTGTTGCGCGTTGTTTCCCATGACATGTGCTTTCATTTCCTTTGACTTTTTTCACCTAGCATCAGCCTTACTTATTCGAGTCATAAGAAATTTGAGCTTAGGGATCAAAAGCAACCAACTGGTATTATTTACAAACCATAATGCTTCTGAACGTCCACTTGAAAAATTAATGTTATTTATTAAAATTTAAACACCAATTAATTTTTTACAATAACGTTTTTCATATTTGTGTATGGCCGGAAATAAATAAATCGAATCACTTTTTAAATCGATCGATTTACGTAGAAAAGTATGAAACTACATGGTATTGAAATTTAAAATATTTATCGCGTTATCGATAACTCAAACTGTCAGTTTGAGCATATATAGCGAGGTTTACTTTATTATCTTTCGATTCCAATGCTTTACGTTTATTAGTTACTACATTTTTAATGGTACTAAGAACTTTACTAACTATTGAAGGCGCCAGCTCAAAAATTAGCACATTTTTTTTATTTATAGGAGTTCAAAATATTATATCTGATCAAAGAGCAGATTACTTTTAAATTTTAAAATTAAAAAAAATATTTAAAAAATGAAGATAAATTTTTTGTTATAAACATCTTTTTTATTTTGATTAAAATGGGTGAAACTGGATACGGTATTAGTAGCTTAACCCAACGATTTTTAATAAAAAAATAAGTGAAAAAAATATTTTTTTTGCTAATTTTAGTTCGTTTAGAAAAAAATGTTTTTTCTAAATGTCCATATGTCAATCGCTCTTTTTTGCTTTTTATCCCAGCTTTGTATGGTCTAAGTAACAAGGTAAAAAAATAAACCAAAAATTTTGATATATATTGTTTTGTTGTCAAAAAAGTTAAAAATTAAAATAAGTTTTTTTAAATTTATTTTGTTTGTCAACCTAAAAAAATTGAAACAAAATTAAAAAAAAATTATTCACAATAAAGGATGTAGTTTCAATAAAAATGTAGGCAGTTTTTTTTAAATGAAATATCTAAAAATTAATAAGACGTATATAAGTTTTGTTTCATTCATTCAAAATTCTATATTTTTTAAGAAAGTATGTATGAAATATTTAAATTAACACAAACATCAATGAATGCATTTTAAGGTCAACAATGACGTAATTATAAATATTAATATTAATTGATCAAAAATATAAAAAAATCCATTTAGAAATCAACAAATCAAAATTAAACCAATTTTGGGAACAATTTTTGAGCAAGTTATCACAATTGTCAAAAATACTTGCGGATACTGAAAAGTAGTAGTAGTTTAAAGGGATCCTTTTATCTGGGTTAAAAGTGTTCAAAATTGTTGTTATTTCAATTAGACATCGCAAACTTTTAAATGAATCCAGAAAACTACTCAATCGTAATATAGGGTCGCATAGGCCGGGAACCATATTATATCAATGGCTTGCCAAGGCGCATGTACTACATTCTATAATTACTCAAAGTATTTTTAGAAAGGGACCAAAGAACAATGAATTTGATGGAAAACGTCTAATTTGGATGATTTTGATTTCATCTAGCAAAAACTACAAGACATAAGGTATAGATGTAGTATGTATAGAACGAATCGGTTTCGGAAAACCCCTCACTATATATAGACTTTAGTCGACGACTAGCGGCATGTGCAAGGGTCCTACTTGTTTTTTATCTGGTCACATATATGCACAGGAATACATAAAAATACACGAGCTACGACTCGGTACCATATCCGAAGGATCTACCTGCCGCGACAGTATATTTCATCCTTCTGAGGCTTTTAACCACGGAGCAGAAGCTCCAAAATCATACTTCAAGGTGCAAATTATGGTCTTTATGGAGTGGCCGACGACGAACTCGGGCCTAAATCTAATTGAAAATATCTTAGAGATGCCATCTATAAACATTTTTGTTATCATAACGAAGTAAGACTATTAAGAAGACCTAAAAAGTGTCCTTGTTTTGGATTGAGCCCAAAATTCACATTTCCACCCTATAAAATTCTGGCTAACTTACATTACTTTAAGTTCTGGAAATAACCAATATCTTGTAGTTTTTTAAGCAGAGTTATGCACATATAATTACTTTCTATGGAGAAAAACTGCATCCTTTTTTTCTAGCTTTTTATTTTTTTTAAATAATTATAAATATATAAATTAAGCCTTTTTTCAAAAAAAAAAAATTTAATTGAAGCAATGCACATATAATTATTTCTAATGGGTATATGTTCAAAAAAAGCACATACATTAGATTAACCCATAGAATATAGCAAAATTGAGATTTATCGCCACCCATCATCCTATCCATAAATTTGAGAATTAGCGATTATGCCAACTAAAAAATATCTCCAAATAGCAGTGTTTTTTACTTACATTAAATATTCCTCGGCAAAATGCCAGCATAAAATTAACGCAATTAATAATAACTGATTTATTGTGCCGAATATAATTCAAGCCCATCTTATCTGGTGGAAGAAAATCCTTGGCAATAAACCAAAAACCAGTCGTATATCCAGACAGAAACACAGACACTTACCAAAGGGACAAAGAGGGGTAAATTAAAATTAGGTCGACGTTTGGACAAACCAAAGCGGACAGGGCAGGTGCAAATTGCATTCAAGCTCGCTTATAGGATTTTAATTGCGCCGAATTGTCAGAGTAAAGTACGTTTCTGTGTTATCGGAGCCATTAATAAACAACACAATATGGCGGCTTCAACCAGACGCTTATTCATAAAAAAGATGGAGTCTGTGCCAAGGTGGTTGCCGATTGTCAGATACACTGCATTCATTTTGTTTAAAAATGTTATATTTTGTAGGGGGAAGGGCTTGTAAGTTGACACAGCTTGTAAGTTGGCACACCTGGTCGATTTTTGATGTTCCAGCAATGAAAATACCAAAATTCCACCTGTCTTCGATGGCAAATACGCCGTAAACAATTTAAATTTGTTAACAGACTCAAAAACGCAGTGTGTGTGTGACAAAACATAAAAATTATTTTTAACGAAATAGGAAAATAAAAAACATTATTTTTGATTGCGCTCAAAAAGTGATCAACTCAAAATAAAAAAATCAAGGAAAATATATGTGCTAGAACTGAAATTCCATGAACTTTCATAATCAAAAAAGGTTTTCGGACATACACTGAATAGACAAATTTTTTTCAATGCTTTCCAAAATGGCTTCAAAAATGTAGGTTGGCACACTTTTTAGCTTGTAAGTTGCGACACATCTATTTTCATTTTTTTTCCATTGCTATCTTATTTATACTAATTTGTATTGGTTTTAGTGCATTTTTCTGCCATTTTTGGATATATTTTTTCAATATTTTCCATACCAATTCATTTTTAGTATGGCGACCAAGAATAACTGATCACAAAAAACTACAATTTTGACTTCTCTGGAAAGTTAAATTTTTCTTGTTTTTTTAAATTCAATTTAATGCTCAGTCAAATTTAAAATCAATAAATTTTCATAAATTTTAGCAATCATGCGTTTTTATTTCAGTTTTTGCAGGTGTGACAATTTACAAGCCTTTTCTTTTGGTGGTCGGTTTCAAGCTCTTTCGAAAATTGTCTGTAAAATGCTTATTTTGATAAATTTCAAATGATTTGCATATTGTGGATTATAGCTCTTTCTTTTCGCTTTCCAAAGGCATATTTACATTGATGCCTATTTGTATTCAATGACGAGATATAGCTAAAAAAAACTATGGTGTGTCAACTTACAAGCCTTTCCCCTATATTCTTCTTCCAAACGGTTACGTCTTTTTGTTAATTAAGCTCACATAAGGCAATATATGAAAATTGTTGATTCTTGAACCGTTAACGTTGTCCTGCTCAATTATTAGCGGGTTCAGGCAAGGTTGTTTAATGTTGGAACTCTAAACTTTGTTTACATATTTTTCTAATAGAATGGCCAAGAAGAGAAAAATTCGACCTTATCTATTTATCTTCTATTAGGGTCTGAGAGGACTGTGCAGTTCACCTAGCGAGAAAGTTGTATTTTATATACGTGCGTCCAAATAATGTGCATCTTTTGGTTGAACTTGGTGTCTCTATATCTTATGGTCTCCGAAGTCTAGGTGTTCATACAGACGTACAGACAGACGCATCTTTTGGTTGAATTTGGTGTCTCTAGATCTTATGGTCTCCGAAGTCTAGGTGTTCATACAGACGTACAGACAGACGCATATCAGTCTCTCAGTCGCTACACGAGTCGAAGCTGATCATTTAGTTAAAAAAATAAGTGATCTGTCCCACTTCCGTCAGTCTATAATATCCTAGACTTTATGGGTATAGGGTATACGAATGTTTCCATAAATTGTACTGAATAAACTCGACGGTAAAAAGTGCATTATTTATACAATTAAGGTTATGTATCAGAATGGTAGTGTCTGTGTGTGTATCTGTATCTGTTTTGTGTGAGTTGATAAAACCCCTTTATGGTGCACGAATTTCGCTTTGTTCCCAGTTAGTGTCCCACTTGAAAAGAGTTCGGTCCATAGTTGTATGCTGGTGGAGCAGTTGGTGAAGCTATAGGCAATGAAGTACAACAATGCTAGCTGGCTTCGATGTTGGCCAACAACAAAAGCCTATTATTCTGCACGTAATAAACATAAAGTTGGCGCAATTTGTAACATAAATTTAAAGGGCTAACGTAAATCTTAGCGGCAATTATGTGTTTGGCGAATGCTGGCGTATACGCGACGTATACGCAACGTACAATATACACTACGTATATGCGCTTCATTTCCACAGCTCGTAGAGCCGGGCTACAAACCCTCACGCACACAAACACACAACCAGAACTTTGGAGCAGTTTTAGTTGTCGGAGCAGGATTCAAAATGGAACGGAACAGACAGGAGCGCAGCGCATAGAAAGCGCGCCGGGCGTAAGGAATTCAAATAGCCATAATTTATCACGTTGAGATTGCAGCTTCGCGTTCGCTCTGGCACCCGCTACCACTACAGCTCTCACAGACCCAGACGAGCAGTAGATGAGTCTCAGATGAGCTACCAGGACTAGGTTGTCGGTAGGCTCGAGGCAGCTCGTGCGCTTTTAAGCCTTAAGAATGTGAAAGGATTAGGGTTAGCTGTCGAGGCCGAAGGCGACGCACGAAACGCAATTAGACGTGTGGCATGGTGAACCCTGCGACGGCATTGGACGGCGGACTATATTGGGATTTATGATTTTGTTTTTAATCAGATTTAATTTAATGTCGGTGATAAAGGTAAAATAATGCGCGGAGATTTATTAGTGCTAATTTGGTCTAATGCTTTAATGCAAAAAACATTTTAGTTGGAACTGCGTAGGAATGCGAAGCAAACCGTGGATGCCACATTGATGGCAAGTTGGAAGGAAGTTGGGCACAGTGGTAAGGTGCAAAATATTGATAAACAAAGGCGGAAGCAAGTTTACAATCATTTCATGGACTTGAACAAAAAAAAGAATTTAAGCAAATTGAGGATGCTTAATTGCATGTTTTCAATGGAAACATGTATTTCTATGGTAACTAGTAAATACCCTTTTTATTAGGACCACGCGCTGAACCTTCTTATTCCTTGAAGCGAATATTATAATAAATACGAAAGCCTTTAGCTACCTACAATGTTCACAAAAATTCTTTGCAATCCTTATCTTAAAATAATGGTAGACTGGAACGAAGCTATGATTATGATCCACCAAAGAGATTTATATTTCATTGAATGATTACAATTGTACAAAAATGTGTAGATTGAAAATTAAAAAGAACTGATTTGCGTCTCCAACTATCTAAATGTAAATCTGTAAAATTATATAAGTAGATTCCAGCACTAAACTTCATTAAAATAAATTATTTCTTGTAAGTACAGTTGCAGTTGGAGTTGAAATAGTATTTTCAAACATTAATATTTTTTTATTTGGTTTGGTGGATCTAACTAATGGAATAATATTGCAATTAATATCGAACGAGATTTGAATGTAATTAATATTTTCCTGTATCTATCTTGCCAAGATAATATAATTTTTTTATTATTGTAAGGTTTATTGTATAGATTTTATTTTGGAGGAAATAAGATCAATATTTTTTCGGCAGCTTACAAAGGGTCAGCTGTTGTATTCTCGGTTTTTTTAAGGTCAATCACTTCATCTTGATCTACAGCAATATCGCCAAGGACTGAAATCCGATCAAGCGCACTCAGTCTTTAGGGGCCTATTACACTTCGAGGTAAGGTTCTTCTTCGCTTTAGGGTCAAACATAGTAGTCAGAATTTTGAGAAGATATTTTACGAAGTAAAAGTACGTTCTATCCAATACAATAATTTCAATACCTTGGTAGAGAATTCAATTGCCGATACTCATTCGCATCGAAGCCTGCGCTCCACTTGTACCGCAGGGACAGACATTTTATTATCAATGTACGGAGCCGCACTTGGACGCTCGAAAGAAAATCTTCAGTGGGCATAAATCTAGTTGTTAAGTTTCTAAGGAAAGAGTGGATTCAAAAATCGAGTATTTACTTTTGGTATTCTTTGTTTGACTTCAAAAAGTCTTCAGAAACTGAAATTTTACTACTAATTTAAGAGTCAACCTCAAAAGTTTTTCACGTACAATGAGGTTAACTAGTAAATCACTTGTCTCTTCTGTTCCAGAAGGCAGCAAATATTTTTTTTCTTCATTTATGATTTTTGACGGATTGTACCGACGTTCAAATGGTTCCTTTTGAATCACTAACTAGATTAACAAGCTCAAGACAGTTTCGGTTTATAGAAATTGTAAAGGCATTTGGCAACAAGGTTCAAAAGATGGTCTATAAATGTGTACATAAGTACACATACATACTCATTAACAGTAACATAGCATAACACAACCCATAACATAACCACAATGTAAATAGGCTAAGCTACCATAAGGTAATGAACAATAAAGCATTCTGTGATGGGCCGTTGAGAGAACAACATGCGTTTCATTCTATTACTGGCCGTGCAGCCTACAGTTTTTCTCTCTCATCGATTCATACTATTGCCAGTATAATTAAATAAGAGGTGCCCGACTCTTAGGATATCTTTTCTAAGGTAACTAAATTCATTTAGAAAATGATATGAAGTTTTATTATTACAAAAAAAATCACCTTTAATATTTGTTTGTACATTGATTGAGCTCACTGGACTCACAATCAATACTGCCGTTTTGTCTTATTTATTAAATTTACAGATTATCGTTAGACAGAATGCATATAAAAGCATTCAATAAAAAAAAAATAAAGTATAATTTTTTTTTGTATGGCATATCGTTAAAATGTTCATTCTCCAATTTATTTTTTTTAATAGTCTAGAATCTAGATCATTACTGTAGCCTTTTTGAAATAAATCTTTTTAGTTTTCTGCCAAAATTAATTTTTTTGAGCGAAGGTAAACAAAGTAAAATTAGTTTTCTAAATTTGTTCTAAAAATGAAAAATTATTTGATGCTAGTGACGAATCTGACTTTGTCAGAAGAGCAATATTTGAAAGTATTATTAAAGTCAATTCTCGTAAAATGCAATATATACTAAAAAATTTAATAATTAACTTGAATTTTTACAATAAATAAGCAATTAGTATCTGATAGCAAAGATTGTTTCCAAATCGGCTTATTTTTATCGCTCTTAATTTTATAATATGCTTTGTGGCCGCCTTTGTTGTTATAAGTTAATTAATGTCATTAATGAAAACAAAAAAAAAACAGCCTCAGCCTGCTTTACAGTGATAAAATGAATTACAATTTGATTAAATTTTATGAGCCACTTAAAAACTTTGCTCCACTGTGCCTTGTGCGAAGCACATTTAAAAGGACACTCAAATCTGTTTCATAAATTATTGCAATGACAAACAATTTGTGCAACACAGCACAACAAATGTATCCGAAAAATAAAACATCTACAACTTCAACTTCTACTGCTTGATATAAAGCGTTGACAGCTCCAAACAAAAACAAATCCAACAACAATAACATCAACAGAAACAGAAACAAAGCCCCTCACTTGGAAAATTCTACAAAAACTGAAAAAACAACAAAACTATAAAGAAACTTAGGAACTCGAGAGCCATTTCCAACAAATAACATTGGGAAAAAATATGAAGCGACCAGAATCAGAATCCAAGCAAGCGACAGTGACTGCAGCTCTTTAGTGAGGCGGGGGTGTGCCCGCTAGTCTCTAATCCTGCCAGCGGAGTAGACATAGTCGCAGAGCCAGAGCCGTAAAAAGGCATTTCACAAACTTTTGGCTTTAGTTCATATTTTATTCAGCCGCAGCATCCGAAGCAAGTTCTGTTTTGCTGCCCCCCAATCCTCCAGGATACAACTGCAGCAAAACTGAAACTTCTTTGAATGAGTCTGGAAGCGTTTGCCGCTTTGCGTATATTTTAATTTTTTTGTGCGTCAGCCAACAACTTTCCATAGTATTTTTTTCCATACGGCTTTCATTTCATTTTACTGCGCGTCCGATTTATTCTGGCAGTGACTGTACGACGAGTTTTGGGGTTCTGCGGTGCGTCCTTGGGTGGGAAACATTTTTTTCGTGTGGAGCACACAGTGCTCACAGTTTTCTTTACGCTGCGCTTTCTTGGGCCATAAAAACGAATGAAATAAGAAAGAAACCGAGATCGCAGAAAATGCAAATCATTGTCCTGTGACTTGCTGCCGTTTGAAATCCCTATCCGGCCCTAGTGGTAGACGCAGTCTTAGTCTTAGCCGCAGCCGCATCCACAGCAGCAGTGACTGCTAGGTTCTTAAGAATTCTTATGCGGTTTGACTGTTACGTGTCTGTGTGTCTACTTTAATACCCTTACAGAGGGTATATAAGAAATGTTATGAATTAGTGGAAGGCGGGTATAAAGAAGAAGAAGAAGGGTTAAAAAAAAAAATTATTCCGCTGTCGTGTGAAAATAAATCACTGCTAACTCCTTAAAAAGTTTTAGACTTTATGGTCTGGATAATTGTTTGACTCGAAAAAATCTTTTATAGGACCCATCCAAAGGACTTTCAAAGTTTATTTTAGTCAAAAGGAAATGCGAAATTAAGGCGAATCGTTTGTACAACGGAGCTACTGGATGCGATTATTTCTACTAGAGATCGTAAGTAATTTGCAAAATAAAATAAGTCAAAAAACTTGAACTAAATATAAAACTGTATCCTTTTCTCGGAAAGACCTTTAAAAAAAATTATATATTCTATGAAAATCCATCCCACTTTTTTCGCTTTAATTTTCACAACCCCATAGCTACCTGATTTCTACATTGGTAATATTTTTTCAAATTTGAAAATTTAATTAAATGTAAAAATCGCCCAAGCGAATCGGATGGCACTCAAAAAATTTTAAGATTCATGGCAGGTCGGCTAACATTCGTAACATTTTCTAGTAGAAATTAATTTAAGCCTGACCGACTCTCTATCAGAGGTATCTTCGAAATGTTTTGTTAATTTCGCCTTTGACATGAGGTAGTGTTTCTGAATTTCTAAGTAGCTTTAATAAAAAGGACTTTCCATAAACAATAAATAAGAAAACCGCCAAAATTGTGTATTTTGAAAGAAATACGAATGTCGAAAAGAGTATGAAAATTTCGACCATTTATAGTTTCGATTTTGTGTACATTTTTGCTTTGTATATTTCGTGTTCTCAACAACCTGTGATAATCGTCTTGTGGGCAGTTGTTATCCTTGCTTGCTCTTAGCTGTTGGCTGCTTATTTTTCCTGCCATTTGTTCAACAAGCCTGCGGCTCCGCGGTTGATGGTCCTCCAGTCGACGCTGCCTGGAGGGTGGGCGTAGCATGGCTAAGTGGTGTGGGAGCGGCGGGAGGCGCAATCCCGACCGCGGATAGTTGCTGAACATTTATCATTTGATTACAATTTGACGGTCAATGTGTGTGTAGGAGAAGGTGGCGCAGCGGGTGAAGGAACAGCGGCATGTGCATGTACTGACTGACCATGGTTAAGTTGGGTTGAAGGTGCCACCAGCAACGCGTTGACGTTGAAGGTTGCGGCAGCACAGCAGGCGCAAGATTAAATGTTTTTATTGTGCTCTTGATTGTGCAAAGCTTTCTGTTGTTTTAGTTGGTTTATTTATTTGAGGTTGTGGCTGTTGTTTGGAGTAAACCGACCGCTCACTCACCCGCTCTCTCTCTCTCTCTCTCTCTCTGTCTCTTATTGTTGCAGAACAATAAATAAAATTTACTTTTTAATAAGTGTGTACATCATGCATATTGTTTATCGTGGTGCTACTATGGAGTACGATATATATGTATAAATATATAACTGCCAGCATCTAAATACATATTTACTAAGAGCGAGTTGTCGCTTTGCCATTTGTCATGAATATTTCATAGAGTGGAAAATGAAATTACGCCCATTTGTTTGTTTTCGCTTATTTCCGAGAAAACAATTGAGAGATGCCACGCGAAATGTTCGCGTTTCGATTGCCATTGGGGGTGTATATGCTATGTAGGAGGCTAAAATGTTAGGCTCTTGGTTTCACCTCAGGGTGTACAGGGTCATAATTTCATTTCAAGTGCAAACACAAGGCAAACGGAAGAACCTGAGACGACGTATAAGAACTTTGACAGAGTGGCTGGCCAAGAAAGTGAACTCAAGGATGTTGTTGGCTTATGGTCGGCTTTCTAAATAATGAAACGTGTGATGAGTTTACTATAGCTAAATTATTACTACAACAGATAATAAACAAAGGACTTGAGGATAAGCAAAAGTTGTGAAATAAAATTATTTTGAGATAATTTGCTAGCACAGCAAGGAAGCAATTAAGCGTTGAAGCTAATGGCAGCAACAGTTGACTCTTCTGGTCGTCAAATTCCTTAAAGCGCTCCTAAACTTTATTTAATAATTTCTTATGGTTATCTTTAAAAAAATAAAAAAAATAAAGACTCAGCTTTCTGAAGCCTGACTATATGAAGTTAAATAATTGCTTTTCTCTCTCTCTCATTGGACAGACAGCTACGTAGCTCATTTTCCTATTCCCAAAGTATTTCGGCATTCTGCTTAAGCTTTCCATTTCCATAACAATTCATTCTCCAGGTAATTAAAGCAAACTAAATCTCAATGCCACAAATGAATTTTGGCTTCGTTTTAAAAATGGGCAGTAACTTTTTGTTTTTAGTTAGCTTAACAAAGTTACCGAAAATGTTCTGTTGAACATGTTAATTGGAGTGCCACTTATGATGGACCTTATACCAGCTAGCTATCTAAGGCAACTTGGCATAGAAAAATCATTCCCATGTCATGAACTGCCAAATGAATGCTCCCATATGCAGCACCTTTAAAGCGTTCGGAAAAAGCCTTAAGCCCACAACGAAAAGAGTTAGATACGACTGCTAGCCAAAATACCTGAAAAGAGTTTACCAAATAGAATTTTATGGTATCCACTTGTGTGTGTCTGTGCGTGTGTGCGTATGTGAAAACATTCCTGAAAAGATAGTTTGAAAGCCGCAACAGTGAACGTTAAAGGCTTAGAGAAAACCAAATAATTTTAAAAATGTTTTTCTATTTGATTTTATTTTCCAATTGAAAAAATACTGTGCTCGCTACTGAATATAAAAGATACTGTGTACAATGTGCTGCTTTTGGTAGAATTTGGAATTGAAGCTTTCATTTAGCAAATAAATATTTAAAAATTAAATTTGATTGAATCATTTTTGAAATTGGTAGACAGTACCGACGAGAAGTACTATTGGTGTAAACTTAATCTATTGTTAATACAGCCATAAGCCTTGTTGTCAAGGGTGTTTTAGATTAATGTATGCAAGGGGGCCTTCAACATACAGGGTGGCCCATTTAAGTGTTACACTCCTGTGCTCTTCTTTTGGCTTTAATGACGTAAAGGGATCGTTTTTTTGGCATTTTCTACACGTTTGACGTCTTATCTGTCGACATACATTTAAAACTCAAATATCCTCACTAATAGAAGTGCTGTACTAGTGGAGTAATTTATGGATATCAAGAGACCAGGGAAGAATTTTCCGTATTCCAGTCGACGCAATTTGTCTTGTGGCTCCATTTAGTTTGTTAATTACATTTTGTACGAAAATAAATTCAAATCGTCATGAACTAGGCGTTGGAGACTGGTTCGTGGGATGCCTTGACTTGGCTCGACTTGACTTTCTCGCGGACACTGGCCAAACCAACAGCAACATTTTGCTTAGATCGAAACGGCCAATCTAGCGGCATGAATAGAAAAATTTCAACTCTTAAAATAGTCAAATTTTTGTAAAATGCAAAAATCGCTGAAAATTTGAGAAAACTGATAGAAAAACGCATGACTGCTAAAATTTATGAAAATTTATTGATTTTAAATTTAACTGAGCATTAAATTAAATTTAAAAAAACAAGAAAAATGTAACTTTTCAAAGAATTCAAAATTGTGGTTTTTTCTGATCGGTTTTTCTTGGTTGCCATACTAAAAATGAATTGTTATGGAAAATATTGAAAAATTATATCCGAAAATAGCTGTCGGTGGCGTAGTGGTAGCGTACTCGCTTTACAAACCGAAGGTCGGTGGTTCGAATCCCCGCAGTAGCACTGGTACATTTGCCTAGCACTGGCATCGCTAGCTCAAAGACGCTATTTGCCCAAGAAAGTCTCTATTAATTCAAGACACCGCCGTTCGGACTCGGCTATAAACTGTAGGTCCCTGTTCTCTTCGAACAGTTATTAATAGAGATCCCCAATGCTCCGACCAGGGGCGACTGACTAAATAGACAGTCAGGGAAATTATTATATCCGAAAATGGCAGAAAAATGCACTAAAACCAATTCAAATTAGTATAAATAACATAGCAATGGAAAAAAATGAAAATAGATATGTGGCAACTTACAAGCTAAAAAGTGTGCCAACTTACATTTTTGTAGCCATTTTGGAATGCATTGACAAAAATTTGTCTATTCAGTGTATGTCCGAAAACATTTTTGAATATGAAAGTTCATGGAATTTCAGTTCTAGCACATATATTTTCCTTTATTTTTTTATTTTTATTTGATCACTTTTTGAGCGCACTTTTTGAGTCTGTTCGCATCAAAAACACATTAAAATTGTTTACGGCGTATTTTCCATCGAAGACAGGTGGAATTTTGATATTTTCATTGCTGGAACATCAAAATCGACCAGGTGTGCCAACTTACAGGCTGTGTCAACTTACAAGCCTTTCCTCTTTAATAAGAATAAAAATTAAATATAAAAAAAATTTAAATTAAAAAAAAAATTAAAAAAATGTTCGCCTATTTTGTTCCATTTACCTTTACTATTTCGGGAAAAGTATTCTTTTGAAACGGTATTTATTTTGTTTCGCTAAATCGACCGTTTCTCCCACTGTGCCCCACACTGTAAACTTTTTGCACTAACACATTATGATTTTTGCGGGACCACTTTTTACAAATATCCTTAAAATTACGCTTTCGATGTGCCTTGGATTTTGTTGATTTTTCAATATATCCAGAGTAATACGAACTTCTACCGGTCACATTTAAATGGGCCACCCTGTATTTCTGTCCGCCCAACCGTAAGATAATCTAGATTTTTAAGATAATAAACTGCACTAGAAACTATCATTTGTAAATTAGTTTTTAAACGAGCTACAGCCACTAAAATCGGTGTGAAGGTTCATATGGGCTTAGACATAAAAATTATTTTTTGGTTGTGGATATACCACCCCCCAATCCCCACAATTACTCAAAATTCTATTTATGGAGTAAATTAAAACTTTTCACATACCTTTTCCGTTTTTTCATTGCCCATCTATGATCCTTTAAAAAATGTGTGAAGAGCATCGGTACAGGGTATTTCAGCTGTCGGACAGGCACGACTAGCATACTAAAATTCTTAAAAACTAAGAAAGAAAGAAGAAAAAAGTAAATTAAGTATCGAAATTAATATAAAAGGCTTTATGGGGGTTGGCTTGCGGTAAAAAAAAATCATTTTTGATGGAAAATTCGTTAAAGAGACATTGCATCCAAACTTGGCGTTGGAATGTTTTTTGAGTTTAGAAAGTTTTTTTGAGTTCCGAAGCACCGTACCAAATTTTATCAAAATCGTTTAAAAACCCCTTTTCAGGGCACAAAGGAGTACATACCGAGTTCGATTGCCATAAGGTGATCGTCCTCGCCTGACTCTTCATGTATTAGACTTGAAAAAATTACAGTAGTAAAATTTTGCACAATACAGTCACCAAATTTTGTATGTAAAGATTTTTCAGGTCAAATGGGTGACTAAGCGGAAGAGGAGATTAAATGTGGAATGCGTTAGGGGTAAAGAAGATACATTTTTAAAGGGAGGTACCTAAGTATTTTAGCTTACTTCTGCATAGGATTGGGCATGAGTGCTCCACTGTTTTCAGCTTTTCTTTAAGCCGACAGTTTCGGCAGAAGTCATCATCAAAGGGAGCGGTGAGTATATATGATTAGCACAGACTAAGCACAACACTCAACAACGGATCATCTTCCTCTTCTTGGCGAGCAGAGCACTGTAGTGCGTTTCTTGTCTACGGTTTATCGATTTTGCGAGCCGTACATTATTTTCTTAGATTTGGGCATATTAATTCGTCTTTATGAAAGAATAATTTTTAGATTTGGAGCTTAGTAGTGCCAAGAGTTTTATTATCGGCAAATTAAAAAAAAAAAATTATATTTTTAGTCAAATGTTTTATTCTATTTAAATACATTTCTTCTAATATCTTTATTCACTTACGAGATATGGCTTGTCCAAGAAGAGTCTATCTAAATATTCATTTATCGGTAGCTCGATAAATAATCGGAATTTTGCAAAATAAATTTGCGAGGCTAATCACATATTTAATTATCATGAAAATTTAAAAGATCGAACTAAAAAATGGTACGCTCATCGTTCTTCCAGTTATTGTTTCACTATATATTTATTGTACCATATAAAAGATGAAATGACGAAAGTTGCGGCTTATGGTACTAGACCCTTAGCCCTGATCTGACTTTTTATTTTTCTGAGGCATGAAGTAAAGCACTTCGGACATGGCAATTGCTTGCACCGTGGGTAAAATAAATTTTCACAAAATTTAGGATCCTGACCTTGGCACATTACTTTTTCGCTAGCTTTACATTATAAATTTTAGTTATGTACAAATTCTCACATGTACTTACTATTAATAATTTGCTGTTTACGTTTAAAACCACAGCAGAACAATTCCAGACTCTGCATAATAAATTATTTGGAAATGGTATTGAATTTGTCACTTTGTTGAAATATTCAATAATAGTAACCACTGTGCGGCGACAGCAGGAATATGGTTTCCTCGGCATTTTGTCAAACTATACAAATATGTCCGTGTTCATCATAAATAACCTGACTATGCCAGGCATGAATATGATTTTGACAAATTAGTTTAGCCCTGGCATACTTAGTAGAGACAAAACCCCGGCATTGCAGGTCTATTGGTGGTACACGGCATACAATATATATGTTTATGTATGCCACTAGGTTGCAAGCGGCTATTGGCAGTTTCAATCGATAATATCCCAAATAAATACGTATATAAAAATAAATAAACTAAAACAAAATATTACATAATCTAATGTCTAAACAAAGATGCTAGGCTGGTTCCGTCAATAGACGGAAAGCCAACAAGGCACACAAACAAACCTATACCCACAAAGTGTGTATGTGTGCGTGTGTGTGTGTGGACGCCCATCAACAACGGTCTTGTCAACTTCAATATTTCCGAAAATTTATTGACCAAATTTCGTCAAGGGGATGAACCTTGCCGCAACCATATTCAATTTTAGCCAACCCAACGAGTCTACAGAAGCGGGCTTCTATGTTCCATCAGCACCAACGTCACCGTGGCTGAACATCAAAGAGGAGGGTCTTTTGCCGGTTTGGTCCACCTGCCTCAGTCCTAGGCTATTGCTGTGCTTGCTGGCTGCTACTGCTACGACATTATACTCTAATAAATATTGATTTCGTTGTAATAAAGGGACATGACAGAAGCTAACAACATCCACGTGGAGCATTAGCAGCATCCCAGCCAGGACTCATCAGTCAGCAGGCAGCCGGCACCCTGGTGACTCAAGGGTGTGCGAAAAATGCCACAATTTATGGATTAAATAAACACTCATCACACAATGATACTTCTTGTAAACTAATATATGCGATCAAAGACATACATTGTGCCGCAGCAGCAGGATAACACAATAAATCGCCTTAAAATATTTGCAACAAATCCTAAAAAATTATTCAAAATTAAATATAACTACCTTGTACAAATTATGTAAATATTTTACCAAACCAGCGCGAAGTTCACCTTTTGGCTGTTATCCTTCTTATTAGTCTTGTAGCACAGCACGTGCTCCCTTTGGCAACTTCGGCTAGCAAGAGCTGGACATGCTTTCTGACATCCATAGTTCTTGCAGAAACCCCGCAGCATAGAGATAAATATGGAAATGTCATGTTTACAAGTTCTGGCAATAAATGCCACTCGACATAAGCCTCATAAAATGCAAATGCTTGGCTCTATGCTTGGCCCCAAAAAACGTCACCGTCGATACAAACGACCACAGCGCGCTCAAAGAGCACAAATTTCCCCGAGCACCAAAGAGATAATTTCCCTTGTGTGCAGCCACACCGCAAGAGCAGTCCTTGTTGGCACAGCACTTCGAGGTTCGTACCGTGCTCAGTGCGGTCTGGCACTTTGGCTGGTTAAGCCGAAATGCCGGCAGATGACTTTATGTGTGTTTTTTCTTGGTAAATGCCACGGAGCTTATTGGTAACCCATTTCGTATTATCTTTCCACTCGAAAAATAAATTAAAATTCGTTAGATTGCTTTTTTCCGGTCGGAAATTCAAATGGCAGAGCATTAATAAATGCATTATAATTACTATTATTATAATTGATTAACTGTGGGAGCGGCTTTTAACTATAAACTGGAATGAAACACATTGCTGCGAGCGACAGCACAAAGAGACACCCACTAACCCATCATTGTTCTTCATGTTGGGCTAGTCACATTTTTATACACTTTATCCAGAGGATAAGGGGTATATTAATTTCGATGAAAAAATATTTTGGATGTCACACCTAGAAGGCAACGAGGATATGCGCAGCAATGCTTGGTTCAGTGTTGCCAATTTATTTTTTCAACACATTAATTTTAGATTATTTCCAAAAAAAAAACCTGTTTTTGTTGTTTGATAATCTAGATTTTTTTTTACTCCTGAAAAGCACTTGTTTACCTGTTTCTAGTTCTCTTATATAAAAGCTAGAATCATATCATTGTCCATTAGGGTGGCCGCCGCTGGTATGGAGGATTTTTAAACTGTCGATATCAATAACGCCACTCCCTTAAAAGTTTCCTTTATACCTGCATATAGCGCCTGTAAAATTTAAAGGCGATCCGAATGTATTTGATGGTTCCTAAAATAAGTCAAAGGTCATAATTTTCACTTTTTCCGTTTTTGACTGTATTGTTCTACATAAATAGATAAAACATAATTTTAAAAAAATATAGTGTCGGGCTGAATAAATTTGGTAAGCTTTAAAATTGATTAAATTGACAAATTACATCAGTTTACATATAAAAACAAATTTGGTATCCCTAAAAGTTTTTAGTCGTTTCTGAAGTGAAATGACATGCTAAAACCGAAAATGCAGTCAAAAATTTTTTGCATGACACGGGCCTTGAGATATTTTGAAAAAACTATTTTTCGAATTTAGAGAAAAAAAAAGTGCCTCAACTTAACAGCAAATATCTCTGGTTATACTAAACTGATTTTAATAATTTTTTTACTTGACTGTAGATAATTCAATTATCCATCGAGTATATTTGGAACATATTTTTTTCAAACTTACGGTTTGGTCGCTATTTATGCATTCATATGAACATTTTTTATGACCTTTGACCTCTTTTAGGAACCATCAAATACATGCGGATCGCCTTTAAATTTTACAGGCGCTATATGCAGGTAAAAAGGAAACTTTTTAGGGGATGAAGTTATTAAAATCGTGAGATGTTGCAAAAATGGCCACCCTATTGTCCATATATAATATATATTTCATAATAAATTTCATTTTTTCAGTTTTATCGCCGCGCTTTTCATTTTCTCAAAATGTGTGTATTTAAATTGGGTTCTTAATTTTTCAACCCAATAGAATTTTTGTCAAATTCAATTCAATTTATTAATTATAGTTCTTAGGATCTATTGTGCGGCCTTCTAGCCCTAAAGCTCCTCAACTAGCCAAACATCCGAAACAAACTGAATTATTTGGGCTGGGAATAGTGCAACGATGCTCTATGCCTGCCGAAGGGGCCTATATTATATGACTAAATTTGGTATTTGAGTCAGTTGTAAAGGCGATTGACCCTCTCTTGGAGTCCATCTGTGGATGCTGTGTACGCTCTGATATATCAAAAAATATCAGTTAAAGGCCTATACGCAGTTCGAAATATTTCGGAATATTCCATTTGGGATTTTTTTTATATGAAGTTTTGTCATTCCGTACGAAATATTTCGAACTGCGTATAGGCCTTAAGATATAATTAGAGAAATACATACTATAGTATGTCGTTCTTCTGAGACTGAACTTTACACAGAAGCGAATATTTTTTTATATAACCTAGCATAATCTTGAAGAGACTTTTTAATAATGGTGAAGGAATGTAGAAGACACACTGAAATATTTTTGAGTCCTGAAAGTCTTTTTGGTTTTCAATCTTGACCGACAAAAATATTGTTAGTTGGCCCCTATGGTATTGAAAATTCTTAGGGTGATGTGCCAAACGAAGCGTCTTTTTTTAAGCCTTTATGTGACGATTCCACTTTGGTATGGAGAAGCCTAAGAATCGTTACGCAGAAACTCTGAAAAATCACCTCAATCACCTTAACAGGACAAAACTTCCAATTAAAAAAACTAGGGATAGAATTGAAGACATCGAAGTTGTTGTTTTTTTTTTCTCAAAAAGTGGATTTTTGTCATAAGAAAAAAATTTTCTTCCGCTGCTCTATTTTCTATGAAAAATAAAAAATTATTTTTATCTAGCTTAAAATTTTATAAAAAAAAGTTATCAAGGGAACAGAGTATATTTTAGTCGGCTTGTCCCGTCTATTGACAGCCAACTTGTAGTTTTTAATTGCGTACTTAAGAGTCTTATTACTAACAACTAGAAGTTATGTTTTCTTAATGGCCAAAGGCATTAAACGAATGCTGTTTGAAAATTACAAACATAAGTGAATTATGTTTCAAAGCTAAGAAAGTGAAACTTGGTCTGTCCTAATTTTTCGGAAAATTTTAAACAATTCAAAATGTTTGAAATTTTTTTTTAATGGAATTTTTATTTTATTATGCCTCAAAAGTATTATGAGTTAATCAAGAATTAAATTTGTTTGGCATTCTTTTTGTAGTTGACTTAATACTTGATGTAAGACTTTAAACAAGGAAGGAAGGATTAAATAGGAATGTTTTTCAGATTGAGTTTGTCGGTGCCATCTAGGCTTGTTGGATTCCTATTTTGACGTGGTGCTAGTTTGAAGTTTCGAACTTCGCTGAGTTGTCAGTAAGCATGAAACTTATTGCGGAGAAATATTTTCGAAAAAAGCAAATTCGAGCTGTAACGAGGCATTTTTAGAATTTTTGTGGTAAAAAATCTTTTTGGATCAGACTTGGAAACCACAGAAAATTCTAATTGTCGATCCTATTGGCGCTTCTCTTTACAGCGATATGATCCAATAATATTATAGACGAACTAAAACGAACTATTTAAATTAAAACATTAATGTTAGCTAAGGTAAGGCTTATTAAAAGATCTTTTTTTCTATTTTGAAATGGTGCTGTGTTCTAAAGTAAATTAGTGTGGAAAAACGTGTCGGGTCTGTACCGATACAAAAGAGTAACCACATTAAACTTGTTCTAGTTGAAAGTTCATTTTTCAAAACTCTGACGATAGCAAACCGCAATAGCAGTTCTTTTTAATTGAAATTAGTCTTTAAGATTAGTCTTTAAAAATATAACTCAGGATAAAAAACGTCTTCGCACCTTCCTTCTTGTACCCATCAGTTAGTCAAATTTCTTAGTCCAAAATTGTGCGATTATTCTCATAAGTAAGTAAACGGAAGCAAGAATTTATTAATTATAGATACATTAAGATTAAAATATAAATCTTTGATAAAGAGTTGTCATACTCCTATTTTTAAGCATATGACTGTTACGATTTAAATAATCGACTCCATAAAAAATTTCGCATGCTCCTATTTAAAATAGAGCAAACAAATTGGTTATGGTGAGCCCAAATATGGTTAGGGTGACTAGTGGAGTCGCTTTATTCACATCCATGGGTATTATTTTAAGTGTTCCCAACCACTGTACCGGTTCACTATATTATATAGTAAAAAAAATGTTTTCAATCAATTTAGCAGTTAAAACGTTTTTTTGAATAATGAAGCAATAAACCGAATTTGATTAAATTTGACGTACGTCATGTTTTTTGGCAAGAAACGAGTGCAGGAGCATCCCACTGCACAATGGGCCCGCGTAGCCAGATTTTGGCCAAAAGTCCCCCAAAAGAAAGTCATAATTGGGACAAAATGACAATTCAATATGATTTTACACATATTAAGGTATCCTGTGCCAAAAAAATTATTAAATTATAATTATTGGTTCTTAAGTTATTGGCAATCAAAGTTGATATTTTGTATTTTATGACCATTCGCGATAATTTACAGAAAAAAAAAACAACATTTACCATGGTACATGTAGCTACGAAATCTTCATTCACTTTATTATTTATACATATAACTTCAGAAAAAAAATAAAATTTAGCTTAAAAACTTTTTGGGTTTAAATATATTCGAGTAGTTATCAAGATTTTGTTGGTTTTTTTTTATCATTTGGCTAATTTGCTTCAAGGGTACCTCCGACTAATTCTTCACGATTTTCGGAAATTGAATTTTGTATCTAAAAGTTGAATTTCAAAAATTGACCTCTAGGAAATTTTACTATTTTTTGATTTTCTTAGCTGCCTAAAATTATGCTTTAATAACCATATTTTAAAAAGTTGTACTAAAATGTAAAAAAATTTACAATTTGAAAAAGATGCAAACCAAAAAATGTAAAAATGAGCAATTTTGACGAAAAAACGTAAAAATTTAAATATGGATTTTTGAAATTTTTTTTCGGAAATTAGAGCATGACAAAAAAAATATAACTTTTAAAAACCAGATTGATTGGTGATGTCGTCTTTTTGTGATTGGCTTGGAAAGCTGAATCTTTTTGGGGCTATAACTCCAAAGCTATTCAATATTTTCGGTACAGGCTATTTTTTCAATGTATGTGGAGCTCATATCTACCTCTGTATGAAATATGGATTAACAGTTTTTTGTTTTTTTTTAAATTTTTTCCAAATTTGGTATTGATTTTAAAAAAATCTGAGGAGGCTCAAACTTCCCAGAAAAATAGTTCAATCCTTTAGGAACACGTGTCTAAAATTTCATCACTAACAAAATTATTATGGAAATGCCAGATTTTTGGCCAAAATATAACAATCTGGGCCCACAGTGCACTGTCGGAAACTCGAATAAACTACATTTTTTTTTTTTCAATCGGCAATAGATAGTAAATTTTTACATCAAATACTTTTGAAAAAAAAATCCAAGGGGGGCTTGGCACTTGTCAACTTGGCTAAAGATGCATTTTTAGATCGGATTCACTGTTTATCGAAGTTAAAAACCCAAATAAAAAACTCAACCAAAAAACACATTTTGCAGTCATATTTTCCAAGTTTCCATTGAGTTCACTTCCAGTTTAAAGTGTATTAAACTTTCATTATAGCAATTATTAGGTTCTCGTTCTGTACAAACGAATGAATACCTTAAATCAAGCTAATTATTAAAAAGCAAAGTTCTTTGTTACGTCCTATCGGTGGTTGGCTCTATTGTGATGCCCAGACTGTGACTGTTCCTGCTGCTGCGCTGCATGCATTTTAAAGGAGCAATTAACTTTAAACAACGGATACTAGGCCCCGACATAATTAATTCAGGGGTGTAGCAGCAGACCCTGCGCCAGTGTTTCCATTTATGGCCACTTTCTTGCCACACCGAGAAAACTGACGCAAGGACACACGGACACATAGTCTCTGTACCATGCACGCATAACTGTTGCATGAGCTGTCCTACCTTGTATGGAGATCCTTCCTTTTGGCCTTTTCGTAGACTATAGTTAATTTGTATGATGAACATTTTCTTTGGTGCTTTACGAAATGGAAGCCTTAAGAATAAGTAGGTGAAAATGACTTTGGCGCTGACGCAATTAATACACTTTTCCCCCCATCCAAAGGCAAAAGGACTCGCACTGAGGAGTCTCACTCAAAAGTAAAGGTATTTACGCGTGTTCTCCATTAGAGCCGTATTAATTTACTTTAAACGCACTTTGCGCGCGCTTTCGTTCAAACAATGGGAATATTTAATGAATTTTCCGGAGCCGGAGACCCGAAGAGCCACAGTCACAGCCACACACACACTGACAGAGGTCACAGGAAACACCATTATTGTGTGTGTGTGTGTGTATACACATACATAAGTGTCACAGTGTTTGTGGTCCGTGGCAAGGCAGCACTAAATGCGTCTGGAGACACAAAGAGACTTCCGGCTGGACGGTCCAGTGCGCGGACAAGAATTGTGTGCCAGGAGATTATATTGTGCTGGTCCAACAATTGCTTAAACTTGAACGTTGCAAAGAAAGTTGGACAAATAATTTTCACATGTTGAAGTAGTGCACTTAATTTGGTTCGTTACGTGCACCACCATCTTATGTAAGAAGTACTTTATAAGAGTGGGTGGGGGTCAGTGGCATAGTTAGTGGAAGCGGCGTGGTATAAGACAACATCATGGATAATATCTTCTATGTGAAACAAAAGCAAGTAAAAGGATGTGCATTTAATTATATCAGCCAGTTCGTTGAGATTCCAATGGCATAGTTAGTGGCTCAAGAGCCAAAGACTTGTAGCAACTTTAAGATTCAATATCTTCTTTAAGTATTAATAAGCTCTTTCAGACTTTTTACTCGATAAGATGAGATGAGCTACTATAATTTGTACTTCAATTCCAATTCTTCTTCTTTTTTCATTAGACAATCTATATTGTAGATCTATCAAGTGCAAGAACATTCAAAAGAAGTTTATCAATTTAAATTTTTACTCCAAATCAAAGCATATGTTTGAAAATTAATGAAAATGATCTTATCATATAAGTTGACAGTACTAAATACAAAAGATCCCATTTTCCAAGATTACTACACAACAATGCCCTGTGGGCGTAGAAAGTGTTAAGTAATGGGAATCCTTAGAGATGATGCGGCTATTGGACTTCGGATCGGATTCGGGTTCTATCTGACTGTGGAAGACTTCGTAGTGAAATTAACGCTGTACAACTCAACTTGGAATAATATCAAAGTGTTTTTAGTCAAAACTTTTCAAAATCCTTGAATATATTAAAAAATCAAAATATCTTATAAAACGCTTTGAAGAACATACTTAACAAAACTTAACTAATTAGTAGTCTTTTTGGGTTACTGTACTCATAGTCTTCCTCAACTGCAAGAACGAGCAAGTTTTTATTTTTTTTTTATTTTTTAGGTAGAACTTGTTACTTCTTTCAAATGGTTATTCAATTTCTGTGCTATTTGTGTCTTTATTACTTAATAAATCTAATTTTTTAATTCATGATGTTAATTTTTACAAAAAACTTTGCTAAAATCTCTAGTAAATATGCCATTCTGTGTCAACGTGACAAACCGTCTCGAGCTAAGGAGTTGCCACCTAGTTGTGGTACTAAATAATAAATTTCGGACTATTTAATTTTTCAAATTAATAATTATTTTTGGTGATGAATTAAAGTTAAAAAATTATATTTTTGATTTAACTGAGTTATCATTATGAAGTGCGACGCATTAAGTGCACAGTTAAATAAATAGGTGTTGGTAATCTTTTTCACATAAGGTGGCAACGTGCTTTATGCCAGTAATGGACGTGAATTCCAATAGTTTAGATAAAGTAGCAGTTCGAAGCGAAAAAAGGCAAAACAGCCTTATGAAAGCCATTTTTAAAATCAAAAGAAAATGTAAAATTAAATGTTAACAAATTCATTTTGCCGTTCACAATGCTGACATCTGATGACAACTGAAGGCTAGTAGGGTTGCCACTCAAACTCATGTGTTGGGCGGGATAAATATTTAAGCTTAGGTATTTATCAGAAATTGGAACCGAAAAGTTGCAAAATATGCTACAAGTTATCGACTAATCTAATTTTATTTTATTATAAATGGGCTACAACAAAGTGCAATTGGGCCTTAAATTATGAGAAAAGTTTACGAGAATTTAAAAATAAACGAGGAAAAAAGATAGATAAAAACACTTAATTAAATAAGTAGCAAATCTTATCTGCCTTTCTCGTAAAAGTGTAAACACTCGGAAGCAATTGTCCGGAAAATGAAATCTCAGAGATTTCTTTGGCACCTAAGGATATTAATAGTATATCATTCATTCATATCATATTTTTCTTTTAAAGGAAAAATCTCAATTATTCATCAACTTAACGATTACTTTATGTATGCCGTACTCAAATAAAAAAGACTACAAAAAATTATTTAGCAATAAAAATTTATTTTTTTTTTTTAATTTTATTTTATTGGCTTTCAGCCTATTTAATACTAAGGCTATAATCCAATAGGTAAATTACAAAGTTAATCGCTACACACTCTAGTCTGGTGTTATGAATGAATCAAAAATAAATTTAAAAAGAAAAATAATTTTTCTTTTAAAATAAATTCAAAATCGTCTTCTGAATTAAGGAGCAAAAACCTGTCCGCAACAATTTTTATAACCAATAATGCAGATCGATGATCTGATGACAAAAACAAATTTCGTAAAAATTAAATTTCTCAAAGTAACGCGTTATGGCTTAGTTAATACCATTTTTTATCTTTTTATTTAAATAATAGCTAACTTTTCAATATTTTTAAAGAATTTTTTTTGTTTCTTTCGGTTATCAAAATTTATTAAAAAATTATCGTTCTTTTTGCAATGTCAAATTATCCTAATATTTTTATATTATTTTAAATATCATATTTTTTTTAGAAAACCTTAAAGCACTCATTATATTATATATAATTTATATAATTTAATTTATATATAATTTTTTTTATTTTCTTTATATATTTAAATATTAATTATAATACAATAACAATACTTTAACTAATAAAACATTAGGTAACGAGTAACTAGACCTTAGACCAAAATTTTTTTTTTATAGAGATACCTACGAAGTCTTTGTTAGTTGTTCTTTGCACTTAAAAACCTTTTTTTTTACACCCATAAGAGCGTTAAATAAGATTAGGTTGGTTTTTCTATCATATGACAATTTTGCTTTCACAGATTCTCCATCTATCAATCGATATTTCATCGCAAAAGATTTTATAATTTACTTAACATGTTTTACAACAATCAGATCAGAGATAAAATTCAACGTTTCAAGAGAGTGTTTGAAAAATTTATTATTGTATATCAATTATTTTAATAATAATAATATTTTTATTATTTGCATTAAATGGCATAAATTTAATTAAAACCTAGCGTTATACACTTGATTTTGAAAAAACAAAACTAATAAAATAAAAGTACGTTTTTCTATAAATCTGATTTAATAGTTCTAATCTATTATACAATTATGAGATAAGAGTTACTATATAGAAATAGAAATCTTCAATTTGCTAAAAAAATTAACGAATCGACTATTTGCTGGGTTAAATAAAGAATATGTTGAAATCATCAAAAATCAAAACGATCGATTTGAATTATTTTTACCCATATAAGCTATGTATTGCAGGTACTGGCTACTTGTATCAAAGAAAGCATTGTAGTTGTCATCCTTGTTGTTAAGCATTTATAACTTCCTTAATTAAAGAAGAAAGGTTTCGGAAATAACCTCAAAAAACCACATAAAACTAAGTATAAAACGAATATAATGCTCACAACACTTTTTTACGTACCTGTTTTATTATTTTGATTGATATTGATGACTTGTGGAAATGTATTTTTGGTCTTCAATTAAAAACAAAATTGGGACACTTCAATTTTATTACAAAATAATTTTGTATCTGTTTAAATCATGATTTTTTTTTTTAACTTTGAAGATTATTTACTTTTATTCGTCTCTGAGAAATGAGTAATAATATCTCATAAAAATTATCGATGATCGAGAGAGACAGAGAATTTAGTTTTATTTTTGCAGTTTTCTTCAGTTATTTGGGGAGATAGGTTCCCTTAACCTTCTGAATTTTCCTTTATTCTTCTAGTCTTTTATTTAAGAGAATGAATACCCTCAGTGAATTCAAATTTGCCGATTTGAAATTTGTGGCAGAATCTGGATCTGGATTCGAATATCCTATGAACTTGGAACACATAGCAGCAATGAACATTCACAATAGTCATGAAGTATGCAGCAACTTTGTATGTGTGTGTGCTCTGTACTAATTTCCGGTTTTGTAGCCATTGATAACAATGCTCATGACAATGTTAATGCCAGGACGACGATTTGCAGTTGAAGTAATTTATCAAACATATAATTTAGACCATGGACCAGGGGACTGTCTCTGCAGAGCCAGTGGCAATTAAACCAGACAAGAACTACATAGCAACAACAACAACGAGAACAACTATGGGGAATAAATAATCAGACACACACACAGACAGTTGCCACAGAATGAGGCAAGCAAAGCAACAAAAACAAAAAAAAAATACTAGAAAAACACTAAAGCCAGCTAACGATTGTTGTTTTTGTATTCCTGGTATTGGCTGAAGTCTGACATCCTGACCCAGGACCTGCATGATGCAGCGCAGTAATAATGCGTTGTCTGTGGCACCATGAGCTGCTGAATTCCACAATGGAGCCGCAACAAAACGAATCCTATTGTCAGCATTTTTGAAACAGAAGCTTCAAGAGCAGGAGACGGACACAACAGCTGCCAACTGAAAGCGAAATGAAGCACAGTGCGTATGAGCATTTTTATAAAGTATACAAGCAAACAGACGTCTACAGAAGTCCTGAGCCAAAAACCCGGCAATTTAACAGTGAGAATTGTGTCGGAAATTCGGGCCAATGCCTTTATGAACTTCGTTAACTGTTCAAAATGTGGCACAAGTTAAGAAGCAAGTGGCACAAACGAAGACAGAATGCTGCCATCGACGATGTCCTTAAAATGCCAGCAGCCAGTGCAGCCATTTTTACATATACTTGCAAACGCAAATATGCAACTCCTTGACAGAGAGCCAAATGGCAATCTCTCCGCCAAAGTTATATTTCGAAGTTTTCTCCATCGACAACGTGAAGAAGAACACTGGCCAAATTTTCCAAGATAATAGCTCCTTAACTTTTAATTCTTTGAAGCTTTCTTGGTGTCTCCAATGCCCGAAAAAGTATGCTATAAAAATTGTATTGTAGTTTTCAATCTGACAGTTACGGTTATTAACACAAAGTAAAAGTTCTTGTTAGTTTCTATTATTTGTAGCCTATCTAAAATATGCGCAAACTTTGTTACTGTGCCTCATGGTCACAAAATTGTTTTTGGATAGTTCATCATTTAAGTACAGATAGTTAGGTTCGAACAATTCAGTCTTCATTAACTTTTCTCAAGAAGGTTAAAAGTTGCTACTGTCTCACCTATAAAAGGTGAAGTTTATTAATCTCCATAAATGAAGAACTTTCAAAGAATAACAATTTAAAAGTAAAATTAAATTATGTTGTCTAAACAGATGTAATATATCTAATAGGTATATCATATAAGGACTTCGAAAGAAACTTATCTCTGTCGACTCTTCTTCCTTGTAACGTATCTTGAGTGTTTTAGATCTTGGCATACTGTT
This sequence comes from Chymomyza fuscimana, assembly GCA_949987675.1. Classification (NCBI taxonomy): domain Eukaryota; kingdom Metazoa; phylum Arthropoda; class Insecta; order Diptera; family Drosophilidae; genus Chymomyza; species Chymomyza fuscimana. The sequence goes on from OX465088.1 coordinate 84,738,198, forward strand.
TGACCATAAACTTATATTTAACAATCATATTTGCAATATTGAAAATAAAGCTAGAAGGGTTCTTGCCTTTATTAAGCGTTGGTCTAAAGAGCTTAACGACCCTTACACAACCAAACTTCTTTACATTTCTCTCGTCCGCCCATTTTTGGAATATTGTTCCTGCGTTTGGAGCCCTCAATACCGCCTTTATCATTACAGGATTGAATTGGTTCAAAAGCAATTTCTCCTCTTCGCACTTCGCAGCTTAAATTGGGATCCGCTTATTCGTCTGCCTCCATATTCTGACAGACTTCGCCTTACAAAGCTGCCCTCCTTAAATAACCGTAGAACATGCCACGGTGTACTTTTCTTGCATAAGCTATTACTCGGCCTTATTGATTCTACTGAACTTCTTAACAAAATTACTTTTGTTGTACCTACCAGAGTTACTCGTAATTATCGCCCCATAGCCTTGCAACTTTGTAGATCTAATTTTGCTCTGCATGATTCTTTCCGTGTCTTATGCTCTAATTATAATAGCCTTTTTAATTTCCTTTCTTTTGAATGGTCTATTCCTTTTATCACGTCTTCTATTCTAAGTCATCATGACTTGCCTCTTCGAGCATCCATGACCAATCCTGTATTATGAGGCACCTGTTTAGTCATTGATGCTCTTTTGGCTTTTTTTATACATGTAATGTTTTTTTATTTTATTTGAACTTCCTTTTTCCACTTGATTACTGTAAATCCAAGTCTCTGGCCAGATTTTCATGTGAGTCGGTGCATATCGCTAAAAAGTTCACCCACCGGGCTAGTGATGCGGATTAGTTCAAATCTATCTTTTTTCCTCGTTCTATTTTTCAATATTTCATTTAAATTTTTCTTATACACCCTACAAAATCCTTAGCTTATCAACAATCATACGATTGTTTGTGCGCAGGTCAGTGTCCAGAAGCGCCTTCCTTTTGGCCAAATTTTCATCAATAATTGAAGTTGATAGAGTGGTCATCCCTTCCCAGCTCATGCCTCTCGAATACTGCTGAGCTGCTCATGGCAGCATCCCAGCATCTTTTGTCATTCCGAGGGTCTCGAAGCGCTTTCTCTGAGTTTGAAACAATGCTGGAAAAAATATCAGTCTCCGTTTAAGCTATCTATCTATCTATTTGTCAAACGGAATTAATTTTAGCGACCCCAAAAACAGAAGAAAAAAAACATGGTGTTATCAGAAAAAGCCTTGTCTTGATTTTCTTTTTCTTTGTGGAGCAGTGCTCTAGTGGGTAAGACGTAAATCAAATCCATGTGCCGGTTGAAACAGATAGATTAGTTTCAATCAAGGGTTCAACTCTAAAGAAATTTCGAACATCGGTTAATGACTAAATTTCTGCAAAGCTATGTTTTTATCAGCAATTAGAAATCCAGACATTTAGAGTTTACGGCTCTTTAGTGTCAATAATATAGTACTAAATCCCAAGTAGAGCTACTCAACATTCTTCGGATGTTTGCAATTTCAAAAACATCTATTAAATTTTGTTTTTACTACTAATAACTTATTTAACAACCACAAAATAGCCTCGAAGCTCTCTTTCTAAAGGCAACATGCCTTGCCAAATGAGATATTCAGTTTTATAGCCAGAATAGAAATTTTTAGGTCGCTTTCATACTATCATACTATCCCCTAAACAGATTGCTTTAAAAACTCAGAGTTACCTACTGCTTGCTTGTGAATTTGACCCACTTTTTTTTCGCTTCAATAAAAATTAAAATATTGTTATTTATATTTCGCTAGGACTTTTTGCGCGGGCATTAAGTCTCAATATACCTGTCAAACTGCGCGTTAAAATCAATTTAATTTTTTTGAAAGGCTTTCTTGTTATCGCAATCAATAAAACGAGTATGGCTTTAATTGTGAATGAATTCGGTTTCGGAGCACTTTTCTCATCAATTGCTTGTGCATGTTTATCAAGGATGCAGTGTGGCAGACAAAACACCAACTAAAGCCATCTTTTGGGCCGGTTCTGGGAAATACTCTATAAAAAATTAACTTAACTTTTATACTTAGTGCAACCTATATTCGTAATGATAATATACTCCTTTTATAAGTCACTTGCCATATAATCGCTTATATTTGGCTTTTCTCATGTTCTCCTACCTTTATAAGGTATTTTAGCCAAAAGTGTTATTGGCCCATTCTGGTTGTGGCTTTTAAACTTTTATGGCCTCTAAGACCATTTTATGCCACATGGCTTCTTTATGATTTTATGTGACTTGCTTTGGGAAAAAGAGTTTCGATAGTTTTTAATGCAGTTTTTTTTAAATTTTTAAGTGAAAACTAGAATATTTTATTTCAAATTGTTTTGATGAAGGTGAGGAATCTGTCTAAAAACCAAAAGTTCATAAGTTATTCATTATTTTTAGGAGCATATTCATCTTACAATTTTTTATCATTATATTATCATTACTTTTTCCACTAGTGTAGTATATTCATTAAAGGTATTAATATTGAAGCAAAAATGTATGTTTTTCTTTAGTTAAATACGATAGTTAAAAAAAAATTTATTAATATGCAATTTTTAACGGAAATTCGAACAACGTCACACCAGACACTAAGCCTAAAAAAAAGATTGCGTACGACTTTGGGATACCCTGTACCACTGCTTGCAATAAAATCCGGTATATTGCTTAAGAACACCAAAAGACATTTGATTGCCAAATTAGATTACGATACCTTCATAAACAACCAAAACAGACGAATTTTGAACCAAAAATGTTTTTTTGACCGATCACTCCTATGGGAGCTATATGATATAGCCAACCGATTTTGGTCAAATTTGGTACAGTGTTGAAGATTTCTAAAAAACTTATGAATGCCAAATTTGGTTCCCATATCTTCACAAACAAACGAAACACAACGAATTTTGTACAAAAAAGGTTTTTTTGACCGATTGGTCCTATGGGAGCTATATGATATAGTCAACCGATTTTCATAAAATTTAGTACAGTGTTAAAGATCTCTAAAAAAGTCGCGAATGCCTTTGGTTACAATATCTTCACAAACAAACGAAGCACAACGAATTTTGTACAAAAAACTTTTTTTTTACCTATTGGTCCTATAGGAGCCATATGATATAGTCAACCGATTTTGATCAAATTTGGTACAGTGCTTAGGAACTATAAAAAACCCGGGAATACCAAATTTGGTTAAAATATCTTCATAAACAAACGAATTACCCATCTAAAACTTTTTGTTTTTTTCGAGGTCCTCTGAAACACCCCTATGGGAGCTATATAATATAACCCGGATATCAAAAAATAAAATAAACTTGACTTGTTTTTGCAGGCTCCCAATTCCACATTTTTTGCTGTCATCATCTACTCATATCTCCTTTAATCATTGTTACCACAGCTCTACCCCTTTCGAGGAAAGTTATCCACGACTGTGGTATTCTTATTACAAGGGAAATTTTTTTATGACGTAAACCATTTAAGCAAAATATGAACATTTTTATACCCTGTACCTATAGGTACAAAGGGTATACTAGGTTTGTGCAATGTATGTAACGGACAGAAGGAGGCGTGGCAGACCCCAAGTCCTTTATACCAAAATGCTTATCATAACCTCGGGTAGCGATTGAGCCATGTCCGTCCGTCCGTCCGTCCGTCCGTCCGTCCGTCCGTCCGTCCGTCCGTATGAACGCCTAGATCTCAGAGACTATAAGAGCTAGAGACACGAAACTTTACCATCTGGTGCGCATATTTCCTAAGCAGATGAAGTTTGTTGAATCATGTCAATATCTTCCCCCGTTCCCCTGCAGTAGAGTTTCGCGGTTTTTAGCCACACCGTTAAGTATTTTCACCTGAAATTTAACAGAGCGATGCGTTGTAGCTACATGCATCTATGTGTAAAAAATGAACAAAATCGGACAAATACAACAGAAGTTATAGTCAAAAATGTGCAAATTTCACCTCCCCTTGCCAATAAACTGCGTCAATATTTGACTCTACGCAATTATGGCTACAACTGACCTAGAATCACAATTTTTGGTAAGCTCATTCATGTGGCTCTAATGAACAAATCCACATCCAAATTTTATCGATGCGGTCCCCCCACCCCCCGCAATCCATTTACCGTGTTTTCTCCCACACCCCTCAAGATACCAACTTGAAACTTACACAATATAATTAAAATAGCTTCTTTGACGTAACTTTCGATTTTCATCAAAATCGGTACAAATTTAGGGAACTTATAGGTATAAATATCGATTTTCACCAAAAAAAAATAAATTCCAATTGGAAAGTTCTTAGATGGAATATGCAGGAAAAATTTTTTTGACACAAAAGGTACAGGGTATTCAACTGTCGGGCACCGCCTCGACTGTACCACATTTTTTTATGCAAGACATGGACCAAATAAAAATTCGGTTTGAGTTATGCATTCTATTTTTTGGTTTGATTTAGAAAAAAAATAATAAACAATATTTATTTTAACTAATTAACTTAAAATTGGCATAAATAAAAACTGAAAATATAAAAAAAATATTTAAAAAATTATTTCAGCTTAAAATGCGGTTTTCACTTTTAAACCTATTTTGTCAATTCGTTTTGATTCCACTTGCAAAAAGCTAAAAACAAAAGTTAAACACATCGACGGACAGCTTGATTCGGAAACAAGATGGGATGTTTTTAAGTCATGGCTTTCGGGTTGCTGAATCCGAATTCGAGGTCCAAAAAATTTAGAGGCTATCTTAGAAATATGGCAGGCTAGGGATTTTTGGACCCGCGATTTATATTCACCGACTCCAAAACATAGTTGAAAATCATAAATCAAAAAAAATATTGTGGGATTTTATTTTCGAAGGTGAGCGCAAAACCCTGGGGTGCTGTGGTTTTTTAGACCTTGGATTCAGATTCAGCAAATCAAAAGCCATGGGAGTAGCACTGGCACATATGAAGCTCACACCATTTGTTTTTTTTGTGCTCTTATTTTATAATCAGTACAATATAATATCCTGATCTTTGGATTAACTCTTTCAGTTTCTAGGATGATTTCACTGACGGGAATTCGTATGATCTCTAAATTTAGCATTCGCAACATAGTTGAAATTTTGCTTGGAACTTAAGCCTTTCCAAACTCCTCATATTTAAGTTTCAAGTGGTGTCCTTAATGGGACAAATAAAAAAATTGTCTTTTTGATTTATTACATTTTTTATCATTTTTCGAATCATGAATCAGAGGCTTTTGCGCATGGAGGTGCAGACATAGAAGGTACCCGCAAGGTGGTAGTAAAAGTACATTGCTCACCATCATCTGCCCAAAAAAACTTTGCCATGGATATTAAAACAATCTCGGTACGAAATTTTCCACAGTGTGCTGCACAAATCGAGCAACTACAGTCTAAAAGACTGTGCCAAGCCGTAGGCCCTATTCCTCCCGAGGTTAAGCAGACGACACGAAACGAACAAAATGATTTAAATCTTTTGCGGCAATTTTGTGGGTGCGAATGGTTTTTGGAGCTGTTGGCAGTTCTGTACTGGGTCCTGAGAATGGTATGGCTATGTTTGTGTATCTGTGACTCTCGGTAGAAGGCAAACAAGCTGGTCCTGGATGTCTGTATCTGTGTCTAGGTGTCCTTATAAAGTTTATTGTTTCAGATTGTTATAATAATTATAGTTGCTTTTCGTAATTGTTGTTATATCATCATTGTCATCTGCATTGTCTCATTTGAAGTTGCCTTTGTTTTTATTGTTGTTGCATTTGCGCCATGTGCGTTGACAATTAATTTGTTTCCGGCTCTGACTGCACAAAAATGTCACACGCCTCGTTGTCATCGCCCATTCGTGTCCATTCTTGTCCGTTCTTGCCCGTTTTTGTCCCTTCTTGTACATGCCTGTCGCATGCAGAGCAAAGCATCCAAACCAAATGGCGTCCGAATTTATGCAACTGCATTTCTCAACTCTCGTCTGCACATAGGAGTTAAGTTGAAATATTATATCCCATCGCTTTTTGTTGCAAGTCATATTATTTTTAATTTTTGTGAAATTATTTATCTCCAAAGGCTCCACATGTTTCTATCAAATTTACATTCATTTAAAACAGCATCCCAAGCCAAATATGTACATAAAATCTAAGCTATGTATTATATGAAGGAACAGTGGGAACAGAAACTATTCAAACACTTTAATTTTTTGTTTTTATCATAAGGTATGGGCAAACATTCATAGCCAGATCAAGGTGATAACCTTTCTATTATGCTTACTTGAGACTATAACAAATTACTATAGGCCATCTCAGAATTGCCATAATTTCCCTAATTTTAAAAGGTAGAGATTTTTTGTTTAAGAAAAAATTTTTTCTTAACTTCACCATTATGAAATGTGATCATTCTTATTTTTACGTAAAATAAAGATAATTTTTTTAGTTAGTTTGCTTTATTTTTATAATTTTTAAGTTTTGCTTAAAGCTAGCCATTTAAATTTACAGAGTTAGATTAATCATCTTTTCAACTGGAATATAGTAAGGTATACTATTGTTGCTTGAGATATAAGTTTATCAATCATGTCAATATTAGCTTTTATATGTAAACATTTTATTGGAGAGAGGTTGAATATCATCTTCAATATTTTTGTTTGCGCTGTTTGCAGTTTTTTTAAATGAGTTTTGGAACGGCTTCCCCATATTTCACAGCCATATAACATAAAAGGTAAGAAAATTGTTTTATAGATAAGTTTGTTGTCCATAGAAGGTTTAGAATTGCGGTTAATGAATGGATAAAGAATTCGTATTGTAATATTGATTTTGTTGAATTAAGATAATTTTTAACTTTAAAATAACAAAAATTGCATATATGTATTTAAAAAAAAAATAATTTTAATATTTAAATAAACTAGGGGGTCCGCCACCTGCGTGCTTAGCACGCCAACCTTGGTCTTCTTTATTTTATTCAGATCATCCAGATTATTATATGCCCTGTACAAATCTTTATTTCCATAATGTTCATGCCATGCTACAGTCGGCCCTGCACGACTTTACAATACTCTGGAACAGCAGCGCCCTGCATGGTGCTCTAATTCGCAACTGGAATGGGAACGTTAACAATAGCTGCTTTAATAATGTTCTGTTTCAATTTTTTTTTGTTTTATTCACTCTCGAAAATATTTTTCACTGTTGTAATGCTTACCTTAAATTCGCACTGCACAAATGTCTTAATTTTAACAATAGATAATTGCAATTTATCCAAAACTGTTGCAACAAAAAATTAATACCATAGAATATTGAAACAAATGTGAACAACAAACTTGAAAGAATGTCAAATTAATTTTTGTTCAAGGGTTGCTATTGCTATTCCTCCTTTCATGATACTTTTTAATGTATCGTCCTGCATGATTTCAACGTATCGAGGTGAAACTTACATTGTGCACACCGTATGAGGTGTGGCTATCACATAGTGTAAGTTTCACCTTAATAATTAATAACTCATACGAACACAATCGGTACGACAATTTTATTTTTTTTGTTGATGTATTTATACATCTTCTATCTTCTATATATATATAAAAAGAAGTTACATTTCCTTGGTAATCTTATAACTCAAGAACCGCCGAACCGACTGACACAAAAATTTTAGAGTTCGTTCCCATCTATGAGGAGGTGGTTTGTGTGAAGTTTGTTTGGAATCGGTGCAGCCGTTCCTGAGTTATGACATTTTATGTGAGTAATGGTTTCCTCTTATGTGCTTTAAGTTCTTTTATATCGTGCTTTCGTTGCGAACAGACTTACTTTTGGTGAGTGTTAACCATGTGTCTTTTTTTCATACACTGTACCAAAATCCAGTCGCTGCAAGGTTGCGAATGGTACTTAAGAAATTCGACCTCAAACGAAAGACCGTAGGCCACCAAAGCAACAAACACGTTAGCCGGCTGGAAAAAGGACTCCTGGATCCACTTAAGGCTTAAGTGAAGATCACACAAAAACAATTTCGATGAGTTACAAATTTAATTTAATCCAAATTCCAATTAAAAATAGTTGTCTAAACCGCTAATATCGGGCAGGACAACGTCTGCCAGGTCCACTAGTAGATTTATAAAAAAATTAATGTAAAAATGACCAAGGTTTTTGATTTTACTTTCCTTTTGGCTACAAAATACACTTACAATTTTAATTCATAACTTTAAAAAATGTTTCTGTTTCAGCTGAAAAGATTTTTATATCTGACTCTGTTAATTTTTTAGCACATTTTAGCACACACATTTTTTATTTTAAGGCTAAAAACAAACATGGATTTTTGTCAACAAGCCTACTAATTATTTTGAAAAACTGTTGCATACTTTTAGTGTATAATAAATAAATAATTGTATTGTCATCAGTCCTTGACCCCTGTGCAAATTTTCAAGATGATCAGACTGAAAGATTTCGTTACATACATACAGGTGAAGCTAAGAAAAGCATGTTAATAAAACAAATTGTTAAACTTAATCTTAATGTAAAAAAAAAAAATTGTTTAATGAACATTTTTTTTTATCAAATTAACAACCAAATTTTGCAACCAGTCGCATATCGATAACTCTTTAGATAATCCAAATTTGCAATAAAAATTCACGATGTTCATAATAATCAAAGAGATAGAATACACAGAGGCTCGAATTTGTATTTTCGTCTACACGTCTATATTGATACATTGTTAAAAAAAACTTTAATGTATTAAAAAAAAACACCCTCTAGCTTTACAGCGACTACCCACACTTTGATTATTTTTATTGTTTAATACATCAAAAAAAAAACGCTATTCATTATGACAACTTTTTGTTTATTTAAAAAGTAAGCGAATAATTTCTGTTCTCACTGTATGTATTGTATATAGTACACGCATATACTGCAAAGCCCAGTGTAAAAGAAATAAAGCGAGGGAAAGTATTTTGAAAAGATGCCAAGCATAGCTAGACCGACCACACGCACATGTATATAAGTGGCATATATATATATGTAAGTACATATACATATACATACATATACTTATATATACATACCAGGCGAACACATAAAACTTTTTGCGCAACGCTTCAATGAAGTAAGATTCAACAAATCATTTCTGGGCGGTCTAGTCTGGTCTGCTCTACCCTGACTCGGGATGTTCGGGGCTGGTCTGAGCCGGTCGGGTCTGTTCTCACTTGGCCTGGACTTGCTACAAAACAAGCAAATCTCCCTTTAAAAATGTTTAAGTAAACTTTACAAAAAGTCAAACAAACAGACGTTCAATGTCCGGCTGCAACATCTCGAAGCGGGCGAATTCGTTAAGCAGGTGGTATCCATCGGGTGGAACTCCGGGTCGTCCACTGGGTAGTATGGAACATCTGTGGGTTGAGTTAAGCGGCGCGTGGCATTGCGCTGTGGTCTTCAACAAATTCATGGTGGCTGCCATTTTGTGTGTGCCTAACTTTGATGAGCCAATTGGTAGACCTATTGCTGGGGACAAGTAGAGGAGGGATTCATTGTAGATTGTTCAACATTTTAAAGTAGACAGTTTGACATTTTGAATGTGGACTCGTTCATTTGAGTGTAAAAAAAGATCCAATTGTAATTGGTAAATAGGCATTACGGGAAGCCCAAGTTTCTTGTATTCAAGCCACTTATAAATCAAATAGGATTTTCAAATGAAATATTCATTAATAATATCACAATGTAAATATAAATTGATATTATTATGCATTGTACAAATTATTTATAGCATTTATTGTATCTCTAAATCACAAATTAATAAAATCATGCATAATTCATTTGTAGGCTTTGCTTTAAACAATTATTTGTTTTATAGTATACTCATTTTCTTTTTGTTGAAATGGTCATTATTAATTTTAACGTAATTATTAGATTTATTGTTTATGGTTTTAAAGTATTAATTAACTGCATAATTGCTTAGCAATTTTTTTTATTGTTTTTTTTGTTATAATTCATTTAATTTTAATATTTATACTTTAGTACTCATATACTTATATTTAAACTTTAACAATTACACAACATTCGAAGAAATATGGAAAACTAGATAGTTCAGTTTATGTCCGGCCGTCTGTCAGTCTGTATGAACACCTAGATTTCGGAGACTATCAGAGCTAGAGATACTACGAAACATAATCAGCTGGTGCGCAAATTTCCTGAGATGATGAAATTTTATCGATGCGGACCCCCCACCTCCGCAATCGATTAACCGTGGTTTCTCCCACACCCCTCAACATATCAACTTGAAACCTGCTTCGTATACTTTAAATAGCTTCTTTGACGTAACTTTCGATTTTTCTTGCACCAAAAAAAATGTTTCCAATTGGAAAGTTCTTAAAAGGAATATGCAGGAATAAATTAAAAAAAAATTAATTTTTTTTAAATTCTGTGATCCAGCATTTTGACTGATTTAGTAAACATTGATTCTCTTTTCACCATAAATGCACTGTATCCAAACCATTGTACAGTTTAAAATACAAAAATATTTTTTGTTACCGGAGAAAGACATAAAAATTTCTTATCATCCGAATACATCATAATATCTTCGATTTTGTAGTTATCTACAATGGTTTAAGATGTATTTTAAGGCATACACCCGAATCTGTTCATAAAACACATTCCACACGTATTGGCCATAGTATTTGTTTTCAATTGAAATATTCTTTTCTACTATACGATATGGGCAGCTTATGACCCACGGGTGACCTAAAATAAAGCATTAAAATAATATTAAACAAATTTGTAAAACATAAACATAAGACAATTATTTAAAGAATATAAAATAAATTAAAAAAAAAAATGATTAATCAGCAAAACATTTTATTTCGATTGCTTTAAAGCTTTCCTGGAGGAAATTGAACCGAAATATGGAGATTTTTTGTTGCATTATGAAATACGAAGATTAAGTCTAGACAAAGAGTATTTTGATGAGATACAAACATTTTAACACGAAATCTTTGTTCTCTTTCTCTTGTTTTCTTTTTCTTTTGTTCCTAACAGACATAATATTATGACTTCAACGTACAACTTCAAAAATTTATGAGGAATACGAGAATTTTACTTCAAAATTGAGGTAATAGAAGAAAATGTTTAACATTTGGAGTATTTTCATTATTTTAAAATTGATAATTTTAGTTTTCAAAAAACAGAAACGTTATGAACGAATAAGTTCCAAAAATTGCGGAGGGATTTGGGGGAACAATAGGTAATCAGCTTCTCTCGATATCCTACAAAGTATTGATCTTTTAAAAAATTTGTCTCCATTTTGTACATATTTTCACAAACTAAAGTTATACAAAGAAAGAACCGGAAAAAGTTAACTAAAATGCAGATCGTTGTACTATTATATTATATATCAAAAGCAGACTTGACTTAATCGACATCAGAATCTCAAAATCACAGGAGCCCTGTTTATCGAAGAGAACGTTTATTAATTAATTTCAATCAATATACATTATTGCTTACTTAAAGACTGTTTTAGTACGAAAATATCTCTGGCCCAACGTCGCTTTAAGACATACATTTTGATGGACTTCGACCCGCGAAAGAAAAGATTGCCGACTACTGCTCTAGAATATTGCCTGCAGCCATTATAATCTGGAAATTATATTTCCGCTGCACTTGCAATTTACCAATAAAGCCAAGATTCTTAAAATTTCAAGATCACTCTACCAAGGTTTCAAAACTAAGGAATTTTTTCAAAATGTTTTGAAATCGGTTTATGGTCCTGCTATATGTACAAGTATGTTGGTATTTCTTTTGTTCCATTAAAAATTTTTTTTTCACAATGACTTTGATTTGAAGGTCCGGGCGCGGCGTCATTCCTCCCTTACCATCTCTCCAACCAATGAGGAATACCTTCTGAGAACCCGAGAAAACGGTTTCTCCCCTCCTGAAGCGTTTATTGCTTTAAATTGTAGAGGGTTAATTCAAAGCCAAAACAGAATTTCTATATTCAATCATCAATTCAGAAGAGCAACTGACAAAAAAAATCAAAATTAACCAAATCTCAGATGTAGTAAGAGCATCGCAAATAAAGATGCTATCCTAAACAACAACGGATTCTTGTGGTTGTAGATATAAACGGAACCTGATACCAACGTCTCTTATTTTATAAATCTCAAATATAAACCTCATGTTTTTTATAAATGTTTTCATGCCAATATGTTTATAACAGTGGCGGATCCACGGAGGGGTTTTTTTGTTTATTAGAATTAAGGAAAACACTAAATACAAATAAATACACAAATTCAAAACAAAAAAAAAAAACAAAAAATACATAATAATTTTTCTATATGTTCGTATTTCTTTTGGCTCATTAAAAAATGTTTTTCAATGACTTTGATTTGAAGCATCGGGCTTGGGGCCATTCCTCCCTAAGCATCACTCCAACCAGTTGACTGGCCAGGATAAGTCTATACTTACAAAAGCCTCAGGCATGTTAATTTGATTGAGATTCATGTGAGCTATTTATTCATGCTTCGGGAACGAAATCAGATATTACTATGAATCCATCTTTTGGTTAAATATCTATATCTGAGATATGGGTGTTGTTACTAATTGATTGACGGAGGGACACACTGACAGAGCTCAATAGATATCAGATTCTGGGTATGAGCAACTAATGGTCTGCCACCATTTCTTTTGCCTAATACACATTGCACAAATCTATAAAATCCTTAAACCTACAAGTACAGGGGAATAGAAAACCAAATAAAATATAAAACATCAAAAAATGTAATTAACATACACAAATTTTATGTTTATTTATCAGATACACCTAATTATAAATAAAATCTGAAAATAAATAATGTTTTGGCATAATTGTCATCAAAGCTTTATTTGTATTTGCATAACCTTTTCTATTTATTCATTTTTATTTTTTTTTTTATATTAGAACAAATTATTCAATAAATGACAGCCCAATGTTTGACATACTATACATGTAGCTCTTCTATTTACGTCAACTAATCCATACAATTAGTGTGACCTACTATGTGGTTTTTGGCAAATTCATTTTAGCTCTTGTCACATAACTTTATTACATAATTTCCAATTAAAAAACATACATTGACAACCTTTACCTAAAATATTTTTTCTTAAGGGCAAAAGTTTTTCAATTTGTGTATATAAAAGTATTGTGATATAAAAAAGTTTCACAAGGTAAACCTAAGTATGTAATAAAGTTTGGCATACAGAAAATTTATAAAATTATTGTCATAGGTATAACAAAAAGATTCCCCTTTTTTTTAATGAACATGAGGTTCCTGGATCTTACATACATTTTTTGTCTTTAGCTCCTTTATTCATTTCTTTAAGATTCAAGGCACTGCTGATATTTAATGAAGGTCAAGGATACTATTAATCGATTAAGCCTTGCCCACCAATCTGACAATGTAGACAGAGGAAGTGTGTCGATTCATGTTGATATCTGTGCGGAGGAGAATTTCGCGGCTAACACCCTTACTCTAAGAATTCGAAGCTTTCAAAAAGTTTGGCAAAATTGTTTTTTATTTAGCTTATTGAATTTAGGTTAGGCAGAGTCTCCTAAGAAGTACTTGATGCTGCCTATCTATTCCTTGTCTCCGCAGCTGCCACAAAGTCGGGATGTGGAACATACATCCTCTCGGCGATTAGCCCTATGGCGAAGTGCCCCATCACCATCCATTCCTCGGCTCCAGCAAGTACGTCTAACTCAGATACGATATTACTGGGATCAAAAGAAGATGACTTAAGAAGATTTTGTAACTTATTCCAACTTCAGAAAAGTGGCGACTGGATCCAGTATCAGAATAACTGAACTTTGTTATATAGACTTTTTAATCGAATGAAGTCTTCATAAATATAAATAAAAATGTTACAATTTCAGATATCTTCCCAATAAACTGTACAAAATGCAAGCTATTTGCATAATTTTTTGTGAAGGAGCTACTGAACAATGGTAAAAAAAAACTTATGTGGAGTGCAATATTAAATATATTTTATCTTTGCGGGAGTACCAAAACTCAGTCCCCCACAATAATTTTTCGCTTAACCTTTCCAAGTCTATCTGTGGATGCAAATTATATTCAAATGAGATGGCAATTTCGGGAATTATAGCTAAAAATTACCGAATTTAAGCACTCTTGTCTGGAAAATAAACTTCTAAAAAAATTTTCGAAAGAATATGCAGTCATCAAAATCGGAATTTAGACTCATGTAGACTAAAAAATGTATATTTTTTGGGGATTCGACCCTGATGAACATGTCTAATCGTGTCGTATTGCAGAAACATCTGAACATCTCTCAAATTCTTGGAAAACCGATTACACTATGCATATCATTCTCAATATGTCAAAAAAAATGCATAACATCTTATGGTCAGGACGTATTTTGGCTTGAAGTTTAAAAAAGGCAAAGACTTTTTGTTAGTCAAAACCACAGCTGATTTGTGAATTCAACTAAAAAATTTAAAAGTAAAATTGTGGAATTTGCAACGTTGTTTTTAACTTCACTTAATTTTGGGAATTCAATTCAACCGCAACAATTTTACATAATTTAAATTAAATATTAGTGTATAAACGTTTATGTGTGAGTTAATATGTCTACCCATTAAGGTAAACAGCCTTTAGCAGCCCACATTATATTGATGGTTGGCATTATTTTTGAATTTGCTAAGATAACGAACGCTTTCAGCTGTAAAAAGTGGGCCACCCTAATTTGCAGCCATCCTGTCATACAAAGGACGTTACATCAACTTAAAGCACATGTGAGTCGGCCATCATGGTGTATATGTGTTTGTGTGTAAGGTTCCTCTAAAAATATTTCTTGTGTATTCACAGCATTACCAAAACCGAACGAGACAGTGGGGTGCATGGTAGGGGGCAGTTCCACGGTGAGAAACAACAACCACAACAACAGCAATAGCAGCAGCCATTACCAGGACAACGGCAGAAATAAACAGGATAAGAGGCGGAACGCTTTTATTCTGCGGTTTCACCGCTCACCGGGTAGCACCTGTTTACTATCTGAAGCATCCAGCGGAAGTACACGGATGCCAGCCAAAGATGAGCCATCTGGATGTTGGGTGCTGGTTGCTGGGTGTTGCCACACCGATGGCATCTAAAAATGCGGACGTGGAAAAATGCGTTTTAAATGAGTGTTTAAAGTTCGTAGCCCAAAGCATTTGGTAATCGAATGGAAACGTGTGCGTGACTCGATACACACACACACACACACACACACACATGGAACATGTTGGGGCAGCGGGGTCAATGGGCGTCGTTTGTCAGAATTCCGAGAATGTGGAACTTTGTAAAAAAAAAAACAGCTCTGCTGCTTTTCCGGCTCACTCTGTAGCAAACACCCGCTCTTACTACGTCACAAGCGAGTTCCAGCTCATCAGCTAGAAGCAGTCTATAAAGTTTTTCGCTTGTTTGTAGCAGACGTCTGCTTTTAGATCAAAGGGTCAAACTGCCGGGTGATTTATTTATAGGAAGTACTCCTTTTTTTTTGGGGCATAGGCAAATTAGGTTTAAGACTGTGACAGCTGTTAACGCTTCGTTCGCTTGGGTTTGCCCCAAAGGGTTTGATTAGATAATGCCCAGGGCTTGAGTTCTGCTAAATCAATTTATGCCCCTCCAATTGAGTATAGCATAAAAGTCACAAGGAGTTTAAAGTTCATGTGGAACATTTCACTGGCAAACGAATATTTAAAGATGGATATTGTATTTGACTAATCCAAATCATTGCCAACGGCTAGACAAGCCACTTAGAGCAGTCAATATGCTCGTTTGCATATAGATTATTGCACTTTATTTTAAAAGCATTCTAACGATCTTTAGAGTGGGTCTACTGCTTAGCCGTCAATTCCAGCAACTTTTACCAAGTTTTCGCATTTTACTTTAAAAAAGTTTTGGCCAACACTTGGCGAAAAAATTGAAAACTCTTGTTTGAATCAAGAGAACCCTTTCAGTATAAGTTAGGTATCATATTTTATTTGAAATAAAAGTTTAAAAAAAATATATATATTTCATTAAAATTGGTTCGATTATTTCTTGTTTAGAGATAAAAAGCTTAGATGTGGCCAATATTGTGCAAATTTAATAATAGCTTGTTCTCCCATGGATGCCGTTCTATTTCAAAAATTCATAGTACCAAACATTCCAAATCCACATGATAGAAAAATAAGTGTTATCCCCAATAATTTTTAATTTTTTCCTGTTCTAAAAAGTAGAAACAAAAATTTTTGTCATTTTATTTACAAAACTAAACTATTTGTCTCAATTTCGTTAACTCTAGAAAATGTCCCATGCGAAATTAAGGGTAATTAAGTTTTCTTTGTTTTGGGAATTTTTTTTTGGTAAAGGGGACTATTTAAAGAAAGATAAAAGTACCAGTTTTGACAATTTTGTAAAGATAGTTCTGTCAGAAATGTCGACAATACCTTAAACTTGAACTTAAATGGAGTTCGAACGTTCCAAGACATTTGGAACTTACAGATTCCAATGTCGTCAAAAATCAAAGAAATTATTCTTAATACACTACGTCTATGGAATAAATGCAAATACCTTTGAACCTCTCACTTTTAAACTAATATGTATGGCTAGTTAGTATAAATTGTCTTCTAAAGAATTTTACTATTTAATTTTTCTAAAAATGGGACTTTGATTACTTCCATAAGCCAGGGTCATCGAGAGAAAAGTAGTGTAGGTGACTACAGAACCTAAGCGCACTCATTTTACCCAGAAAAAAATACTTGTAACTTGAAATAAAATTTGACTTTTATTAAAATCACAAATTCTCCAATCACTAAAGGTCTAATTTTTTGTCAGTGTAGCCTAATGTCGTTGTCCTGGATGTTTACTTAAAAGCAAACACCGATAATGGCGCACACAGTTTAGCATTTTAACAAATACGCCAAATGATTTACAATAAAACAAAACACTTGGCCAATTGGGAGCATCGCCAAGTAGCCCAAATGCTAAGTAGGCCAGAAAGTTATTAGCCACTCACCGGTCACTCAGACAGACAACCAAGTCCGTAACCGTCACGGCACATAAACTCAGCTCCAGAGCAGCAGCTGCTGGGAACTTTAATAAATTGACGCCGGCTCTTGACAAAAACGAGGGGTTTTGGTACAAGCTGAAAATTAAAACCCTTTGTGAGCCAAATGGCAAATCCCGACTAAGCGGCTCAGCACTGTCTATGCCGGCTGTGAATTTCGTATACGTTTGTGCTGTGGGCTTGTAAGTGGCACACACTTATAGGCGACAAATAGGCACTTCTGGCCAAAAACGAGTCCACCGACTGACCGACCAACGGGACGCTCTGTTGGGCGAACATAATCAACAGACGTTCATACAAGATCGGGCAAATTACAATAAGAAAAAAAAGTAGGTATTAATCGAGCTGGTTCACGACTATGGGATACTCTTCTCATACTACTAAAATTAATTATTAGTGCAATGTTTTAACTTAAATATTTATGGTGTGTTAGGGATACTACAATATATGTAATTATGTCAACGTTTCTTTGTTTATAAGGTTCACATGAGTCTTCTAGAAGATGGCAACCGGCAAACTAAAGAGACCATATCTGAAGCACACTCAAAACGTGTCTTTGAACAGCTAGAGGAGAAAAGGATTCGTTACATGCTCAAATCTGGGTAGCCAGCGAAAAATCCAGTCTTGTTGTACCAGATCCAAAGTATCACAGCCATGTAGCAAAGCTCCGCAAGAAGATGAGAATATGGGAAAACGCCTATGAAGTATAAGAGACGACGATCAATTGGCACAAGCGTAAGACCAAGGATCACAGGACTTCTCCCTCGTCACAATTCGGCCACTCTTGGATCAATACAATATCATTTATATCTTTCGGCGTCTCTCTGGTCACCATACTGGCGCTCATTATAATAAACACTTGCTACAATAACGTTTATGGGTTTTTCAAGTAGATACTTGAACAAAAATAGGATCGCCTAGCAAATTGAACAAATGTGCTGAATCGAAATTTGAAATCTCGAATAGACTTTCGACACCCTGTATCAACACATCCAGGCGTGCATCATTACTTAAGTGCGACAACATTTGTAAAAATGGAGATGCAATCAATTACTATAATCCAAACTAAAGCCATACATCCAGAGGCGTCTAAAACGACAACACCCTTTCAATAGTTGAAATAGTAATTGGTTGTCAAATTTTGTTTTATCCCAATTATGTGATAATTAAAAAACTTTTCCTTTATCCATTACAATTCTTAATCATTTCCATAGTAAAATTTCAGAAAATGGAGTAAATGTTCAAATTTCGGGGCTCTAGCTTTAATAGACAAGGAGTTCTCGGACAGCAGAGGTGAGGAAAACCTCTTTAATAAACTAATGATCTATCACGCCTACTTTAACCTGGCACATGCATTACACAAATCTATAATACCCCTGGCCCAATGGCTGCAGGGTATAGAGAGTAGAAAGTAAGAAAGAAAGATGAACGCTAAAGCAGAGTAAATAAAGGTTGGCCAAAGGCAAGTGGAATGAATATCTACTCCTCCCCATAGATTGCAGTTCGAACAAGGAGTCGGTGAGTTCTGACTTTAAGCTTTATACGTGTGCGTGTGTGTGTGTGTGTTTGTCCGGTGCTTAAGAACCAAATTGAAGTGCGGACAATGCTGGAAAGACAGCCGTGATGAAAGCCAGAGGGAGCAGCAGAATAAAAATTAGATTGTTGAATAAAACTGCTTGTTCGCCCCGAAACTGTTAACAATAGTTCTCATTTAGTTCTCCCGAAAGTGTTTGAGTTTTGTCCGAGTTACGAGGCGGAAAATGAACAAAAAGCCAGCAAGATGAAGATGCCGCTGTCGGATAACACAAAACCCCCCAACCCAAGCCGACACAAACCAACAACAGCAACAACGAACACCTTAAAAACTACATTGACGGTGTTCTTGACTTGATTGGCCAGAAGTAGAAGAAGTCTTCCATTTTTTGCAATTTAATTTTGTAGTAAATTAAGCAAAGCACGACTTAAATCAGTCGTTGCTGCAAATTTGTGCAAATGATAGTCCGTCTGTCCAGCTGGCAGTGAGATACACCAACACTCTCCTCTACAAACATCATCTGACAACCCGTTGGCAACATTGTTGTAGCTGTTGTTGCTTTTACTGCCTCCTTCCATGGCAACTAAACGCTTAGTTCGCCACATTTACTTGATTTTATGGATACGCTTCCTTAACTTTAACCTTGAAGCAGGCATCTCAGCAGTCCAGTCACCAAACAGCCAGACTTTTTCAAGTGCTTTGCATTCCATTTGAGCTGCTTTGGTGGCGCATATTTCCTCATCATCATCGTCGTCACAGTCCTCATCCTCGGCACCACCATCGTCAGCATCAGCATCAGCGTCAAGCGTCTGTCTTAATCAACGCTCAAATACCCAAGGGCTGAGCGAAGCCGACGACATTAATTACTCATACGACGCGTTGAGCGCTTAGTCTATGAAAATTACAAGGCTCGAAAAGTCGTTTGGCAAAAGCTTCTGGCAGGAGACACACATTGTTTTATTTTAATCTGCTTATTGTCGCTGACTCTCCCAGAAAATAATGATTATTAATTTTTTTTTAATGAATTGCTCAATTACTTATGTGGGCTTTGATTAGAATTTTCGGAATGGAATAGATTAAGTGCTTGGCATTACGGACAGTGATAAGTTAGTTATTGGTTTCTCATGTATAAGAGAAATATTTATTTAGCCCAGCTGCTATCCTTATAGGGTTATATTTCAAGAAACTATTTTGGGTTAAGACTAAGCTCAGTTTTTTATAGCCAAACATTAATTAAGTGTAGTTGAAGCTCTCACATTGATAGCTCAAATTCCAGAAGAAATGGCATAAACTTAGTAACCATGAATTAATGTTGGATATGCCAGCGAGAATGGTGTATGTCTTCCAGCTTAAAAAAAGCTACCGGATATTTATGCAGTGGCTGTTAATCCCAGCTTTTACTGGCTTAAAGTACATTGGTTTAGTATTTTAAAGTACTATTAATAAACAGGATGTTATGATGGTCACATTTTAGATTAATGCTAATCCAACTCTCTGAATAAGTATATCTTTTAGTGCAATTAAAAGAAATTTTAACCAAGTGTCTCAAAGCAACCCAAAAGTCACTTGCAAAGTTAAAAAGCCATCATATAAAGGTTATTATCAGAAAAACACTTTTGAGATAATATGTCGTATATAAAAAAAAAACTTTTCTCTTCAAAATCCCTCTCAGAAACTCTCTCTCTCTCGCAATATCTGTTCTTTTCGCACTTACAATATTCTTGTCTTCCGGCCATCTGTAACGAATCCTTCATTATCCTTAATCATAAGAAAGGTTTTGTCCATCCAATTTTAGAATACTGCTGTTGTACTGCTCCATCAGGACCGAATAGAGTCGGTACATAAGCCATTGATTCCATCGACCTTCTTAATTAAGCAAGTTTTGTTTAAGCAATGTTTATTTTTATTAAACAAGTTTGGTATAAACATAAATAAACAAATGTAGTGGTATTACATAAAACTAATCACAGTCTCTAGTCGAGCGCTCGTGACAAAAATTCTTATATATTATTCTAAATTTTAAAGATATATAACAATGGTAATTAAATGATTAAAATATGTACATTAGTGTTTAAGTGTGGTTGCATTGAAAAAGATAAAAAAACAACGCATAGTAATATTTGTATTATATATAAAAACAACTACTTAAGACTAAGGGGGTAATTAAGCAAGTTTTGTCGTATCATATAGAGAAACTCGTAATTTTTGCTCCTTAAATGCCAGTACGCAGCTCCAAAATTTACAGCCGTAATGGAAAAACTTCAAATCAAAAAAATGTGGTACAGTCGAGGCGGTGCCCGACAGTGGAATACCCTTTTTGTCACGAAAAAATTTTTCCTGCATATTCCTACTAAGAACTTTCCAATTGGAATTTATTTATTTTCGTGAAATTCGATATTTATATCTATAAGTTCCCTAAATTTTTACCGATTTTGATGAAACTCGAATGTTACGTCAAAGAATTTATTTAAAGTATATGGGGTAAGTTTCAAGTTGGTATGTTGAGGGGTGTGGGAGAAAAAACGGTAAATCGATTGCAGGGGGTTACATCAGCTTACCAAAAATTGTGATTCTACGTCACTTGTTACCATAATTACGTATAGTCAAAGATTGATGCAGTTTATTGGCAGGGTGAGGTGAAATTTGTACATTTTTGACTATAACTTTTGCTGTATTTGTCCGATTTTGTTCATTTTTTACACACATGCATGTAACCACAACGCATCGCTCTGTCAAATTTCAAATAAAAATATGAAACGGCGTGGATAAAAACCGCAAAACTCTACTGCGGGGAACGAGGGAAGATATTGACATGATTCAACAAACTTCATCTTCTCAGGAAATATGCGCACCAGCTGGTAAAGTTTCGTGTCTCTAGCTCTCATAGTCTCCGAGATCTAGGCGTTCATACGGACGGACGGACAGACGGACATACGGACATGGCTCAATCGCTACCCGAGGTTATGATAAGCATTTTGGTATAAAGGACTTGGGGTCTGCCACGCTTCCTTCTGTCCGTTACATACATTGCACAAATGTAGTAAACACTTTGTACCTATAGGTACAGGGTATAAAAAAAGTCACGAAAAATTACGGCAAAATCATGGTATGGTTAGGAAATTCACTAAGGAGCTTGTGATGGAACTTGATAATTTTAATTTTACTTAGCGCCTTAGCGAAGTTCTGCTGGCCGCGATGTTAAATATTTTTTAAGTTCTGCCGTTGGCTAAAGTCGTGACTATACAAGGACTATCAGACCTAACCTACAACGGATACAGACAATTCACAAAAATTCAAAATTATCAACTTTGAATAAAATTAAAAGCTACAAGACCTAATGTAAAGAAGCTATTTTTCCTTAGTAATTATTCGATTATTGCTAATAATCGGACCATTAATAATAATAATAATAGTCGAAATAGAGTTTTTTGGAGGCCAAAGTTGGAAGCTAAATTGGTAGAGTGTTGGCCTTAAAACTTAAAATCGGCGCGATTTCGAGACGAGGCGACTCGATATCGTTAGTTCGAGTACAGAGTATTTTAATTTTAAATACGTGTGTTTTTATTTTCATCTTCTTAAAGATATTTGTAATACGATTATTTTTGATTAAAAAGAGTTTTTCAAGTTAGTTATTTTATGGAGTGTCGTGCAAACATAATCCAAACAAATTCGTAACATGTAATCACAAAAGTGCGCTCACTATCAAATTAGATTTGGATATTTTCTAAATCCTCTCCAGTTTTCTCTAAATTATAGCGCTCTGCTGCTCCGCCACCGCCCAGTCGACAAACATGATCCACGTAATTGCTCCCATTGAGCTGAGCCAGGGTTTACCGCTTGTCCATTCGTCCCACTCTGACAGATATAGAAGCATGTACAAATAGCAATTCCTCTTGTTTCTGCTTCAGTCTGTCTGTTTTTCTTATTCGCTCAATGTTTCCCAGTTTAAATCCTTTTGGTTGCTCTCTGCTGTCGCTCTGTCGCTTCGTTGCTTCGCTCTTTTGTCTCTCTGTCATTCGCTGCTGCTGCATTGCAGTCGTTCATTTTAATTGCTTGTCCGACAAATTAATGCGATTATTTTTTACGTGGTGAAAATAATCCGGTTGTAAGCGCATTTGACAGTTTCACGCGCATCCGGCATTCATTTTTTTGCTTCAAACTCATTCAAATTCATGCAATGGTCCTGGACCTGGTTCTGGTCTGATGTTGACTCTTGCTTCGATTGCAGAGGACGCATTTAATTCGAATGTTAACCCCCGCCTACGTTAACCCCCCTGGCAATATGCAGAGGTTGGATGTCATTTTAAAATGCTGACGGCTTGACTTTGATGGGGGCAACATTTAATTACACGGCCTCCAAGCGGCTTGTTTCATTTGTCACTTTAGCGATTTGGGATTCTGATTAACTCGCTTACGGTTCGCTGCATTCCTCCGCAAAGAAATTTCCAAATATTGAAGAACTTACAAAAGTTCAACCTTTTGCTCAATACATATCTTTAAACAACCGTTCAAGCAACTGCTTTAAGTTTGTGTCAACAATGAATGCGCCTTTGCTACCAATGAAAACAAGTTGGCCAAAAGCAATTAAACCACAACATTTGAAGCACTTGTTAAAACACACGTAGTATCTGCATATGTTATGTCTTTGACAGTTCCTAAAGCCATCCTTGCACACATTATAAGCCCTCTGGCTAATTCTTTGTATGTGTATTCTACCATGTTATGATCATAATATGTATTAAGCTTTTATCTTTATATCATTTAAAATTGCCTCCACATCCTTATGTATTGTAAATTCACCAAAATATTATATACCAACATTACTTATATTAACAAATAGAAATGGAAAATTTGAAGAAGTCGTGAATCTGTGTCAGTGTAGCCGTTGAATCTTAAATAAATTGACTGCCTTTGCCTACAGTCAGCACACAATTTATTCGCACACTTCTTAACTTCAAGCCTAATTCGAAAAAATTAAAAAATCTTACTTGACTTAAAAAAAATTAATTAACTCAGCATACACCTGTTAAAAAAGTTGTTTTTTTGGGAAAATTAAAAAAGAAAAAACAGAAACAACGTCTCCCTACAAAGCTTAAATTTTTTGATTTAAATGTTATTATTTAATTTAAAATTCAAAATTTGCATACTAATAACGGGCGGTTTTGAACAGGAAACTCAAATAAGAGCTTAAACATTTTAAATTAATGAAACAAATTAAAAAATAATTATTATTTTATGATAAAAATCCTTGGTTTTGAAAATATACTTTCCAAGCGTTTGCAAGGCAGCCCCTAAAGGTATTCTATTATCTTTTGTCCAAATTCTACAAAATTTGCACAAAGTATTTTTTGAAACCTTACAAAGATACAAATACATATATTTTTACTATTTTTGTACCCTGTATTTTACGGCAAGACTCAGGTTAGGCTTACAAAAGTTCTTCTACCACGACCCCTTGCTCCCTCAAATAATATCATATAGTACATATTTTCTACAATTTTAAAAATACAGCATTAGTTTGTATGAACAAAAGGCGGGAAATAAAAAAAAAGCATTTGATAGTAAACATTGGCATAATCAGACCATAAATAATAGAATTAATTTAAAAAAACTAATTAGGAGGCGGGAGTTTAAAATGCATATATAAGGATAATAAATTGGCCAGTACCTAACGTCGTGACGCCTAGAGACCAAGGTGCAATTTATTTTTTTCCTTCTTATTTCAAATGCTGTTTTTGTGCAAAATTTTATTTATTTATTTATTTACAAACAGTTATCTTATATTTAAAAATTATAAACTAGCATAAGGACTAAGAGCCGTGGCTGCGATGGCAAAATATCTTTACTTATAACATAAGTATAAGTTTTCTCAAATCGGCCGTATCCTAATTAAACGTTTCGATTTTCGGGCTAGAAAAAAAATTAACCCTGCAGTTCAGCGCGTTCAGTCCTGAAAAATTCAGCCCTGAATTAAGGAATGAAAAGGAAGCCAACGCTCATGGCTTTATAAGAAAAACAAGGATACATACAAAAATTTCTCTTTCTATCTCTTCTTTTTGACAGACAAGCACGGCAAAAAATTATAAGCAAAAAGAAATAAGAAAGTCAATTGTATTTTTTATTTGACTTTCCATTGCTATTGGTGTTTGGGTTTGTGTGCGTAGCTGTTTCTGACGTTTTCTTTTATTGCACAAAGAAAAAGGTTTCTGTGCGTACAGGTGCTGTGAATATTTAAATTTCTAGGTAATTAATCATTAAATATTATCATTTAAAGCATTATTTTTTCGTTACTGAATAATTTTAAAGGTATTAACAATGTGGAGCAAAAAACAACTGCTCAAGGTTCGGCTAACTGAAGAAAATAAACTATTTTAAATATTTGGACGCCAACTGTGACGGCGTACAAAAAAAGACTGCCTTAAAAGGATTTAAGCCATTTTATAGCTCTTTACTTGGTACCTCGAAAAATTCGGGTATTGTAATTTTTAAAAGAATTATTTGACTTTAGAATCAATACCAGTTACAGCGGAATAGGGCTCGGCGAACTCACAGCTGCGTAAAGCAATGCAGTTGCTATAAAAAGCTGCAGCCAAGTCGCTGTAATTTGTAGTATTAAATTTAATTTAAAATTGATGATGAAATATTGTTAAAAATATATTTGTTCCATTGCATTAATTACTCACAATATCCGATTCTCGAAAAAATTAACATGTGATTTCAGGCATAACATTTCAAAGCCAATCAGCACTGAATTCATGGCCGATTGTTACAGCTAAGCTTCAGGCCTGAACGCCTAGCCCATGCATGTGTTAAATTCAATGGCAAATGAATGAGTAGATTCATGGCTGGTACTGAAAATTCAGGTATGATTTCATGTCTAATTCAGTCCTGAAGGGAAAAGTTAGATTTAAAAAGCTGTCTCCGGATCCAGTTCTTTTTTCAAGAACTTGATGGGAACCAAAGTGCCATAGTGGCGAATTGAGTTCCTTAGGAGATTTATCGTGGTTGGCCACATTTTTCTTTTCTTTTTATTTCATTTTATTCTTAAATATTTTTGTGTAGCATTTTGAGACGAATACAAAAATTGCTTTCAAACCGCATGAAAAAAAGAGTCCTGGAACTACAGAAAACATTGCGCTTCTGGGAATGCCAAATTGAATATTTGACAATACATATTAAATTTTTTTATGTTAAGAACTGTCGCAATAGCTAGGAGATAGACAGTTTTCATTGCATACATTTACTCAGTTACACTCTGAGGAAAGAATTTAAGATTCATGTGAAAAACATTAACCTGAGTATGAGGACATAATAGCGCTCTTTAAGTGCTTCATCTTAAAACTGAAATGCAATCACTGCATTACTCAATACTCCAAAGTTTTCCCAATAAAAACTTTTAAAAACTTTCTAAGGTCACTAATAACTTAAACGAATGAACGCATTGGCAATGGACTATGAGAAAAACACCGCGAAGTAGATTGTAAGAACTTAGATAAATTAAATGTGGAAAGTAAATATTTTTAAAACATGATTGAATATTATTCAATATTTGTTTCTGAAGCGTCTTTTAGTAAATTGCTGAATATGGCGCTTTCGGTTATTCAAGAAAATTTATTGGTGTTATAATAAAGCTCGTTATAATTTATTATAATCATTAATTATAATACTTAATATGAAAATTAACATTCTTTTAACTTTTATAGTTTTTGAAAAATGACTATGTATACCGGTTGAAAAGTGTAATCTTAAAATTTATAAGATTATATAGAAAAATCAATGAGACGAAGGTTAGACTTTGGGGAAATTTTGGCGCATTCAAGTTTTGAATGGACAATATATCCTCATGTTGTATTGAAGATACCCACTCGGAAAACTAAATTTTTATACCCTGTACCTATAGGTACAAAGGTATACTAGATTTGTGCAATGTATGTAACGTACAGAAGGAGGCGTGGCAGACCCCAAGTCCTTTATACCAAAATGCTTATCATAACCTCGGGTAGCGATTGAGCCATGTCCGTCCGTCCGTCCGTCCGTCCGTCCGTCCGTCCGTCCGTCCGTCCGTCTGTCCGTCCGTATGAACGCCTAGATCTCAGAGACTATAAGAGCTAGAGACACGAAACTTTACCAGCTGGTGCGCATATTTCCTAAGCAGATGAAGTTTGTTGAATCATGTCAATATCTTATCTTATGGCTACAAGTGACCTAGAATCACAATTTTTGGTAAGCTCATTCATGTGGCTCTAATGAACAAATCCACATCCAAATTTTATCGATGCGGTCCCCCCACCCCCCGCAATCCATTTACCGTGTTTTCTCCCACACCCCTCAACATACCAACTTGAAACTTACCCCGTATACTTTTAATAAATTCTTTGTTGTAACATTCAAGTTTCATCAAAATGGGTAAAAATTTAGGGAACTTATAGGTATAAATATCGATTTTCACCAAAAAAAAATAAATTCCAATTGGAAAGTACTTAGATGGAATATGCAGGAAAAATTTTTTTGACACAAAAGGTACAGGGTATTCCACTGTCGGGCACCGCCTCGACTGTACCACATTTTTTAATAAAGAATTATGAAAAAATAAATATTCCTGTAACTAGAAAACATTATCGACAGGGATCGTGCTACACAAAAACACGTCATACCACACGTGAAGATAAATACTCTCTCATAAGATTATCAATACCTAATTCTACATCAGTTTAAAGCAATAAAATCAATCTCAATCATATAGCGACATAAAATTCTGAAAAAAGTGATAATAAAAAAAAATAGTTTAATTTTTTGAGATTTTTCGTACGAGGTTTTCGTTATTTTATCATTGTGTAGATAAAATTGCTGATCGGAAAATACTTACAATATTCTTTTGAAAGATAACTCTTTCGCAGAATCAAAAAACTCCATAAATTATCGTTCTCAGTGGCTCAAAACAATAGGAAAACATGGTCTGACCCCGGGATTAAAGAGTCGATTTTTTTGGGTGTTGCTTTGTAACCCTCGATAGATTTTTTCTATTAATGGAAATTTAAGTTTTCATTTCCAATACAGCCACATTTGAGAAACTAGAGTTAACCTAACATCGGTGCAATTCGTAATCAGATAAAATATAAACCCAAAAAAATAGCGTCAAGATAATCAAACTGAATTGAATTGTTAATTTGAATAGCATAGTTTGATATTTTGTTAAATGATCCATTGTGTGTAAATGTAGTATACAAAATACAAGTGTTCAATTTGCCGGGCAGAAATGCAAAATGCATAGCCAGGAGCAACCAACAATAAAAATATTGTGCATTTCTGCCCGACCCAGAAAATAAAGCTTTAACAAGTAGAGCAATTCTAAGCGAGATATTTATAGCTATAGATATTTATGTTTTACAGTTTCTATCTAAATACAATATCGTAAAAATAAAGAGCCGATCTGAGTATATTTGGTAGCCTCTGAAATTGTTCTGAGTTGAAACAAATGTGAATTTTTAACTAAATATTAGATAGAAGCTTATTGACTTATATTAATTTAAAGTTTCATTAAATAAAAATAAAAATTTGGTAATAATACTTTAATTTTAATCAAAATAGTTTTTTTTAATCACTTTTGATTTTAAGATCACGGCCGTTGAGAGAAAAGTATGGCACCAGTGCTGAAAGGTGATATATAGAGATAGGATACTTTTTAGGCCGTAAGATAATTAATATAGTCGGTTAAAATATTTACCATATCAGTAGCTGCATGCATTTGTATTCATTTTTAATTTCGCCTCGTGATTGCAATATTTTTGAGTGTCTTCACGCGTTCATCTCTAAGAGAAAGCAAAGCTTGGCAACGATGAAGGTATATCAACAAACTGTCGATTGAGCTAGTCAAACATGCTAAAGCTCTATTTATGTACCTAACACAAGGAAAGGCTTAACAACTGTAGCCATATCCTAAGCACACGTGGACACATGTCTTATACAACAACTCGTCAACCCGTCTTTAGCTAGTCATTGACAACTTTTCAAGCAGTCGGCTGGAGAGGATTATTCGCTATTA
This sequence comes from Chymomyza fuscimana, assembly GCA_949987675.1. Classification (NCBI taxonomy): domain Eukaryota; kingdom Metazoa; phylum Arthropoda; class Insecta; order Diptera; family Drosophilidae; genus Chymomyza; species Chymomyza fuscimana. The sequence goes on from OX465088.1 coordinate 84,766,785, forward strand.
ATTCATACAAAAGCAAACAAGAGCAAAGATTATTTAGCATATTGCATGCCAAGGGGTGCAAAATGCGACCAATGATTAAAGAAGACCCTTAAACAAAATCAAACACCCGGGGACATCAATCCCATGTGCGCATACATAATTGACGTCGGATTCGGATTCACTTTAATCTTTCCTGTGATTTGTTTTGCTTCTGCCAAACGAGAATCCTTCGCGTGTGTTCCGTTCGCATGTCTGCTCATGAATGATTTACATTTGTACAATACCGCATACACGCACACCTCCAACCTCGAACAGCCCAATCCACAATCCTCAATGGGAAACTTTAGGCGGCGTTGTCTCCATTGTTTGACTTTGAACATTTCGCACAAACGTTGACGGTTTTCCGTTTGGTTTTTTCACATGAATCTTGGTCGCATTGCCGCATCGAATTGCAAAGCAGTCAAGTCGTGCTCTGTCAAATTTTTCACGGTTCTCCGCACGGCTGTCTGGCACACATGAGCTCGCTGGCTCTTTGGGCTACGTAGTTGCCCGCGGCTCTTTTGATGAAATCGTATAAATCAAACAAAAAGTAATGCCATAAATTCGTTATTCATTAATAACGTAAATACGCCGCTGAGTTTTAAACGCACACACTGTCAAGCATCCGTCCAATCTTCCCGTTTGGCCAGGATGTTGTTTCATCCATCCATCCAGCCATTCGCACCGATTGAAGCAGTTAAGTTGCGTTTGTGGTGCGTTTGGTATTGGCGGTTTGATCAGCTACATCATCATCACATCATCATCATCGTTTCTCGTTCCGATGATTAATTGAATGAAATTCAATATTCACAATTGAATTGCTTTTGGCCCCGCTTTTGGGGGTCTTTGCCATTGTTCCGGAATAGCACAATGCCCGCAATGCGATTCCCATTGGCTATGGCGTTGTTCAAGTTGCTCAAATGGCGTACACAATGCGAAAGGATTTAAAACTAAATCTTGAAAATTCTTCAAGTGGCATCCGGCGGAAATATGCCCGCTACCCAAGAATGCATGAAGGCCGTAATGTAACATGAGAAAGCCATATTCGGCAAATAAGTTCGAGCTCGGGACGGCGTCAGGGTAGGAAGCAAGGTCGGGTTCTTTGGTGTTGTTCGAGCGAATGAGTTTTTCTTTGCACAAAATTGCAAAGCAATTACAAAAGCAATTTTCTTTATTTTGAAAATCAATGTTAAAACGTTTTCTACTTTTTTTTTTCCTCCTATTGTAAGCCAATAAATATCAAGCAAAAGCTCTGCACAAAATTCGCATATAAGATGTATCCTATAGATACAAATACTATATGCTTGTCGATGTGTAACGTATTTGCATGAATGTATTGAAGCGCTCAAATGCATATAAAATAAATCCATTTCACATATGAACACAAAATCGAACTCTACTCTCTTTTGAGATTAAAACTTATCATAGTTCCTGATGTAAATATATAGAAAGTTATTTCTTATGAGAAAACATAATTAAATCTCTACCATACTGTTCCTTTTGCTTCAAATAAAGTCCACAGTTTTCATTTAAACCATAAAAACTGCCAATCTTTGGAGATGAGCAGTGCAAAATAGCTACGAGGGCATCGGATCTGGGGTAAAAACTTGCTTAATTGATGATGATTCTACATCCCGATTTTGGTGACTGTACATAAACGGATTAATAAATATTTTTTTTCACATATTTACATCTCAATTACAATTTTTTTTTAAGAACTACTGCTGGAGCTTCCGTGCACACATATAGCACTGCGACCAGAAGATCTTTTGTACCATAACCATAAATTACAGCAAAAGACTTTCCGCTTTCCGCATGAATAGCAGTAGGTCTTTTGTTGGTATTGACCTAAGATGGAAGGGACTAATCCGTTCCTTTCCCAAGTGACAGGCTCTGTCGCATACCAGCGCTGGGCAGTCACAGAGAATATGTCTGGTGGTTTCATCGTCCTCGAGACAGAGTCTGCTCTCTGAAGAGTCCGATAGGCCAATTTTCTGTAGATGGTATCTAACAGTGTGGTGGCCAGATAGGTAAGCTACCAGGAGTTTTAAGTCCGCTCTGCCAAGACCTTTTGTCTTGATCATATCCAGGGGTTTGATAAGCGCTTTTGCTTGACGCAGACCCGGTTAGGAGAACCAGTGTCGCTTGCTAAGAGTCCAGATGTGATCTGGATACGTAGTAGACTCTGCATGGCTGACTTTTGGATGAAAATGTGGAGTGGTGTAAGTCCAAGGACTGACTCCATGACAGCTGTTGGACAGGTACGCATAGCTCCCGAGAGAGATAGGCATAATAATCTTTCAAGCTTGCTGCACTTCTTAATGGCCACATTTGGCTGCGTCTTGGGCCACCACACAAGGGCTGCATATGTGACGATAGGCCGTACCATCATACGGTATATCCATTCTATAATATTTGGGCTGAAGCCCCAAGTGTTGCCAAAGAATTTCCTACAAGCCCACATGGCTCGAGTAGCTTTGGAGAGCACTTGTACTAAGTGGGAGTTCCAGTTGAGTCGTTTGTCTAGTTTGTTCTGAAAACTCCACCTCAGTGTTATTTATAACGAGGTTTCGAAGCCTAATGTTGTATCTCTTCGTGAAGAGAACAATCACAGCTTTCAGGGGATTGATGTTAAGCCCTTCGCTTAGACACCAGTTCAGGGTTATCTGTAAAGCATTGTCCATCATCTCTATGATGGTGTTCTCATATTTACCCGTCACTATGATAGCCAGGTCATCTGCGTAGCCAATGACTTTATAACCAAGCACTGTCAGCTTAGTTAACAGTTCATCGATCACGAGAGACCATAGCAGGGGAGATAACACACCTTCTTGTGGACAACCTTTTACAGCTCTTATGCTGACTGCTGTGCCATCTAGAGATGCAGTTATGTCCCTCTGTCGGAGCATGGATTCGATCCATGCGATCACGTGTGGTTCTATGTTTCTACGTGCCAACGCTCTAGAGATAGAACCAAAGTCAGTGTTGTCGAAAGCTCTCTCGACATCCAGGAGGGCGCACAAAGCTATTTTCTTGGATGTTCTCTGTTGTTCTATGTTCTCTGTTGATTTCCCCTTGGAATAGGCAAACTGCATTAGATGCAACGGGGTCGTGACTTGCAGTTTGTTTCTGATATGCATGTCGAGAAGCCTCTCTACTGTTTTCAGAAGGAATGATGTTAGACTGATTGGTCTGTATGACTTGGGCTTATCTATTGGCCTATTGCCAGATTTAGGGATGAAAACCACCCGAACTCTCCTCCAAGAGTGAGGTATGTATCCCCAGTCAAAGCTTGCTCTAAACAGACAAATCAGTGGGTTCAGAATGAAATCCAGACATTTCTGGAGAAGTGCTGGAAAAATTCCGTCACCACCAGGTGCCTTGAAAGGTTCAAAGGAGTCAATTGCCTATCTGACTTTGTCGGCTTCAAATATTGTGCCAGATATTCTGGCAGCCCCTCGGAAGTTTGGCTCAATCCAATCTGAGAGTTGGGCATCTCCATTGCAGCTTGAAGAGCCTGGAAAGTGTGTTTGGAGATGGAGCTCTAATGTTTCCTTACGGTCTGTACTGGCTTGGAAAGAGGAGATCAGCACATCTTCAAGCTGGTTAGCAGCCAAATCAATCTCGTCTACCGAGTTGATGTTGGAGACTAAAAAGTCGACCGCATGTTCGATCAGTGTCTGTAAATGGATCCAGTTGGTCTTCTTGGGATTGAAAACCCTCTGCCTTAACTCTAACTGCCCCGGCAAGTCAAACCTGATGTGCTGATGGTCTGAAAGTGTGGCCTCATTAGTTACCCTCCAGTTACATATAAGGCCAGACAGGGAGTTGCTAGCCAGAGTAAGGTCTAATACCTCTTCTCTAATAGCATTGATGAAGGTGGGTTTGCTTCCTCTATTTGCAACATTTAAGTGAAAACACAATAAATATTCTAAGAGAGACTCACCTCTAGCGTTGTGAAAGGTAATTGACACCATTATCAATAGGCATCGCAGTGCGAGGCACATCCACTTGACGGTCATATAACAACTTACTTGCTTTGACATTTAAGCCTCAGACTTGGCCACCCACCGACCTAGACTATATGATACAGTTAACCAATTTTAATCAAATCTGGTATATCGGAATTTGAAAAAAAAAATTTGATTAGACAACAACGTTCTAAACTACCGAATAAATACATTCATCTACAGAAATTGGAAATATTTTTTTTTATATACAAATTTTAGGAAGGTTTCTTGAAAACTATATAAATACACTTCTCCACAGTAAGCTTTGAGATTTGAATAGCTTGAGGAGGAAAATTTTACCTTCCGATTACTCTGCTCTTTTTTTGCTCTCTCTTTTTTGACATTACTATAACTACGAATAGCACTTCATTCATTTTTTTGCTATTGCTTTTACTCTGCTCTTGATTTCATTCATAGCACGAGCACAGCATGGAGTTTGTTGTCAAATGTTGTGCTCTGTGCTGTGCTTCTGTTCTAAACAAAATGAGATCAGAGAGCAATTTCTTTCTCACTATTGCTGCTATGGAGTAGTAAATGCAAACACTGCCTTCCGTCCTGAAATCTGGGTAGCCAGCGGTAAATCCAATGTTAGTCAAGACAATTGATCGTGGAGAAACAAGAAGAACAGGCCGATAACATATGTAGGCACTCATGTTTTTTATCAAATATGTGGAAAGTGCTTAAATGAACTAAGTCGGCTTGTCGTACCAGTTGCAAAGCTCAGCAAGAAGATGAAGATATTGGATAACGCCTTTAATGTATAAGAGAGGACGATCAATTTGCACAAGCGTAAGACCAAGGATCACAAGACTTCACTCTCTGCACAATTCTGACAACCTTGGATCAAGCCAACGTCATTTATAACGGCTTTTTTAAGTATTCCAAGGAAACGAAATAAATTGCTAAAGTAGACATGCGAAGGATGGCCCAGTAACCTAGACAAAGGTGCTAAATTAAACTTTGAAATCTCGCATAGACTTTCGACTCCCTGTCTCAACTTCTCCAGGCGTGCATCATTACTTAAGGACGCCTATTGTAACAACGAGTTCGATTCTTTCTTTTTATGCAACTAATATTCAAGCGATTCTATAGTGTCCAGCTGCTCCTGCAGCGAATCAACATTTTCTCGCGAGGATATCTTATTCCATTTGAATAGTTAACCCTTTCAGCACCGAATTAAAATGAGAGGACTTAAAAAATATTTGACCTTAGAATTATCTTAATATAGCCACAAATAGTCACAGACAAAAATGTCAAGGTCCTGGGTATCCTAGTTGGGCCCCACCGAAATGTTGCCTATAGGCAACATTGGGCCTGAGTGAGACATTTTTATACTGTACGTATACGCAATTGCTGAATACAATTTTCTTTGCATTTTTATATATGTTAATAATATTTTGATGTTTTTTATATTTTCAACAACATTTAATAACCAATTATGTGCAAAATGAAACAAAGATGTTTTTGAGTGAATTTTAGCAAATATACTAGAGTCGTCACACTTAAAGCATTTTGAGTGGGGACATCCAGTCTGCACTATCCTTTTGTGCCCCATTCAATCAGATAATTGGATTGATCGCACGTGATCGCTTTAAGAGTATCCTGGGCATATTTTACTTTGCGGTTTTGGAGTTGAAGGGCCAAAAAGAACTGGTGATCTGTACCAGAAGAGCATGGCGAGGAGTCAAAATAGGATATTAACTGTGATGGAAGACCTATTTTTGAGCAGAATTTTCTTTAGTGGAGCGTAGCAGCTAATTGGCAATATCCCATTGAAAATAAAATAGGGACATGGACATGGTCTTTTATTGAATATGCTTCAAATCTCTACGGAATAGAGGCCAACTATTGAGTACTGCAATGTTTATGCACCAAAAGATAATGAGCATATACCATTTGTTGAATCCATTGAACCATTTAAGGACAATCATTACACTTCATTAATTCATCTTTATTATATTTTCCAGAAGCAATAACATTTAAAAATGCCTTCCAAATGGAATAATTGGAGGTGTAAGGTGTTTTGAATTTCACTGAATTTCTTTAATAACTTTTGTCGTCGGAGTTATCCAAAATAAATTTGAAAATGTGAAGAATTCTCAAAGGGCCGCAAAAATTTTCAAAGTTTTTTACCTTTTAGGACTAATGTTGCCTATAGGCAAAACTGACTTTGGAAAAATGCTGACACAAAACTAAACAACTTTTGTTCATAAAGTTTGTTTTTATTTATTAATTTATCTTTTTTAAAGCCATTAAACCACTTTTTGTTTCACTATAAATAATAACTTAAATATAATTAAGATAAATGTACAAACACTTTTTGCGGAAATTTGTAGGCATTAATGAAAAAGCCAGCAAAACTAAATATTAAAAATAAGCACATGCATTATGTTATATATAGAAATTTGCAAAATAGAACAGCCTACCAGATAAAATCAATAACCATACAAAATAATCTGATATAGCAGAGTTTCTTGTAATTGAATCCAATGTTGCCTATAGGTCTGAAAGGGTTAAACAACGTGCAGTAGAGGCTATCCTGTTGCTTAACTTTTTCATAACCTCCTTCAAATTTTATGAACATGTGTAGTTCAAGATCAATTCGAAAAGGATCTGTACAAACTAATTTTTTGGTTATGTTGGCGACGGAAGTCATCATTTCATTTCTTTCGGTTATAAATTTTCCAAATTTCGCTGCTTGCCCTTGGATTCCAGTCAATGCTAGCTCCACCATAAGCCATTTTATGCGTAACACCCTGAATCCTCACGACCAAACATAATATGTTTTTAAAAGGTCCTTTTTGCGTTAAACTTCTATAAACGTTTAATTATCATTTCAATTTATGATTTTTTATTTTATTTAAGACTTGTTTCTCTTCTCTGACTTTGTCGTGTCTCTGGTACTGGGGCCTTTTCTCTTGCAGCGTTCGATACCGATGCCCTGTGATCGTTTTACTTGTTCTTTGAAAACTGGCTCTTTACCAACGATATGCTTTTGAAGCACTGGAACCACCCTCATCATGTTCTTTCTCTAAAAGCAACTTCTCTGTAAGTGCTTCTGGATCGAAATTTCCAGCAAATTATAAGAATTTGTCTCGAAAATTGGCATTTTCGACTCAGAGTAAATGTATTATATAAGTAAAAGTTCACTGATGTGGTTATGACGTCATGTTGACAGATGACAAAGCTTATTATACACCAATTTAATCTACAGATTTCGACCAGCAGATGCCACTGCACCCTTCTATCGATAATCAGTAAAGCAACGTTGCACACCTAACAATATATATAATATATTTTTAACATCCTAATTGTCCAGATGGGCGCTCTACAATAAAAATTAACAACTAAAATTAATACTTTAGTATGCTAATTATGTACCAAAAAACTTAAACATTGATTAAAGTTATATATAAAAACTGACGGGTGAAGGAGTGAAAGGTGTGCTTATTAAATTGTCTCAAATTTTCTAACACTATCTAATTCTAAACTTTTTAGAAAATCATTTAAATTTAATAGAATGTATGCATTAAAATCTCTAAAGGTATCTCTCGGTCGTTTTCCAAACTGACTGATAACTTTAACCTACATTCAAAATTTAAAACACAAAATATAAAACATTGTCACTTAAAGAACACTACAACTTCATTTCGATTGCTGCATGAACGAGAAGATAATCGAGTTCATAAACTAAAACCAAAAAAAAATCAACTTGACAAATTGCAATTCACAAAAAAAGAGCGTTTTAAAAACTATGAAACTAAAACACCTACTAAAAACGCACTGAGTTTTTCAATCTCAAGCACCACAAAAAAAAAAACCAACATAACTAAAATATGCTTTTGATGACTAGATGGCCTTATCTGAGCATGATTGAAATTTAATGAAAACTGCCCAGAACTGAATTATGCAAGGCACACAAAAGTTTCGACCAAATATTTGTATGCGCAATAAATTGAAACGATGCAATAAACTTTGAAGTGCACGTTAAAGCAAAACGCAGTCATTCGGAAAATCATTGGGCTAAAGGCGGTAAAAATTGTTTAAATAACTTGTTACCAAAGCTGGCAACATGACATAATGCCCTCGAAACTCCCGCCTCCCGCCAAGGGGTTCTGATGATTTTTCAACGAACAATCAATCGTTTGTGCAAAGTTCTTTTCATAGAGAGGGCGTGAGGTTATCCTGGTTGTTGTTGTTCTTGGCAACATAAATCTGTTGTAATGACATAAGCTGCAAATGGAAAGCGATGACAACGTCACAAAAACAAAAGGTCGAGCAGCTGCTCGGACGCGGCGAGAGGGAAAGAGAGAGAGAGAGGGAGAGGCCAGCGGCAGTCAAACGATATCCGCGCTCACTCGCACATCCGTTTCCGGTTTGAAACTCTGTCCTTCTATCGTTCTATCGTTCTCCCTGTTCCACACTGCGCTGAGAGTCGTAAAATTACAACTGTGCCACTTTTGGCTTTTACGGCTCCATAAATCGAAACAAAAGTGTCGTTTAGCAGCTGAAATCGAAAAAAAAACAAACAAATACATATATAGCTAACTCCACAGACCAAGCCAATCCTATAGAGCCAGTCAGTCAGTGAGTCAGTCAGGTCCATTGCCATTGCCATTGCCATCAAGCATAAACCTCAACCTTTCATAGTGTGGCAAAATATGTGAACCAAGCTCAATGGCAAACAGAATAAGTGATAAATGCTGCAGTACACCCGGGCACACTCAATCCGCCGCTGCTTTGGTACACAATTACAACATTGTATAGCAAAAAAACTAACTCACTTGTTATGACTTGTACGAGTTCCCGGATCACAAATCGCACAATTCTCTAGCACTCACTCACCCAGTCAGTCATGGAGTATGAACGCAATTAAATTAAGCGCCAAAGCAAACTAAGCCACAAACCACTGTCCGTGGTAAGGCAGCGTATTCGGATTCGAGGCTGGAGTCTCCCTACAGTTAATTACATTTGATACGTGACAATTTTATCCTTTTTGCTCCAGCTTGCAAACGCGTCAGGCCGAGTAACCACTAATCGACCAGAGCAGGGCTTTGCAACTAATTTCTTTTCATCTCCGATACATTCTTTCTGCGGTCGACGTCGACGCTGGCTTCAAGGACAGCCTGTCCTTCCCAAAAGTGCCAGCCAATTTCGAAAAGCCACAAGAGTTCGGAAACAAACCAATTCGCCTGACATTTGAGCGAAACATAATTAGATGCGACGAAAGCAACCAAAAATTTATCACACTCAAATGCCAAAATTTAACCGCTTACATAATTACTTGTAATTAATCCATAATTTTCAAATAACTCTGAACACGTCATTAGAAGCCTAATATTTGATGCGGGGTATGACCCTTAGCAGAGTGGGCTATATATGGCATGTAGCGAGTGGTTGATAAATTATTGTGTGGGCCAGGACATATAACAAAATGTCAAAATTAAATATAGAGTTTCTTTAAAATTAATTTGTTTTCAGCCAAGATTATTGCAAGTAGTATTAACATTTTGTCAACATTAACTTAGACTATGCTCTAAATAAGACTTACAAAACTTTTTACCCAAAGTTCAAATCGATCAAATAGCTTATCTTTAACTTAGGGTGACTAGAGAAGTCGATATACCGATGTCCGTCTGTCTGTCTGTCCGTCCGTATGAACACCTAGATCTCAGAGATGGTAAGAGCTACAGCAACTCTCAGATTAGATCCCTTAGTATTCCATAGGAGACAAGTTTATTTTATTTTTTTGATATCGGGGTTATATTATATAGCTCACATAGCTTTGTTTCAGAGGACCTTGAAAGAAACAAAAAGTTTTAGATTGATAATTCGTTTGTTTACGAAGATATCGAAACCAAATTTGGCATTCGGGAGTTTTTTATAGTTCCCAAGCACTGTACCAAATTTGGTCGAAATCGGTTGACTATATCATATAGCTCCCATAGGGCCGATCAATCAAAAAAACGCTTTTTGTACAAAATTTGTTGTGCTTCGTATGTAACCCAATTCGGTATTCAGAAGTTTTTTAGAGTACCCAAGCACTGTACCAAATTTGATCAAAATCTATTGACTATATCATATAGCTCCCATAGGAACGTTCGGTAAAAAAAACATTTTTGGTTCAAAATTCGTCGGTTTTTGGTTGTTTATAAAGGTATCGTAACCTAATTTGGCAATCAAATGTATTTTGGTGTTCTTAAGCAATATTCCGGATTTTATTGCAGGCTAGTGGTATAGGGTATCCCAAAGTCGTAGGCGCCCGACTTGAGCGTACGCCATCTTTTTTTAGGCGTCTTCATAAATGAACAAAATTTCTTTGGAAAATAAATAAGCTAAATAATAATTTTGTATGTAGTATTTTTAATTTAATAACATTTTACTTAAAAAATGTTAAATAAATATTTAAAAGCTCTAGCTGGATAAGGTACCAAAAACTGCCCCAAACGATTTTTAATAAACTGATGATGCAGCTCGAACTACTAAATATTTTTGGACCATTTTTTTAGAAGCTGTCAGCAGGGCTTTTTAAAATAATTATAATATAAGTTTTTAAAACAGCACACTTAAAAAATTAACTTTTCTTATTTTTTTTAAGTGCGTTAAAAAAAAAATGATTTTTTCTTTTTTTTTTAAGTGTGTCCGTTAAATATATTAACCACCCTTTTTTTCTTAAGCAAGTTTTTTTATCTTATCTTTATTTGGATTAAATAAGAATCAAATCAATTTGGTACATCAATGTTAAAAAAATAAAATGTAAATTTTTTAAAGTCTTTTTTTTATGAAAATACAAAATTTTTTTCTATCATAAGGCGCCAAAAATTATAATAATAGATGTACAGCTTTGCTTTATAGATTACATTAAAAACATACATTTTTTAAATATTTGATAGAATATACATTTATTTTTTAAATTTTTTATTTATTTTTTTCTTTATTTTGTAAAAATTTCATAAATTATAAAATAAAAATAAAAATTGGTATGGAAATTAAATTACTCAGCTGTGATGGCTTCTAAACACTGGGCAACGTTGCCAAATTTTTGGAACAAAGTCAAGATACGCTTATACAGAGCTCAAAGTTTGATTGCGTGCGTAACCTTTGCAAACAAGTTTTGGCCACGCCCAGCCTTCACCGTCCCTATAAGGCTTAATTACGTATACGTAATTTTATTAAGAAGTTATAAATACAAATTGCTCACTTGAAGTTTTAAAAATAAATATATTTTTATATTTAAAAATAAGTAAAGTGCAGTTTCAGTTAGGTTTTTAGGTCTAAGGTAGGTTTTTTTCGATATAGCGAATCAAAAAAAATGTATTTATTTAAACATAAAATGTATTTATTTAATCATAAAATAAAAAAATGAATTTAATTTTTTCTCGAATCATACATCGAACAGGGTAGTGAGCGTGACTGAATTTAAAGTTTCATGCAAAACAGAAAATTTTTTGCCAATAACTTAAACTTATTGAAAGAATTTTTTGACATAATAGCTATTGAATAATATTAAATTAATATTGGGCGAAATTGAGCAAAAGTTAGTTTTTGCTTCACAGAACACACGAATTTAGTATATTTTCTATTTCGTAGGACAAGATAAAAACAATTTTTAAGAAAAGCATTTAACAAATGTTAGCCTATAGCCATATACCATATACCGCATACCATCATCTTTATCTTCAAAATAGTCTTAAGTTTTTCTGTTCACCAAAGCCAGGTTTTTCTATTTTACAGTTGAGGTTAATTTTTGTTTTCTTTTTTCCCCTTAATTATACAGCTGATTATGGATCAGAGTTTTCAAGCATAAAAAATTTCAGAGCTGTTTCGGCATTACTATTTTTTTAAAATACTTCAGCTATGTACTTATGGAAATATACATAACGTTAAGTTAGTCACTTATGAAAACTTCGACTTTTTCCAAAAATTTGGCAATCAGGTCAAATGTGCAATATTGTGAATTTCTTTCAGATAAGTATGACCAAAACTATTCAAAAATTACAAAAAACGACATAAAAAGATTAAATTTAGTACGTAAAATTCTTTAAGGGTTTTACTATCCTTACCAAGAACCATCTGCCGTAATTGCACGCACAGAATTGTCTTAAAATTTTTGAATAGTATTAATTTATTTATTATTATTTATTTAGAATAAAAACAAAAATAAAATAATATTAAAATAATTATGTGAAAATAGACATAAAGTGATTGCATAATTGTTCTTTTTAATAATATATTTTGATCTTAAAAATGGAAGGTGTTCCATACCTTCTACCCAATGATAAGGATTGAGTAAGTGCATTAAATCCATAATCAAACGACTATAAAGAAATAAATCAGGACGACAATAGAATTCTGTTAAGCCACGTCTATATTTCCCGTGGTCCTCCTGTGTTTTGGGATTACCTATCTTATTATCAAAGTTCTATGTGAGAAAAAATTTTATTAAACAAATTTCAAAGTTATACGCAAAAAAAAGTCATGGAAATCCCTTTAAAATTACTTAAAAAGTCAAAAAGCTTTTAAAAGTGGAGAAGTTGAAGGTGACCTCCTTTAGAACCTTGAACTTCTTTGGATCAATTTAAAATCAAATCAGAGCAGCCATTATTTTTATTTTTAATTATTTGCCAAAACAGTTTTAAAAATGTTTCTATCTTAAGTCCATGATTTTTTCAAAAGTATTTGTTTTCAACATGTTTCCTTTGCCGTTTTAACAAAAGGCTACTCACAAAAAATTGAATTTTAACTTGAACAGCTACAAATTCAAAATCAATTATCCTTATCAAATTTAATTAAATTTAATAAAGGAGTAATTGTTTATGTAAAGTTTTAATTATCGGACTGGTCTTTTCAACAAATAGAACTTTTTTTTTATTTATATTTTTGATGAAGAGGTTTTCAAATAGGAAGCTTTTAATAACTAACTCTAATCGAAATGTTGAAATTTTTAGCAAATTTGCATAAGCCATTCTATGCCAAATCTAATTAAATAACAGTTTCAATATCTCATATGATTTTCAATAATTGCGGATTTAAAATCATTGTTTAAATTATTTAAATGAATTGTTTGGAATAATTTCATTTATAATTTCCATATAATATTATGTATTTATTATATAATAATTAACTTGATTTATTTATAATTAACTTGAAAAAATTTAAAAAAGGTTTAAAAAAAATACTTAACTACCTAAAACATATATAAAAAAAAAAAATTTTTAATATTTTAAGATTTATTAAAAAACTGTTAATTCACTCTCATTAAATAAAGTACTCCAAGGTTCAATTACTTTTAAATATTCTTACATATGACTTGAATCACCAAATATACAATTATATTTAAATTGTATGTATTTATTTTAATATTATTATTTGCCTTATGAAATATTATTTTAATGGAATTATCGTTTAAAAGAAAAATGGAATGAAATCCTTGGCCAAAAGAAAACAAAAAAAATTATGTTATTTTTAACTAAAAGCCAGATTTAAATTGCAGAATTTAAAAAATTTGGCGAAATGTGTACCAAAAGAGAAATAAAACAACAAGTAATTGAATAATTGGATCGATTTCCATTAAATTCGTCATAGTTCTTAGCTACTCCAAAATACTGTTGATTGCCAAATTTGGTTACGATATCTTTATAAGCGAACTCCCTGAAAATTGTTGTTTTTTGACCTGGTTATTTGGGCTATTCCGTTTAGTTAACCGATTTGGATTGAATTTGAAAAACTACTTGGAAATTAAAAAAAAAAATATTTTGAATCCAAAGTCACGATATCTACACAAATACAAGAATTTCTGTTCTTTTTTTGTCCGTTTTATTAAGGTGCTTTATAATGCCGCTATGGTATTATTATCATATAATAACGATATCGAAAAAATAAAATAAACTATTATAGTTTTCCATGCAGTAAAATGGTCTCTTAATTCAAAGTTTGGTTGTTCTAGCTTTTATCATCTCTGAGATCTAGGCCTTTATACGAATGGGCAGACATGTCTATATCAACTACTCTAGTCATCTTGATCATAATTTAGGTAGCTTTGGGGGTTACGTACATTTTGCAATTGCAAAAACCTTTTTAAAGTGCAGAGTATAAAAAATAACTTAAAGTATTGTTAAAATAAAAATATTATCGTATTTAACACTTAACAAATTGCTGCACCTTTGACATATCACTAAAAGATATTTAATTGACATTTTGTTGGGTACCAAAATTATTTTCCTTCCACTGACAAAGCTCTTAAATGGCTCACGCTCTTTCAGAGAGAGACTACACAAGCTTGGCAGTGAGAGCGCTAAGCTTTTTACCACTTTTTACTGCAGGTGTTGTTTATGGTTTCGCATGTGTCGTCAACAACTCGACCTTAGGGAACGTGGCCATACTACGTGACCCAATTTTTACAATTTTTTACCCCCCTCCCCCTCGGTGACCACCCGTATAGATAGCCAGATATCAAGTTGTTCTTACATATGATACATAGTGCTGGATACTCTTATTATCACCGTTGTCATCATCGAGATTTTCGCTTGCTATCGTTTTTGGTTTATATTGACTTCATTTTCAAATTTAGTTTGAATTCAAAGTGTGGTCATTGTACGATTGTTTCATCCGGTCAAGGCTACCATAGTATATAGGGTAAGGGGCATGTGCAGCTGGCGTGGACAGAATTACTTTTTGGCTGTCTATCCAATAACGTAGCTGCGAGTCGCCAATTTTCGGACAATTTTTAATAAAGTCCCAGTTTGTTATTCTTGCAACATTTGAACAACAAAATTGTTTGGAATTTTCTGTTTGGTTGGAACATTTCGTCATGACTGTGGCCAAGGAAGAACTCTAAAAATGGTTAATATTGATCTGCTGAGGTGTAAAATAATTACATGAGTTTTGTTTGAAATACATATTATGCCTCCTTGCAGGATCGCAAGTGTTTAAACCTTCTTCTTTATAAAAACGTTTTTCTTACTTTTTTGTTTGCCAAATTTAATAGTTGGCTTCGAAAAAGTTACCAATACTGAAATAATATTTATTTAATATACATATTTCGGAAACAATAGTAATATTTTGCTTGTTCTTGGTATAGACGGAAAATTATTAGAATTTTTGTAAAATCTTCTGGGCACTTTGCTTTTTTTCTATAGCGCATTCCTATCAAAATTTACAAGTCAGCCAATTACTAAAATCCACAAATTTTCGATTTTCAATTGGGATGTTTAGAAAATTATTTTTTCAGCGTCTTGGACATAAATCCCGTCATTGAATAGCTGCGTTTCTTGCATAACGCTTTTTACGCTCTTTAGGACGTCCCATTTTGCTGCTAGTGAGCAATCAGCTTGAGATGCTAAGAGACGTAGCCACAGTTTGCTTCTGACCGAACACTTTCTCCACGTGGGTGCTGTCCATTAAACGAAGTGTGCGTCTGACGTGATATGTACCCTATACATTCAGGAAATAATTCCATATCGGCAAAAATGTATTACGATTATAATATAATTTTAGGACAATCGAAAGATATTTTTATTCATCGCATTTTGCTTATACAAATGAACTTTAAAATCGTAGAAAATAAAGCGCTTTGAAATTATGTATGGAAGAAGAAAAAAATAAACTTGATCTGGCTGGATATATCTACGAGGTGTTATGATGGTGATAGGATGGACGTGTCTATGCTGATTTCTGCTTTCCTCCTAACTATCATAGAGGGAACTTTGGGGGTTATTTTGTGTCTTATATTGACAGAAAATTTGGAGATGAAAACCCAAGGTGCAAGATGGGACAACGCGTTTGCTGTTTTCGTTCCATTATCAGAAACTTTCTGGAGCGTTCACCGCTTCACTTCGAAGTGAATATATGGTATATCAGAGCTCACAAAAGACTGTCAAACCATATTTCCATCTTTTGGGGGGTCCAGACCCGAAAATGCCCCCAAGGATCTGCCACTGATATAAACTCTGCCAATACATTCCCATGGTAGAATCTAGCTCGGCTTTAATACTTGTTGGACTTTTCAAATGTAAGAACTGTATCACATAACGAAGACCAATATTATCCATGTTGGCAAACTCACTGAGAGCGTTCTCTAGTAATAGCAGCCAAAAGTAAATAACACCAAACTTGTAACTTAACTTAACTTTACTTAACTTTAACTTTTCCATTTTAAACATTTATCAACACTAGTATTTTAGGTCGGCAAATTAGGACTGATTGCTCGACTGCACATAAACAGATTGGGTTTGTAAAAAAATTTACAAAGTACAGAAAAATGGTCAAATGGTCTTTATATAGGGTGCTTTTTAAGGATGTAGAACTTAGATGCAATCATGGCTTTGTAGCACTTGCCTTTGATGGTAGCGTTCTTCCCGTTCTTAATTGTCAAGAGTTAAGGACCAACTATTTTATCGGCCCATAAAGCACGTGACTATTTAATGGATCCTATTTTATTCTCTATTCTAAATACGACAAAAGTGTTGCAATATCTAACCAATTTACAACCGTTTAGTTGCTATTGAAAAATAAAGCACTTAAAAAATCACCCTATACAAGTATTAACTATGTATACCCATAATCACAACAAAAAGTTGTGATATTTTTCTTGGGAAAAACATTTAGAAAATTTAGTTTGACCACAAAAATAAATCAAAAAAAAAAATAGCAATATTTTAATAATAATAATAATTAATAGCCTTTCCTTGCTGTGTAATTCCTACACAATTTCATTTGTTCCCATGGTGTCTGAGCAAATTCACTCTTGAATTGCCTTATAGCCTGCTTCACCTCTCTCTCATACTTCACATCCTGGTTTGCTGACGACAATAACAGAGGGCGGCCACACATCCTGGCGAGGCTGAGCCTTTTTGTTTAATCACTGCGCCATTATTAATCATTCAATTGTAATCCCAAGGCAATTATGTAAATGTGCAGCACATTTTTAATTAACCAAAATCACACACATACACGCACATATAAATGTAAATACAAACACACACATGTATATATATATATATACTTGAATATATATATACAGACACTTTAGAAACCACGCACACATACACACACACACACACACGCACAAAGCATACAATGGAAGTTGATGAGCGTGCTAATGGTTGAGATGGCAAAATGGAGGGCATGAACCGTTGGCAATGGAGACGCGATTTATTTTTCCATTTTCCCTTGACTTTGTTCATAAATTGAATAAGCAGTAAGGGGGAACTTAGCGGTTGGGATACCGAGAATCTCAACTGAACTCAACTGAACAACTGAAGTTGCTGCAATTTCCAAGAATTTTCAATTAAGCACATTACTTATTTATAATATTAAAATTACAGCATGAGTGTTAATAAAAATATTAGTTTCATTTTTTTTAGTGACACTTCAATTGGCGTGTGAATATCGATTAATCGAATACAGACACGTGTGTAAAATGTGCAAACTCACTGAGGCACGAATTCCCTTTTATGGTCGTATGATTAGTTGAATATAGTTTAGTTACTCATGTATGCCATAAGCTTGAGTGCTTGGCGCAGCTGTCATTTTCAGCAGGTAAAATTGATTGATTTATCGAATATACTAAACGAACAACAACCATTCATCTAGAGCTTCCACTTATAGTTATTATCTATTAGCAAGTTGGTGATGTTCCCAAGCAATACTAACTAACTGTTTATATATGAGCCTAGATTGATTCAGTCATGCACTCGGTTTATTTACACATAAGTACGCACATACTAGGTACATACATGTATATTGACACACATACTAACTTATAAATGGCATATTAACATAATACGCCCGTTTAAAATCGATTACAGCTTAACTTGAAGTGCACACACACGGACACACAAACACGCAGACGCATAAACTCAGGCAATCTACAGGCGCACTCATACACACACACGCATGGCGTACTTACGAGGGCAGGCTTCAAAGTATTCGAGCTACCAAGGAACCATCTTTTTAAATCAACACATTTAACACAGCGGCTCTGTCCAATAGCTACGAATTTGATTTCTGGTTATCGTCTCCTTATTGCGATTGAATATCGGCAAACAGGGCTTTCAAATAATTCCATCTTCTTGGAGCTTATCTATATCCTAGATATCCTATATCGGCAAGGATATGCATTGAGAACCGACCCAACATCATCATTGAAAGTCCTCGCGGTATTAAGGTGAATCAGTCAGTCTGGTTACCAACAGTGTGGCCCTTTTTCCCATTTTTTATTTAGGGTATTGACACTTGCTGTATATTTGAAGAGTGCCTGAGCGAGAGTTCCCATTTACCACAAAATTTACAATTGCTTAGATCATTGGATCTGCTTGACTTTTATTTATTTATTTATTATTTTAAATTAAATTAAATACATATTGAAAAATAGAACGAGGAAAAAAGATAGATATGAAGTAATCCGCGTCTCTAGCCCGGTGGTAACGATATACACCGACTCTCATCAAAAACTGGGCAGAGACTAGGATTTGCAATAACTCAATAAATAATAATAAAAACTAAACATGATATTAGAAAATAATAAACCCCAAAAGGGCACCGTTGACCAAAAAAGTGACTGAGGTGAAGTGAAGTGAGGAATAGACCGTTCGAAAGAGAGGAAATTATAAAGGCTATTATAATTGGAGCATAAGATACGGAAAGGATCGTGCAAAGCATAATTAGATCTACAAAATTTTAGAGCTGAGCGGCGAAAATTACGAGTCATTTTGTTAATCTTCAGTTTTTTAAGGAGGGCAGCTTTATAAGGCGAAGTCTGTCAGAATATGAAGGCAGCCGAATAAGTGGATCCCTGACTGAACTGACTCAATCCCGTCATGATAAACGCTGATGTTAGGGCTTCAAACGCATGAGCTGCTTTCCTAAATTGGGCATACAAGAGATATATAGAGATGTTTGTTAGTAGGGGGTCGTTAAACTCTTTAGCCCAACGATTAATAAAATGAAGAACCCCTCAAGCTTTATTTACAATATTGCAAATATGATTGTTAAATTTAAGTTTATGGTCAAACAGTACAGCAAGGTCTGAAACACTCAGGATACGTTCCATGGTAGAGAAGTCTATAAAGTTAGTAGCCAAATGGGGAACAGAACGATAAAATTACACAATTTTTCGTCTTGTTCAGAAAGAGTTGGTTCACATTATACCAATACTGCATGCTATCGAAATCATGCTGAAGAAGTGAATGCTTATCATTATCATTGTAGGATTAGGACACACAAAGTTTTATATCATCCGCATACATAAGAATGCAAGACGACGAGATAACATGTGGAAGATCATTAATGAACAATATAAAAAGTAGAGGGCCACCTCTGACAGGATTTAATATATAAAAAGTAGAGGACCTAGATGGCTGCCTTGAGATACCCCTGACGTGACATTAATTACTTTAGATTCGCATCCTTTAAAACTACCTTCTGCACACGAGTAGATAAATAGGATAAGATCCAGTTTAAAAGACAAGGCGGAAAGCCTAAACGCGACAGTTTAACTAGAAGAAGGCTATGGTTTACTGGTCCAAATGCCTTACAGAAGTCAGTATAAATGGCATTAGTTTGCATTTAGTTTATAAAACCATTGTTAATAAAAGCAGAAAGTTCTTACAGTAGAAGTGGACCGACGTTTTACAAACCCGTGTTAGGAGTCAGATATTAAAGAACGACAGTGGTGTTGCAATTGTGAAGTGACTATCCTTCAAAAACATTTGGAATTGATGGAAGCTTGGCAATAACTTGGTTGTTCTCAATGTTAGACTTGGAACCTTTTTTATGATAAGAAATAATGATGGATTCATTCCAGATGGCCGGAAGATACGAAAATTTTAAGGGGTGAACACTATGTGAAGTTTTAAAAATTTCGCGAGAGAAGATAATTTTATTCGACTTACAACTTGACAAATGCGCTTTTTTCGGGAATTCAAGACTCACTTTTATGTGAGGAGAAACTCGAAAGAGACAAATTTCTTTCAACTGCAAAAATTTCTAACTTTTAAGTCAAATGTCATATGGTACATGTATGGCTTATGTAAAATACCTTTTGTGATTTTTGGTGTGTTTAAATAAAATAATAAATAAAAAAGAAAATTACATTACATTTAATTGTCTTGTCCAATTACTTTTCAGCCTGCCCTCGTATATGGTTCCTTGTGTAAGTGTGTGTGCGTGTGTAAAAGTATTTGGATGGTACTTATGCAAAGTCACAATATTAATGGCTCCCCATATTGTTAACTGGATTCTTGTTGCTGCCTCTGTATTTGTATTTGTATTGTTATTGTAAAGGATGTTGTGGGAACAAAGATACACACAAAAGTATATACGAGTACATGGTACATATGTACAGATACAATACAATGCGGTGACTGTAAACAAGTTCAGGTTCTTTTTTAACATTCAAATGTCAAAATGTTAATTTCCCCGTATCTGTGACAACTTTTTAAGCGGATTTCGCATAAAAGTAAAAACTTTGCACATAAATGTTGCAAACACGCACACACACATATGAGTGCACACCGATAGGGATCGACTCACACACATAAACATATATTATGGTAAGTGTAATTGTCTGCGTGACATTGGCTCAGTTTTTGCGCCAAGAGCTCCAGCTCCTTGGCTCCTGCTTCCCATTGTCCTCCAACTCGCTACGTTATAAGAAAGTACGCAAAAGTTTTCATACGCATCCGCATCTGCATCTGTGTCCCGGTCTTGGTCCTGATGCTGGTCCATGCCTGGAAGTAAGCCTGGCCCGCAGTAAGTAAATAAATTTTCAAATGCAAATGAATTCTCTTGTCAAATTAATTTCTTTCCACTCGTCGTCGTTTCCCCCGCAAGTTTTTAATTGTTTGTACTGACTGTACCCCGCCCGCCACAACTTTCCCAATGTTTTCAATGTGTTCCACACACATCGCCCATTGCATCATTATAAAAATATTTTGCATAATTAATTGTTTATTATGTAACGAGGCTCTGTCCTGGTAATTGGATGAAAACTTCATCCATCGCTGTTGGCCCTGGCAACACTTTGTCACTCTCACGGTACTTTGCCGTCATAAAAAAACGTAAGTAAACATATATTTTTGTATGCATAAATGTATGTACATATATGTATAAGAAGTATATGTACTCAGGCTATTTATCATATCGGAATAGCAACACTGTAGCAAGTAAGTAGTCCTCTCATATGGCGAGTAATTAAAACAACAGACGATAAGTTATCGTCTTACCATTTGCTCCTTTAATGTTGTTCTTACTCTTTATGTGTTTTTAACAGCCTTTTTGTGGACGGACTACAAGGGGGGGTCTTAGACCAAAGACGGCCGAAACGAGAGTTAACGAAAGTTTGTATTTATAGCTGGACAGTGTACTGTCTGTACTGTATGCTCTCTTGAGTCTTAATGAAGTTCGAACAGTTCTAGCAAACACTATCTACTCAACAATAGATCATAAGATTTTTGTTTATTAAGCTCACATGATGTTGCAACCCCAATATTCTTATCATATCTTTCATTTATACAACCAATAATATTTACATTTGCAATTCCAAACTTACCGTACAGAATTGATAGACAATGAGACTCCAACTATTTTCGAGAAAAAAAATAAAATAAAAAAAAAAAATATTTCTTGAGAGCTGTTTCTAGGCGAAGCATTGTTCCTTTATAAATTTTAGATCGTTCCAAAAATTTGGCTTAGGGGCATTTTTTCGCTCTAAGCACAAACAAGTTGCATCTCCCATACAATGGTACCACTTTTGGTCGCTTTTGTATCGAAAGATTATAGAAGATACATTTACCATTTAGAAAAGTACGAAATGGCAGGGTCTAAAATAATTTATTGCATTTACCTTCTAAAATTTTATGCGATCTCGACTTTTTGGTTTATTTTAAAATAGAAAGACCCATTGAAAAAAGTACGAAATGGTTGAATTTTAAACTTTTTTTGAAAAAAAAACTATTTCACATTTCAGTTCCTTCAGACTTTTGTTCCCATTTTTACTTTGATGGAATCTTTATTTTTGTTTATAGAATAGAGGGTCTGAAATAGTGTATTGCAAATACCTTTTAGAGTTGTATGCCATCTCGATATATTCAGATATTCGCACAAAAAAATTTTAATAGAAATTGTAAAAGTAAAAATTCTCTAAATATAACAGAGATGATATAACAATACCAACTTAATACCCATTAAAACCTATTTAGATCATAGGACCCAAGGAGCTGCTTGGACTGTCGTAATCCAGTCGTGCTAATGCAGCATTAATAATTAATTAATTAATAATTAATTTTGAAATTCATCTGGGACACTCAGTGCCCCAAGGACAGCTCTTGGGTTAATAGTGTGTCTGCCAATACCAGAAAAGGGTTCAGGCCCTATTAGTTGTTTCGCAGCACCATCTCTTGCCAGCCTACCAGCTACTTCGTTCCCAGGAATGTTGTTATGTCCTTGGATCCATCTTACGGCGTTTTAGCGGCCTGGCTGTCTGACAAAATAGCGATTTCTCCGCCTTCCAGTGATTCTGACAAACTCGTTCTTAGTCCCGCGACTCCCAAGCCGGTGCCTTATTTTGTTAAAGACTCATTCTTATACCACACAATGGTCTCCTGTCTCCTGCTTCCGCCGTAACTAACCTTGACCAGAGTAGAAATTGAATCCACTCGGATAGCTTACGATGAAACACCCCTTCTTATTGACAGCATCATGCGATGTGTTGTAAAAGGCACCCTTAATGTCCAGAAAGGCACATACAGCGACTTCTCTGTTTTCAACTGCTTTACCAAGGATGTTCCTCAGCTGTGTCAAGTTTCATGCAGATAATCTTATTATGTATGTTTCAACCATTTCATTTTTCTGCAAGAGGGAAATAAATTAGCTCAACTTATCCGAAGAAAGGATAATTCGATTATGCAGATTAAATGGGCTCTGAGTTTAGCGGTTCACATAGACAGATGAACAGTCAGACAGGCATCATTATTAGAAAAAATATTATGGATGGAGCGGCAGCGGAAAACTTCCGAGTGCCAAATTTAGTTACGATATCTTCATAAACAAAAGAATTATCCATCTAAAAATTTTAGTTTTTTTCGAGGTCCTCAGAAACACCCCTATGATATACATAGCTCCCCGATATCAAATATATAAAATAAACTTGTCTCCCCTGACATAATAACGCATCTAATCTGAGAATTTGGTTGCTCTAGCTCTTACCATCTCTGAGATCTAGGCGTTCTTACAGATAGACAGACAGACAGACTGACGGACATGGGTATATCGACTTCTCTAGTCACCCTGATCATACTTTAGGTAACTTTGGGGGTCTCCGATGTCTCCTTCTGTATGTTACATACATTTTCGGCTTGCACAAACTTAATATACCCTTTGTACCATACGGGTACAATACATATACATACATATACAGGGTATAAAAATATTGATGTATTTTTGAACATTTGAAAGTTCTCCCCGTATTTTCTAAAGTAAAATATCGTCAATCTCAGACAAGGTGACTCGCTCTCATGTATACTCTTCAATCTCCTGATGTAGAGTATTATAAGAAAGGCCGGTGTACATCGGACGGGCACAGTATTAACAAACAGACGTGTCCAGCTCCTTAGATACGCTGATGATATCGACATCATTGGTCGCACCAAGCGTGATGTAACTTCCGCTTTTGGAGCTATCGAAAAGGAATCAACTAAAATGGGACTGGCAGTAAATATGGACAAGACAAAGTTTATGGTGTGCTCCAGCAGAGAATCGCGGCGTCTTGATTCTCGGCTGACCGCAGCTATAGCTTTGAGTCAGTCAAGGAATTCATCTACCTTTGAACTGCTGTGTCCAGCAGAAATAATGTCAGCCTGGAAATTAAGCGGAGAATAACACTTGCCAACAGGTGCTACTATGGGCTCAGTAGGCAAATCAACAGTAGAGCTCTCTCTCGACAGACGAAGACACACTTTGCAAGACGCTCATTCTTCCTTCCGGTGCTTCTATATGGTGCGGAAGCCTGGACAGTAACACAATCAGATGTAGCTTCTCTTGGGGTGTTCGAGAGGAAAATTCTTCGCAAAACTTTTGGTCCTGTTTGCGTTGGCGGTACCAATCATATTCGTTGGAAAGACGAGTTGTACGAACTGTATAACGATGTTGATGTAGTCAGTCGATTGAACACTCAGCGACTTCGATGGCTGGGTCACGTCGTACGGATGGAAGTACAAACTACAGCTCGTAAAGTGTTTGATGCGGTAGTGGACGGATAACGAAGAAGAGGACGACCCCGGACCCGTTGGGAGGACCAAGTGACTAAAGCCCTGTCACGCTTTGGTGTTACCAACTGGAGTAGACGCGCGCAAGACAGGGGCGTGTGGAGGCAAATCGTGCATCAGGCTATGACCCAATAGGGCTGTCAAACGCCAAATAATAATAATAAATAAAAATAATAATAAAATATCGTCAAAACCTAAGCAGATTAAAGATGAATCTCGAAATTGCTCTAATACTGAGAACAATTGAAATAATTGTTATATTAAGTTTACGTCTAAGTATAACATAATTAAAATATTAGCGAATAAAATCACAAATAATTTTATTTCGTTAAGGGGTCTACGCAGTACGAAATATTTCGCGCGGAATTGCAAAACTTCATATAAAAAAATATCCCAAATGGGATATCGGCTGCGTATAGGCCTTTAAGCAGCAAAAGATGAAAAATTAATTTCATTAAAAAGAGAAAATAAAAATTGCAATAGTATAGTTATAATTTAAATTTTTTTTATAAAAAAAAATTTTTAAATAATCTTTGTTTATATCAATTACGACTTACTTAAATAGTTGTCTGCAAGCCAAAGCCTTGCTATAAAAAAAATTTACTATAATTATTTCCAATCCTTAAATCATTGGATAAGTAAAACCCGAGACAAAGCTCATACATTTTGTCAATTTTTCGGAAACTTCAATTTAATGTAACTACTAAAATACTGAATCAGTTGTAAATTACAATAATTTCTCCGTTCTGCACTTAAAGTTTTTGCTTGATTTTTAAAGCAATCTCAAACGCATCCTGTTTCATAAGAAAAATGTTTAAAAGTCATTCAATAAATCAAGAAAAACAACTCCACGATGCAAATTACGTGGGGACGAAAATCTAAAAAAATTATTAAACAAAAGACCCCATACATCACCCAGAACTTTACTCCTCTCCTCACTGATTTACCAACTTTTGTTCATAAATTTTGCCAATGCAGGTGCCTGCAGCATTTTCAAGATTTTCAATGCATTCATAAATAATAAAAAAAAAACAATAAATATCGAGATGCAATTCGAGTAAAAACAAAATGTCATCAAGAGGACATTCATGCATACATATAAGACAATTTGCGGTACAACGTCCCGAACCCTTAAGGTATTTTGCGCAACCTTCAAAGGACCAACGGCAATGATGACACTGGAATGCAAATCATAGTTTACTGGCTTTGGACCACCCACAAAGTGAAAAAAAAAAAAAAAATTTTTAAAAGTAATGAAATTGTAGAAGGACAATCGATTTTCGATTACCAGTCACACGCCCTGCAGGGAGTTACTTTTCAATTGCATATTTGAATATGAGCCAGATACATGGCATGGCTAGGAAATGCAAGTATTCCCCGGCATGCGGCAGTCAAGATAAAAGTTGCAAGTTACCACCGGTAAATGCGGCACTTGCCACATACGCAACGTTGCCGATGCTTGTATTTTGATACTAGATGATACTCGATACTCGATGTACTTGCATGTATGTGGGTTGTTCGAAAGCTAACAATATGTATGGATGAGGATGTGTCTGTTGCTCAAAGTGCAAAAGGCAAATAAATGCTGTCAGTTTATTGTTATAAATTTGAAATTTGAGGGCGTGGTAGTGGCATTGTTATTGATTTGGTTGCAACGTTTGCATCTTTGCATTGTGGGGTTTTGGAAAACGTACATATGTACATATATATCTATATATATCGAAGCCAATGGAATTAAATTTCAGCTGGACATGTAGTACGTGATGAAAGTGCCGAATGCCAACTCCATATCGTTGGCTTCAACTTTCGACCTATCCCACACGTAATATCAGATTCAAAACAAAGTATGACAAGTTGCAGTCGATGCAATGTGCTTTAGGAGAACTTTGAAATGTGTATGCGTGAAATTTATAATCACGATGCAAAATGCAGAGTCAAAAGAGACACCGAGTCCGGGCGTCACCAGGTACAAGATGTCGAAGGAAGGAATTCTGTATATTGTGGGTCTGTTTGTATGCTATGGATAGCTGCATCTTTGTTGGTACTCTTAAATCAGCTGGTAACCAAATCTACATTGCAGTTGTTTTTTATACCCTGTATAAAAAGCCTAAACGGGTATATTATGTTAGTGGAAGACATATCATTAGTCATTAGTGTAACATCTAAAAGGTATAAGGTGGAAAACAATTATACCACAACTAGTGATGCGGTTACAGGCGGGACATCCCGAATACATTACAAGCTATGGTGTTGTTCCTGAAAAATAAAAAGACTTTTAAATTCTAGGCTAGTCACTATACCGATTTTGGTAACTGTTGCTTTTTTCAGGAATAATTTCCTTCAACACTTACAATTGTCCACAAATTAAAAAAAATTGCATCTTTAAGTGTTCTTCTATTCTTTTATTGAAACTTGTTTTCCTTATTCTTTACATTACCCATCAATCAGTGTCGGTATTATTAAATTGAGTCTACCTAAAAATATATTTTAGTAACATGTTTACATGTTTTTCTTTTCCCAGTCGTTATGTCCCGGTTTGTTCAAACAAAAATATTTTCGGCCTCTGGAGATTTTGAGTTAATTTACTTAGACCCCAATAACTTTTCTCATAATAAACAGATTTTCTTTAAAAATTACCTCTGTAAGAATTCACCAAGGCTAAGTTAGTGTGGGGCCAAATTTTTCTTAACATCAGACTCATTTGAAAATATTTCTAAGACAGTCTATCTCTCTTGGCCACTGTCGATCTCAAATATATTTTGAAGGAATGGGTTTTGCTGAATTTGTTTTCATTGGTCAAGTAGATCCTACATACAATCTCAACATTCGGGTACGATTTTATAAGATTGCAGTCATGGATCAACTAAAGTAACTCCAGTTGAAGCAGGCGCCTCGGTTGCCTTACCCTCGTTATGGCTCTGTCAGTCAGATGGTTAAGCCATCCCTTCTTTAGTTTTCTTTTAGGAACCACTCCCGCAAGTCTTTTTAAGAGACTTTTAAATTATACAAGCGAAGATTCTAAAGAAGCTCAAAGATTCCAAAGATCGAATGTTACAAGCTATCCAGGAAATCGTATATCTCCCGGCGCGAAGCACAAAACTAACACTTGACTGTCAATTTGCTAGAAAACCTTTCGGTTACAGGGTATATGCTAGTCGGTACCTCCCGACTGCAAGCCATTACCTTGTTTCTCGTTGTTGCTGTGGCTCTAGGTTGCATTTTAATTGTGTCGAAACAAGGACGCACTCGTCATTTTAATGACACAAAGCCAGTAAGCTTACGCACCGTGCGCCCCAGTCCAAATCAGTACAAGACATTCACACACAAGCATAGACATAAACACAAATACCGGAGTGTGTTTACGTCACTCAGTCACGCAGTGGTCCGGTCCGTTCGGTTCGGTACGGTTCGGTTTGGTTTTTGTTGTTGTGCTTTTGTCACTTGAAAATACAAGAACAGGCATCCACCACTTTGATACCTCTGCTCCGCTGTCTACCACCCAGGCCAACTATCTCCGGTTCTGGTCAGGTTGCCGTGTTTGGTATTTCGTATGCAAATTCAAGATGATGATGTTGACGGTACGTACATAGCAAGGAGCAACCTATGCACCTGACCTAAGCAGACACCAAATAGAGTAACCCTTTAACGCAGCATGTCACGAAGTGCAGCAGAAGATCTTTACAACTGACATATGCAACTGGCACGAATTCCTCCAAAAAGTGTTCGAGTCATTGAATCTGTACAATTTTCCGAAACTTGTTAATTGGCCCTAGGCTATCATCGATGCAGTCCGGTGCATTGCTCCACCATCTTGTTTGACAAGCAAATATTTGACTTGGTTGGCCCAAAGCTGCGTACATTGAATGGAAATGATGCGAATGGCCTCGTTGTTTGTTTTTAGATACCGAAATAAGAAACAGCAAACAACAAACAAAGAAACAACACAGAACAACATCAGAGACAGCATCAAAACAAGATGGAGAAGAGATTCTGTTATTCTCTAATTTGAGATGATACATATGCACATAGAGCTGGTGTTGTTTGTATGTGGGTGTGGTATGCTATTGATTCTCCGAATTGGAGTGTTTTTCAGGTACGCACTGAAGAGTAAGTATCTTTATAGCCTTTTGGAAAAAGTTAAAGATATGCAGGTTTTGCTTGATTTAATTTAATGAATGTGACTAGTGCCTGCGCGAGAAAATCCACCTTGAACCAGAACTTTAGAACAACAAACTATCAGACATAATATATAAGCCCTATTATGTTCAATGTTTTCTACGTCACCAAAACAGATTGGCGAGGGCTTTCATGAAGGCCAATCTTATAAGACGGTTGGGAGGAGGCCCTTTGAAGAATTTTTCGTCCCCCGAAGAGGAAACGCCTTACCTGTTCTGGGCAAGCTCTACTCTGTCTCCTGTCTATATTCTTCTAGGTAAAGAAAAGAAACGTTGAACTTCCAGTCTATTCTTAGTTTGTAGCTTATTCTATAAAAATTGTATAAAGAAAAACAGCTATACTCAGACTACTATTTTACTCTCTCTTTGTTAAAATTGCATATCCTGGGAAAAAATTCAACCATCGGGCTAGAGATGCGGACTAGTTACTATATATTTTTTCACTCTTCTATCTTTCCAAAAGTTCTTTTCTATTATACAAGGTCAACAGAGCTTTGTTGAGCCCCATTGAGTAACTAAATAAAAAAAACACTTATATATCGATTCCACTTTATGTTGGCATTTTTTTAAATTTAGTCCAAATTTTTGCACTACTTGAATGGAACATATACATTTATATTGAGCTTTTTATTGGAAAAATAGCCAAGAACTCGAAACAGCCCTTTATCGCTTTTTTAAGCATTGAGTATAAATATGGGGGAAAAAAAAGGTGAAAAGACTTACTCACATTGTGCTTACTAATGCGGAAAGGCTTCTACTAGAAAATTCGTCAAATTCTCAAGGCAAGTCTTCCAACTATGCGTCGCATTAATTTGGTTGCTAAGCATATAAAAAGACAAAATATATCATCACTTAACCCGGTTCAACACATGGACTCCACAGTGTCATTGCGTGGTCTTCTCAGGCGGTAAAAAAAGAAATGTTATTCGAAAGTCCGCAATAGATGTAGCGCTACGTATTCATGACATCCGCAAATTAACTTGATAGTTGGAGGTGATGATGATGTGGGGGCCATTTCGTGTAATTAATTATAATTTTTGTAAATTCCAATGTACAATTAAATTAACATTTTTGTCAACCACAATGAATGTGTTACAATGGTATATTAAAAGAGGCCTTGCCATGGTGACGTCAACTTTTTGGAACTCTGTCGTGTTTTTAACAACAGGATAATACGCCTATATATAGACCGCGGTTTGTGAGAACGGGATTAAAATATTGTCAAAAATGTTAGGAGACGGTTAAGGCACCAAGTCTATGGAATAGTGCAATAAGTTCAAACAATCCAATCCAACCCATCGAATTAGCTTCGAGATCTACTTCGCAACAACAAACAATAACTTTTTTTTGCCCACCTGTATGCCTGTATGCAGCACCACAAAGCACAACGGTACCAGAACAACCTTCCTTTAAAAAAAAATAGTCGCCATATTTATGTCCAAAAGCATACGGCAAGTGGAGGCAGATAAACAAATAAAACAGTGTTGTCCTGCAATTTCACTGATACTTTACGTACGATGGCGCCACCAACGTTCACTAGATGGTGCCAGCATTAACAACAACTGTTCCACAACCAAAACTAAATATTGGGTAATAACATAATAAATGGGTGGTAGACAAAATCGTTGCGAAACATTTTTGACAAAGTCGTTTACGTTTTATTATTTGTTGTGAACTGTTTAAGAACTAAGTATTAAATTAATTCATTTTCGCTGTCATATGCAAATTTTCATAATTTGGTGTACAACATTTTCATAGAAATTGTATGTAACTAATGTCACATATCGAATTCAGAACCTTTGCAACGCTCCAACAAAGAAGACATAAACAATCAAGTAAAGAGCAGAAAATACAGCTGTCTCGGACATGTACTATAGTACGTAAACCATATGATGAAATCTGCCACGCAACGCTTCAGTGGAACCCACAAGGCTACCGTGAATAGGAAGACCTCGTAACATCTGGAGGAGAACTATGACTAACGAAACCGGAAAATCTTTTAATAAATTACGTTAGGAGTAAATATAACTGGAGATTCTATATATCAAGTCTATGTTCCTGATGGAATTTGACCATAAATAATGCCGCATTGATTACATAAACTTTTTCAAAAATAAGAAATTGCCAACAATTTGCGTTACGTTAGTTTAGTTTGACAATGTTTCCCATTGTAAATAAAAAAAATCAGCTGATTGTTGTGTGACCATTTGCACCTTACCCGACAAAAAATACCACACAACTGCATACAGACCTTTGGTTAAAATACAATAATGATATGAAGTTTAATTAAAAAAACTGTAATTCAAGGGGTGTCCTATTCAAATAGCGAGGAGTGGATAGAGATAAGACTTAATTTCCATCTTGACACTTCTGGCAATGATTGGTCTCGGTTTCGACGTTTTAACCTTTTTGATTAAATTATATTCGTCTTCGAGTTGATATAACACTATTTGAGTAAAAGTCTATGAAGTTTGAAATTCAACTTCTTTAGAACGAACATCGTAATTGACTGGCAAATTAGAGCATTCTATGTCCCCAGTTTAGAATTTTATGACAATTACTTTTTGATGCAAAAGTGTTCTAAAGTCCATAACGCATTATTTAAAAACTTTAACAAAATAAAATTATATATCGGGCTTTCTTTTGCAAAAATTTATATTTTACTTGTCCCCGTGGGTACACAGCAGTTATGCAAATTTAGCCTTTTTCCGGATAGATTTGTCCTTTTTTTAACAGCTTCAGCAGGAAAAAATATCAAACAGCCCCTAACCGCAAATCTAGCATTTTTTTAAATTGAATTTTTATAGATATATTTATAATGCAACTGCAACAATGTGGCATAGTTTTGATACACTGTGATACCGAATTCAAGAGTGTTATCGTTACCAATTAGATGTATCGGTACTTTCGTCTAATTGCGCCATTTAAAAATATCCCGCACATTACTGGCAACATGCCAAAGGAAGTGTACAAGCAAAAATTTAAAAGATGCAGCTCAAACAAATGTATAGGAAATTCTGTTGCGTGAACTTCTGAATTGGTTTGCATTTTAAAGTTGCCGGATAACTTTGAAGTTTTAAAGAATCTATAGAAAACATCCTTCGCTACCATCCAATTGCTAAAAAAAGAAAATGTTTATTCAAACATTAAATTTTGGCCCGAAGTTAGCAAATATAAAGACTTAGCAGGCAACAGTTAATTTTTTGAATTGGCATCATTTGCCCTAACTTTGTTGTCGTTGCCCTGGCCTAATGCAGAAATTGAAAGAATGTTTAGCCAGGTTAATTTGGTAAAAACAAAAGTAAAAACCGTTTGTAAGCGGAGACATTAAAAGCAATTTTGTTCATTATGTAATTCTGTACTACTAATTACATATTTAATTACAAATATATATTAAATCTATTTTTCCCTTTTTATTAACTTCTGATTACGCCACCGCGGCGCGTTATGCTCAAACTACCAACTGCCAGAAAAATATTAAAAATTTATAAGCACAAAATCTACATATGAAAAAGAAAAAGACGTACTGGATGACGCCATCACTGACACAGCAGCATGCCAATTGTTTTTAAACAATGATATGTACTAAAATTAAAAAAAAAAAAACATTTGTCTTGTTTTTTGTCCTTTTTTTTATTTTTAGCTTTTTTTTGACCTTTTTTTCTGGTCGGTTTTGCCTTTTTTTGTGGCGAGTAGTTGGCATCACTGGTACACAGTGTAGGTTAGGTTAGGTTGAATAGTCTGCTCAATCCGTAACTGAGATCACCATGAGATCATGAGATCCATTGTGTTGCCTAATTGGAGGAGGATCAAAAACGATTGGTCATTTTGGTCTCACTTATTGCAGAACCATTTTATGGATTCGACAACACCAGCCAAATCCGCTATAGGAACATTTGCCTGACTGCGCAGGTCTCGGCTCGTCTTCTTAGTAGCGCCGGGCAGTCGCATAGCAGGTTTCTGTCTCCTCCTCGTCTCCGCAGCTGCGGCAGAAGTTGTGATGTGGAACGTGCAGCCTCTCGGTCATTTGGCCTATGGTGCAGTGCCCTGAAAAACGCTGGACCAGTTAGGAAGGTGGAAAGGAAGCTACATCGA
Source organism: Chymomyza fuscimana (assembly GCA_949987675.1). Lineage (NCBI taxonomy): Eukaryota > Metazoa > Arthropoda > Insecta > Diptera > Drosophilidae > Chymomyza > Chymomyza fuscimana. The sequence continues at coordinate 84,799,347 of OX465088.1, forward strand.
AAGCTCTTCAGAGAAGACGCCTGCTCCAGTGCCTTCTTCCGTCTTCGAACCATCAGTATAGATCGTCAGCTCGTTTCCATTAAAATGAGTTTTTAGCTTCCAATCTTCTCTCTCCGGGTGTACGGTATAGAAAAAAAAACTAAAAAAGTAGAATATTTGGAGTGATAAGTTTCTTCGAATAGCCAAAACTTTGCGAAAAAAAAATGATCTCTTGAACTCTTCAATTAATGGGTAGTAAGAGTGGTACTAAATGATGTAACTGGAGAGACATGATGGGTCAATTCTGACCCCGGATTCGGATTCTACGCAGCAAATTAATTCGGAAACGACACTTAGTTTTCCAACAACTGAACCATGCTGACCTTTTGTTATCGTGGTGTTGTGCATTATAAGTTCCTTTCGGCGGATCAAACAGTCAACAAGGAATATTATTTGAGCGTTATGCGTGGTTTGCGTGAAGCTATTCGCCAAAAGAGACCGGAATCGTGGCGAGACAACTCATGGGTTTTGCACCATGACAATGCAAAGCCTCATACTGCATTGATTATTCGTGACCATTTTGCCAGAAAATCAACCCATATCGTTCCACGACCACCTTATTCAGCTAATAAGAGCTGTTTCGAAGATTGGAAAATCCGTTGGAATAAGTGCATTGTATCAGGGGGGGGGACTACTTTGAAGGCGATAAAATTGATTTGGACGAATAAATAAAGATTTTTCAAAATAAATTCAATGTTACCTTATTTTTTGGTCACAGTAGTATAAAGAATTATATTTACCACAATCTATATCTAAGCATTACTTGTGCCTGCAGTTCAAAAATATAAGTCAGAGCTTTTTTCGCAATTACATATCTAGGGAAAAAACTACTACGACCTACTTTTTTACTTTAAAAGTAGTCTCTTTAGTTCACAGTTCATTTTAAACCTTCTCCATTGACAAGAATAGCCATTCATGTTACCAGGACCTTGTTGTTCTTCGCAACAAATACAAAAAATACAAATAGAGTGTTAGCTCTGCTCATCCATTTAAAACTTTAATACTTAGTAGTTGTACGTTGCTTGAAGCAGAAATCATTTGAAAGTAAGTTGCTTCACTTAACTACTTTTTTGCTTTCCTAAAAACTTTCCATCAGGTGTTCCGCTTCATTCTCAAATTAATTAACAACTTACAAAGGAAATGAAGCTGTGTCTCTCTCTCTGGAACCTACAACTTTTTCACAAAAAACTTTACATGTCAAAGTGTCTAAATCTACTTTGTACACATGCTGCAATTAAAGAGATTAATATATTATATCATTTCCATTCAATTAGAATTCATACGAGTAGAGGAAATACAATGACAATGCATACTCATCCTTGTATGTGTGACCAGAGCCGCAGTGCCATGGCTAAATCCTTATTGAGCTGTACTAATTAATCATTCTCGATGATATAATTTCCATATTTCGCGCAAACTGTGACAGGCATACACTAAATATGTAGTACATACTAACGTGGTATATATATATACTAAATATATGTGAATGCAGATGTGTTTGGCACATGACATGACACGATTCAATAGTTTCAATTCGATTATGAAGACAATCAGATTTGATTCAGCAAAAGTACCAGAGTAGCACAAGTGAGGCAGTGTGACGTCATCAGCATGGGCAAATTAAGTAAAACTTAGCTGCTGATGCCAATAAATAGATAGTTGGATACGTACATATGTACATAGTTGATTTGATGACGAAGCAGCAAAAAAATCGGATATATCACATGGACTTGGGCAAAAAAATAAATAAAAATAAAATAATGTTGCATCAAGACCAATAACGGAATAAACTAATTTGTTGTAGAAATCAAGTTGACATTTGCTTCGGCAATTCAACTCCCTAGTCCAATATTAAATCAGATATTTATATGAATGGGCAATAATAGTTTGTTCTTGGAATGCGAATATTTTGGTATGGGTCCAGCATCCCACATCCTCAAACACACAGACACTCAGCAGGGTATAATAATTGGCAAGGCAACAAAATGCCTTTGTGATGTCACATAAAAATGAAGAAGAATGCGTTGAACCAGCGGACGGAACACTGACATTGGCATTGGCATTGCCAAAGCCAGGGCCGGATTAAAATACCGAAGGGCCCCACACATCCAGAGAGTCCGTACGTGACGAGAAAACTAGTTTGAGAATTTTTACCGCAATCGAGTTATCGATTCGTGGAAATTGGCTGATCGTGTTGGCAGATCCGTTGATTCGTGATGAAGAATTTTACGTAAAGTAGGAAGCTTGCCCCAGAATATCAAAGGGAAGATCGGAGTACTTGGGTGGGATTGCGCTTGGTCGTTATCAAAGATGGCTTATAAAATAGCTCTAGACAGATTGGCCCGATAAGGTATGATGCTCCGACGGATTTGACTCACAACGCCTGATTCTGAGTAAAATGAAAAAAGGACACTTGACGGTTTCGCTTACGAAGACAATGATCGCATTTTGTATAAAACAAGGATCAACTGAGCTACAGAACTCTAACGAACATTTTTTGATAATTGATTTGTTAACCAAAAATTTAGGAAAATAGCCCTTCATTAATAGAGAAAAGTCGAACACTTCTGGCTTTGGTTCTCGCCTAGAACTTTAGGGGAACATTTGTAGAGTATAAGCAGAAGAAAGTTTTGGAGATTATGACTGGAAAGACTTTTCTCATCGTGTGACTAGAGTTTGTAGAATTATATCGCTCTGATAGCAAAGTCACAAAAACAAATCATTTTCGGATCCAGAGGCCAGACCATGTATTGTTTATGTTTTTGGGGACGCTAAATCCGAATTTAATAATGCAAATCATCGTCAGACATTCAGATTCAAAAAAGATTTTTTATAGGATTATGTTACAGAACAACTACACAAGAAAATGAATAATCATATAGGCCATACCATTCAAAATCCAGCGCGTCAGGCAACTGACTTACCTTCAAAAAACGCATAAAATAAGCTATTCTAGAAGAATTTTTTGAGCATCGGACTCGGATTTAGCGGCTCCAAGAACAAGAAAAATATTGTCTCGATTCCAAAGTTGTTTTTTTATGTGTAAATTTAGGCAGTATAGCAATAGATTATGAAGAGAGCGAGCGGTGTTAAGAATAGTTGTTCGTGGTATCGAATTTCAAATCGATTTGGACGATATTATTAAAATTTTTACAAAAATTTTCAAAAAAAAAACCATTTTAATAATAACCGATTGCGACTTTTCGCTTTAGCAATGCAGTTTGTCGTTATAGTTACACTTATAGGCAAATGTCCCTTGTAAGCTCTTGGGAAAAATTTTACCAATATACATTGTGACAGTATTAATATTAACATGTGTAGGGATAGTGTTCCCAGCCCTTGGGTAACCACACTTCTTAGTCCGGCCCTGTCCATAGCCATAAGAAACCCAAGAGTCTAAGAAAAATGAGGAGCCGAACGAAACGGAAGAGAAGGCCTCATCATTATGGAAGAAAATTGTTTTTTGAAAAAGTAAATCGAAGACAAAATGACCAACAGCCGGCGGCATGACAACGCCGCAATGGCCTAAATGAGACAGACAAACAGCCTCAAACCAGAGTAGAGAGCGGTGCAGAAGCGGTGAAGTGGAGAACTGGAATCATGGCTTGAGTACAGCCAGGAACCGGGGATTCACAGTCGCTTCAATGAATGAATGAAGCTGACTGCTTAGCAGTATGGTCATTGGGTGTATTGGGTGTATACGTTTGGGTGTTTAGAGTGTATGTGAGTGTGTGTTATGGGTTATGGGTTAGCGCATTTATTTTTGGCCTTTGGGTTACAAGTTCATTCGGCTGTAAAAAATGTCTTTAAATTTGTTGTTGTTGTGCTCGGATGGACGATACAACGTAATTTAACTTTGAATTTCATTCAAGTATAAATTTTATAAATATTTGGATATCTCGACATTGTTTCTTTATTTTTCTGTTTTGTTTTTGTCTGGATAATACAAATTAAAACACAAAAGCAGTAACCACAAAGCGTAGGCGCTCTTTTCTAAACATAAGCAGACAAGGACTATCGCTTGGATAGTCACTTGGTCTACAATGTAAGTGCAGCAAAGGATTATTGTGGTCTAAGGAATAAGCAATAATGTATATATATTATATATATGTATATACTTAGGTATATTTATTGCAATACAAAATATTCATTTTTGGCACTTAAAATCTTGTATCATCATGTACTTGTAATATGTCTTAACAAGACGTTATCATCTAAAAGGTAAATACTAAATCAAAATATTAAAGATGAGCATTATCCATTTTAAATTTCTTGCTTTACCAATATATTCAAAAAAAAAATAAAAAAAATGTTTAACTTTTTGGGCTGCTGGGTGGAGGCATCTCCTATTTATCTCAATGCCCTCTTGTCCTATATAAAGATAAAAGATAACACATATAATAATAATTAATAATAATTAATATAACCATAATCCAACAAAGAAAGTTTTTTTAAATCGGCTGAAAATTTTGGTAGCTTAATCCAAAAATGAAGATGGGGAACTTAAAAACAACATAGGTTAAGTCACTGGAGTAAGAATGAAGACTAAATCAATTTTAAATTCATGCGTCTCCAAATCGGATGAGCACTGAATAAATAAAGAAAATACAGATCACAGTACAATTGGAATGCCCCGACCGTAACCATTCCCCCCTAATTTTGTTAGTTTACTGGTTTTTTGACAACCTAACCCTTGGAGGCTAAAAATCCACCGACTCAGATACCCTTGTGTATGTATTTATCCTCCAAAATTGTATATCGCGACTATCTCAAATAACGCTTTAGCTCTGAAATCGTGGAAAATATGGCTCTATTATATTATTTGGTGGAGGAAGGCGGCAGGACAAAAGAAAAAAGTAAACTAGTTTTGCCTCTCTCATCTCTTATAAGCTTTAAGATCTAGATATTCATGCAGATAAACGCACATATCCAGATCAATTTCTTTTGTCCTTCTGAGTTTGGGGTATCTCTGGCGTCTATTTTTCCATATATGTAATATACATTTCCAGAAATTTCATAATCTCTACTTCTAACAGCGATTTTTATTATAAGCAACGCTGAACTGGCCCTCATCCAATGGTTTGCTACGAAAGGTATCTGAAGATATTCACAGTCAATGATTACGATAATCGCTTTGAGTGTCAGCGCTACCATCAACCATCGGCTTGAGTCCATTACAATTTTAATACCACACCAGAGGTGGCCTCAGTGCCCATTGCCCTCTTGGAACTAATTTTATGGAAGACGCAGAAAAATTCATAATATTTTACGCCGTTTGCAGACTGCGGCACTCTTCGTAATGTGCAATCTTATTCCCGTTTATATATACCTTTAGTGAAAGAGTCGCAACGCAATCGTTGCCAGCGACCATGTTGTAAGATGTCACCGTAAAGGATACGACGCAGTATATGATGTACCTTGGTTAGGGGTAACGATTTCCCATCTGCTTGTCTGGAGGAGCAGTGTGTGTGCAAATACCACAAAAGACGCAAATTGAAAAGGCAAACGCAAGCGCTGCAAAGCAAACCGATTTCATTAAAGCTCTTAAAATATTAAAGCGGATTCGGTTGTCAGGTAAGTGAATGAGTGGATGGGGGGTAGTGGGTTGTATTTGTGTGAGTGCGGCATATGGGCATAAGTAAGTGGTACAGTCGCGAGTACCCCCAAATACCCAAACTCACCCGTTCTGTGCATACGTGGGCAGGCTTAAAAGTAATTGGACTAGTCAAGAAACCCTTGAACTGGGTCCTAGAGAACCATTTGCATTAATTCCTTTTTAATCATCGATTAAATATTGAAAACCGGAATTTAATCACGAACGAACAGATATTTTTCATGAAGAACCCCGAGGTCAGTCAAAATACCTATAAAGTGATTGACGATTGTATAAGGGTATAAGGGAGCTGTCTACTGGAGAGTTGCCGTGATTGCTTCAAGACAACAAACTAGATTAAGTGTTCGAAAGGAGTGCTTGGCGATGTTTATTCCCAAATAGTTTTCCCACGATGGAAACTCGAACAGAATCTTTTTTTCTTCATAACATTAGAGACCTATAAATAGTCAGGACAGTGGATGGGGTAGTTTGACAACCTGTATATTTTATTTTCCGATTATAAAAAAAAATAAAGTTAATATGGCTATCTTATTTTTAAAACCCTTGGGAGTTTTTGGGGGTATAGAGGGGTTAATATTGATTTAATGAAATCAACCTATGTTAAATTTATCTATAAAAAACTATTTGCAGGTCTATTTTTTATTGCAAACTAATTCTTTTAATGGATCCTTCTGTCTTGATTGATATAGAAACTTCTCGAAGTCGTGTCATCTGATGTTGAAATTTAATTTTGTAAGTAGTTCCGCCTTAACTAAGTCATCCCTCATTCGGTCAAGATTTTTCCAACAGTTTTTGAAAGCTCCACCTAGAAAAAACTGATATGTTCAATGTCAAGACCATTCTGATTCAGGCTTTTTAATATGGGATTGAGCATGGCTTGCGAGTTTTCCTCGCTGTCTTCGTAAAAATAGACGACTAGCACACCATGCTAGATGTCAAAACCCCGAATACCAACGTGGAACAGCGTTCTATTTCCTTTACTAGATACATCTGTTGCATTAGCAAAATAAACTGGATTACCTCTATGGACATTCATTTCTTTTCACGATATTTGATCAATTTTGAAGTTAAAACGTTTTTTACTATGGCCTCTGATTTCGTCTTTCCACATTTCGGCAGATGGTGCTGTCTGGGTATAATTTAGGCTTCAATTTTATTCCACAATCAATACTTAAATAGCTGTGGTGGTGACATATTCCTTGGTAAAAATTTACTACTTCAGCTTTCGCCACATTTAATTACGTCCAACCTGGAAAAGATGCCTAAGCCTATACATAAGGCTTTTTGCCCTTTTTCATAAACTCGTCTTTTTCATTTTTAATAAAATTGCGAGTAAACCCTTTAAAACAAATTAATGACAAATTTTAATTATGTGGAACATTTGATTCCTGCCTCAAATTTCGCTTACAAAAAACAATCAAAAATATAAATATATCGCATGGTATTTTACATTGCTTTACAATAATCTAAATAGGTACTTAATTTTTACAGTTAAAAAAAATTGCTTTTTGACTGGAGCTTCTAGGAAACCCGAAGTTCTTAACCGATTTTAATTCTTGGGAGAACTGAATGCAGGTGACTTTAAGACGGACCTTATGACATAATTTCATTATTTAACCACCTCTGCACTGAGAAAAATAGGCAATACGGGCCGACAGACAGACATACATGGATAAACCGATTTTTTTTCGTCCTGATCATTTTGGTATAAAAGTTTTAAAGTACAGTGTACTTTACAGTACAGAGTGTAAAAATGTATATACAGCCCTGTTTCGATTCTCATTTCCTCTTTTTATCTAAATAAATTTTTGTCAAATTTGAATTTGATGAAATATTTTTACGTATACTTAATATTTTTTCATTATAAGCGTCCCAACAATTTTTATACCCTGTTAAGCTTGTGCTCACCGAAAATGTATGCAACATACAGAAGGAGACGTCGGAGACCCCCCAAAGTTACATATAGTATGATCAGGGTGACAAGAGAAGTCGATATACCCATGTCTGTCTGTCTGTCAGTCAGTCTGTCTGTTTGTCTGTCTGTCTGGTAAAAGCTAGAGCAACCAAACTTTCAGATTAGATGGCTTATAATGTTAGGGGATACAAATTCAGTTTATTTTTTTGATATCGGGGTTTTTTGATATAGCTTCTATAGGGGTGTTTCAGAGGACCTCGAAAAAAAACAAAAGTTTTAAATGGATAATTCGTTTGTTTTTGAAGATTCCGTAACAAAATTTGGCATCGTACTAAATTTTATCAAAATCGGTTGACTACATCGTATAGCCCCAATAAGGAGGATAGGTCCAAAAAAACGTGTATGGTACAAAATTCGTTGGGTTTATGTTTCAAATATCTTTTAGAGTTCTTTAGCAATCTATCGGATTCGATTTTTAGCAATCTATCGGATTCGATTGCAATGTGGTGGGGCAGAGTATCTCTAATTCGGCCACGCCCGCCTTTAACGTACGCCATCTTTCAAACTGCCCTCGCATGAATAGTATATGTTGCTGTTACTACGCGTATATGTGTGAGTGTGTCTTATGTGTCTTATTATTTTTCATTCCTTTTTGTTGTCGCTGTTGTCATCTTTTATTTCATTTTGTCTCTTAAGTGTCAGAGCATGAAACGGACAATATAATTTACATTCAGTATGCAAATGTGACGCACACACACATTCACACTCGCACACTCACACACATTTATTTACATACACGCCTCCACGTATTTATACAAATTTACATTGACTCACATACAAAAATCACACACACGCACACACATGCTCACATCCAAACACACCTGCCCAAATGCGTGTCCTGGAAACCTGAGCCGCCATTGCGTTCGGAAATGGCAAATTTACAATAAAAACACAAAAGTTTGAATAAGTAATTCCTGTCGAAGAGCGAAGGCCACACAATGAAGGCCAGAGGGCTGAGGGTGAAGCAGATAGCATTGCTTCGGAGGCGCGGAGGAGTGCTCCGCCGAGTAAAGAGCATCAAGCAGTTCGAATCAACAATTGTTGTTCTTTTATTCTGTTGAATACTGTTGTCGTCAATGTCCTTTGTTGCTCAATCTACAGTTCCAAAAGAATTCCTTGAATAATTCATTTATATCGTTATTTATTGTAATTGCTTATTAAGTAGAGTGAAAAGAAAAACTTTATCGTACACCAGTTACACTTAAACTTCACCCGATGGCGTACAAAGGACTACTCGCAGCATATGCTTTGAAGATTTTTTAAAGTTGGAAAAGTTTAGCTTAATGTAAATATTTTATATACAAAAAAAATCTTAAAATACCTAACGAATGAAATTTGAAACGTGTGTCATGAGTCATGGATGGCGGCACATAAATCCATATGTCAGTATGGAGATGATTGTGGTTCCGAGTGTACAAAGGAATAATACATATACATAATAATTTTTTTTAGCTCTGTGACTCTTGTCCGCAGAACCAAGTCCTAAAGATCAATAAATCAAATAAATTTGTATATCTATTCAAATTAAAATTATAGCTAAATAAGATAAATAATAATGGCGACTAATAGCTACATGGAATGTGCGCCGAAAAAAAAAACCGTTATGGCACTCAAGTTTGATGCAAAAAACTCTAACTCATAAAATTTGTTCTTAAATCGTGAAAATGAAAACTAGAAGTAATTATTTTTTTTTATATGAAAATACAACAAGGCACCAATCGTTATTCCACTCATGAAAAATTCAATCGAATTTCCTTGCCATCCCTATTAAGAGGCGGTTTTTTCATTAGTTTTTGTTTCCATAAGTGAGAAACATTTTTTGCTACTCTCTGTAACGTAGATAAGCTTACATCGACGGCAACATTTAAGAGTTTGACGCTTCTCTTAAAATTGCTCTTTTATCAGCATCGCAAAGCTTCCTATTATTGCGTCCTTTAGTCATTTTATCGTATTCCGACTTATTTTGCAAAAATGCGGATAAAACTTTTCGGCTTATTCCAATTTTTATTGTGATTTCCAATATTGTCAACAGACAATCTTTATAAGCTTAAATCTTTGAATTTTCTTCCGAAGATATTGAATTCCTTTTGATAAAAGCTAATTTTCCACTTGAGCTTCAAAAAAAATTAAGGTCCTAGCTCAATTTTTTATCAAAAATGCAAGAAATAGCAAAAATCTATATAACAGAGAGAGAGAGCATTGCTATATGTTTGGGTGTGCTGAGCTAATGACGAGCAGTGTATATACAAAAAATCGAAGACATCGTCGATAGTTGGAGCATCCTGCCCATATACAGTACACCCTGACAACTCGCCAACTAACAGCATCTTATTAAGATGAATTGACAAAGTTTTCAGCAAATTCTGAATCTGAAGAATAAAAACGTAGTTTTATCTTTTAAAAAATATTTTCCTGTTTTGATATGTGTCCTTCACTAAGTCAGGGAAATGATTTTCTAGTTATCTGCTTTGTATGTGAACAACTCTTAAGCTTGATCATTCATTGGTCTTAAAGAAAAATATTTAGATAGACTTATTTAAAGTTATTCTAGGAATGCCAATAGTAAACGCCCGGAAAGTCACCTGTGTAAATCCTCATCATTTGCTGAAGAATATTTCAAAGTAACTCTACTAATTTCTTGCATCTCACTCTTTAAATTAATAAAATTTATAGAGTGCTGTGAGAGAACTGACTTTCGCGGAAAAAATTATCATGTCTCAGCTATCGTGAAAGGATCCATTTATTCCAAATGTAATGGACTACGAAAGACGGTTTACTGGGATATTAAATAATAAAAAAAAAAAAAAACAATCAATGAGAATAATACACTCAAATCGGTCTAGAAAAAAAATGTAATCCGTTCTTACACGATTTCATTCTATTAAGAACGATTAAAAAAAGATATTTGAAAAATATTTGTACTAACCATAATCTTTTAGAATTTTTTTTAGGGAATTCCCCTTTTGCTTTCTTAGCAACTTAAGGATTATGTCTTTTTTTTAGACGGTTTTGTCTGTAACGTCTCTACCGTATAAAACAGAATTGGGTGTATTTTAATTAGCAGAAATATTAATCTTATATTGTCAAAAATAAAACCGGTAAATTTATTATGATTGGGGTATTCACGGTTACTGATAAGTTGTTGCAAAAAAAATCAACTAAATAAAGCGCGAATGCTCTTTTTTTTAGTTAATCAGCTGAGTTATAGAAACTCTCTTCTATTCAAATTTGATGTACTTATATGATTTGTTAATTTGAAATATGACGCCTTAGCTATCTGCGCCGTATTGGTTGAATCCAGTCATAAAAACGTCATTCAGCCGTGCTCCGGAAAATGAATCGGCAAAATAGGTTTTAAAAAGCACGAATTTTATACTGCAATATTTTTTTAAATATTCTTTGATATTCTTATATTCTCTAAGGTGCAGAGGTGCGGCAACCATATCAGCTGTTTTGTATCAAACAAAAATAATTTCGCGCCAACGCAACAGGTGAATTTATCGAAAAAATTAGGGAAATTTACAAATTTATCGAAAATAATAAGGGTAGTTATGAAAAAAAAATCCGTTTTCAGGAGCACGCAAACCGAATCCAAATTAATGTTTTTAGCGATTTATATTTAAAAAGAATTACATTATGAAATAATAAAATTTTTCATCTTTCCTTGATACGCTTACCTTTACCAATAACTCCGCATTTCTAAAAGGATTTTTATAAAATGTCACACATGGACAGGAAAAATATTGCAACCTCCTTTCCGGGACCAACGGACTTAAATAAATCGTTTTTTATCAATTTGGTATAGGTACAAGTATAAGCTAATATAAACAAAAATAATTTCTTTTAAAAGCAAACAACGATATTTTTTGTTGATGATCTGTATTTAAAATCTAGTCCTAAGGCGTCTACCAATAAATTGTAAGTTTAACCTACGATTAGTTTGTTATTTTTTTTTTTGGCTTTAAATTACTTTGTTTCCCAGAATTAATTTATAAGTAACAATAATAAATAAAAAAAAATCATCATCATCATCTGTTAGCACTACAACCCGGGGTGGGTTTTGGCTTCCAATACTATTTTGTTCCATTCGCCTCTGCATCTGGCCAGCATCTTCCAGTTAGTAATTCCAAGTGCTCGCAAGTCTTTTTCGATGGAGTCGATTAATCGTATTTTTGGGCGCCCTCTGTACCGTGTATGATTTAGGTTGTACTCCAGTATCTTCTTTTGTGGGCGCCCAGCGTCCATTCTCATCACGCCTTGGCGTATTTTACAATGTCCTCTCCATTTGCTAAACTCAGTAGCTCTTCATTACTTTTGACCGTATAGTTCCCATATTCATCACAATCACGATGTCATTGCCATATTTCTGCGCCATATGTTGCTATCGGTCTTATAATGGTTTTGTAAACTCGCAGTTTGCAGTTTCTCGTAATTAGCTTTGACTTAAGAATTTTATGGTGGGCGAAGAAAGCCCTGTTTGCTGCTAAAATGCGGTTTTGGATGCTCTGTCGCGTGCAATTGTTGTTACTGAAGTGGACACCAAGGTAGATAAAGCTTTCTACTCCCCTACAACAATAATCCATTATGCTTAGATTTCTGGGCTGTCTTCTGCTGCTGCTCCGGGACATTATCATATATTTAGTTTTATCTTCATTGATAGTTAGGCCCACTTTCTTAGCCGCATTAATCACGTTGGTCGCCAATTCTTCTAAATATCTTGCGTGTATGTGTATCTTCATCCAAGGCCTTTTCTATGTCTCAGTGGATTGTGTCTTTTTTTTTTCAGGAGATTTTTTTGCTTACGATAGCTGACACTGCATACGGCAGAGTGAGATATCACTCTGGTGACATATTCTTCTTAGGTAACCCAGAACATTCCATTTCTATAATCTTTTTTAAAAAATGCATTAGTAAGTATCAAAGATATCTTAAAATAAAATTCAATTAAGTATTCATTCATTCCCATATTCATATTCTTAAGTTTAATATTTTGTTATACTCATTTGAAAACCAAAATGAGCAAATTGTTTATTTGCGAAGTCTGTTTGTATTTCTTCTTCGTTCTATATATGGGGTCCAAATACATATTTGCTTTGTTGTCCGAATTAATGCCACCTACTGAACGGACATGTGTTTATTTACACATCTCTTATGTATATGTATATTGTGTGCTTTAATTTGTATTTGTTTTGTAGATGTAGGTAAATTAAGCCCCAGATACAATGGCAACAATTTGTTGCACAAATATTGAAGAGTATTAATAAAAAATATAATAATATATGCATACGTTTTGGAGAATTAATTGTGAAAATAAAAATCGAGGTCCGAATGATTGATTGGCAAAGTGCTGACAATATCGAATATCCTGCTGATTTAATCCATTTGCAATCCATTTGCACAATCCAACGATATGTTAATCAGTGCTTTCAGTGAATTACAATTAAATGAATTCACTTTGTAGATTTTACCATTAACATATCAATGTGCTGGTTAGAAAGCATGAAAATACTATCAATATAATTTACTATGCAAAATGTATATATAGTATGTACTTGAATATGCTAAAATATTCTTTTGTGTAAGTTGTATGCTTGAAATGGATAAAAAAGGAAATATTTAAAAGATATAGTGTGAGTACAAGCTAGGCAGGTGCAGACATCAAGACGGCTTGATAAACTTCATCTCATAATGCTGTAGATGTTTATCAGAAAAAAAAAGCGTGTGAGATACCACTCGCAAACGGCAATAGTCAACTCTAAAATCTAAGAAACTTCCCAGCTTCAACTTTTGTTATGATGTCTTCATAAACAAACGATATAGAACGAAACGATGTAGTCCACCGATTTCAATCAAATTTGGTGCGGTGCTTGGCAACTCTATAAAACTACCGAGCGGCAAATTTGGGCACTAAAGGGTGTTTTTTTTAACAGGGTCCGGATCTCCGAATGGGATATCTCTGCAACCAGTTGTCACTTTTGACATAATTTTTCATCATGGAAAGATTTGTACCACAACAACGCCTTCAAATCTTTGAGATTTTTAATCAAAATCAGTGATCTTTTGTAAAAACTTATAGAGCTCTTCGTGCAATTTATGAACCGAATAATCGTCCATCAGAACGTGCTATTCGTCGTGTTCTTGATCATGTTCGAACTCATTTGACATTCCACGATGTCTGACCACCAATCAGAAGGACAACAGTTGTAGAGGCCAGTGTAGAGGAAAATCCAAATTTATGGATTCGCAACGTGTTACCGTCAATGGTGATCGATACAGAGCGATGATCAACGAATATTTGTGTTAAAATTTACGTGGCATCGATGTCGAAGAGTTCTGGATATAGGATGGCGCCATACGGCGACCGCAACCATTGATTTACTGAAATCTTAATTCGATGAGAAGGTTATTTCAAGAAATGGGCCTACCAACTGGCCGCCGCGGTTGTGTGATTTGATCCCTTTAGATTATTTTATTTGGGGACACGTCAAGTCATTGGATTATGCAGACAAGCCAGCAACAATTGACGACTTGGAAACCAACATTGAACGTGTCATTACTGAAATACGGCCCCAAATGCTCGAAAGTGTGGTCAAAAATGCGACTGACAGAATGTGCTTCGTAACTTGTAGTGGTGTGGTGGTCACATGCCAGAGATCTTTTTCAAATATTATTATTTAAGTTTGAAATCCAGACGCGCTTAAAAAAATACCCTTTATATCTTCATAAACAAACGAATTATCTATATAAAGATGGTGTACGTTAAAGTCGGGCGCAGACGACTTTGAGATACCTTGTACCACCACATTGGAATTAAATCCAGTATATTGCGTAAGAACTCCAAAAGGTATTTTATTTTCCAAATTTGGTTACGATATTTTCAAAACAAATTTTGCACCATACATTTTTTTTGACCGATCAGTCCTATGAGGGCTGTACGATATAGTCAACCGATTTTGATCAAATTCTGCACAGTACTTGGGAACTCTGAAAAACTTCCGAATGCCAAATAAACGATCTAAAACTTTTGGGGTTTTACGAGGTCATCTGAAACACCCCTAAGGGAGCTATATAATATATCCCCGATATTAAAAATATAAAATAAACTTGTCTCTCCTGACAAAATAACGCATCTAATCCGAAAATTTGCTTGCTCATGCTCTTACCACTTCTGAGATTGAGGCGTTCATACAGACAGACAGATAGGCAGACAGACAGACATGGGTACATCGACTTCTCTAGTCACCCTGATCATACTTTGGGGGCTATCTTACGTACATTTTCGAATTGCACAAACTTAATATACTCTTTGACCAGAAGTTGCATTGGTTTTATAAAGGCGCGTAGACTTTATGATACCCTGTACCATGACAATTCAGTCAAATTCGGTATATTTCCAGGGTAATCCCACAAACTGTTGATCATCAAATTTGGTTACGATAAACAAAACAACCAAGCATACGAAAATTTCAGAGCTTGATTTTATGCGAGTACTCTAAATAAGTATAGCTGAAATTTACATATCAAAATTTCGACTTTTCTTCAAAAATTTGGCGAATTACCCTTCGCTCTAGAAGTATCTGGTGTAAAACACAGTTAATACAAACTGTCTAAAGAAACCTTTTCAAAACTTATGCTCAATTAGTAAGTTTAATTTATTTATTTTTATTTTCTTATATAAATGCTCATTTAACCTTAGATTATAAAAAACTAAGGATCTCCGTTTCCTGGTCTTCTTTATTCAATTCAGTTCATCCAGACCATAAAATCCCCTGTACATTTCTTTATTTCCATAATTTTCATTCCATTACATACATAAAGGCTATAGGCTATATCCTGCCCGACTTTAAAATACCCTATACCAACGCAGGTCGCCGCTCGAACTCTAATTTCAATACTTTTTCTTCGTGGTGATCTATATAAAGTGTTGCGCGCCAGTTCTAATCTTCATACTAAGATATTCAATCTAAGATTACGTTTATATATCACGCTCCTGCTCTGCAATCCTAAACTCTATGGCTTCTCTGTGCTGTGTATAGTGTTCATGACTTGCTCTTGTCGCCGGACTTCTAAGTATTGTCTACGCCGCTGACTACTCCATCTATCCCTCTCCTGCCCTGCATTTTTACTTGCTCTTGTCGCCCAATTTCTGCATTCTGTCTGCTCTGTGGTCTACGGAATGTATCACGCTTCTGACCTTTATTCAATGCTCACCAAAATAGCATTTGGTTGCTATCAATAGTGTTTGCCATTTAATGTCACATTAGGTAAATACATTAATACACCTGGTTTAACTTATACCTTTTAAAGCTTTCACTCGATTTTAAAAAATTCTGAAAATCATTGCGTATAACCGTAATAAATTTGGATTCGGTGACGCGAAATTCTCCTAGGAACTTGATCTGGCAAACTATTATGCGCATCCATAGCTCTTATAGTCTCTGAGATCCTTTTACTCATAAGGACACACGGCCAGGCGGACAGACAGACAGACACACGGACGAACGAACTGACATGGCTATATGCACGAACTTATTATACCCTTTGTACTTTAAGTATAGGGTATAAGAAATATGAATAAGAATAGAAGGATGGAAAAATAGCCCTGCACCGACTCGCATGATGAAGTGGTCAGGAACAAGGATTTACAATAGAAAAGGTGGAAAACCAAGTTCACGGAAAGGATTCGCAGCTCTGAAAGATTACCTTCACCACACGGTTTGATAAACAGAAAGAGCAGAAGACAAGATGGAACCCCAAATGTGAGAGTTTGAATAGAAGATGACTACGTCTAAGACTGAGTCAAATGCCTTAATGAAGTCAGTACAAGTGGCGTCAGATTTGATTTTGTTCGTAAGACCATGGTTATATGAGATACAAATTTTAAAATTTTATTAAAACTGGTCTGCTCAAATCTTCATAACTTCAAGACAAAAACGATTTGCCGTAATTCTATATATTATATATGCCAAAAAGTTTAACATTTTATAATAAATTTATGTAGTGAAAGATTAAAATGATTTGAGTTTTAAAACAAATGTATAAAATGTATGAACTGAGTACATGACAAATGAATATAGATTTTACTCTTGATTATTCTCTTTGGTTTATTAAAATTTAAAAAACCGTTGACAAATTGAAATATGAAATATATTCATACACATGTTTTTTAATTATTTATGTGCGTGTATTGCGACAATGCCAATATATCAATGTCATATGTTGACATACGAACTGGTCAACCGATCAGAGTACAGTCCCAATAAGTACACTGAACAAAACAGTAGCAAAAAAAACTCTCATTCTTATTAACGGTAAAATATATTTAATTTTTTAATTAACACGTCATGATTTATTCAATACATTTACAGCTTAATATCAGGATTAATTTATGGTTAGACAACCTTGTTTCGAATTTAGTTTAAATTACCTAATCTAGAGTTGACTACACTGTAAAAAATAATGTAAGTTTGTGGTTTTTATTTTTTTTGGTTAAGCTAAAAGAATAGGGATACACATCCAACAAAATATGAATTATGATATAAAAAAATTATAAAAATAAATTTTAATTCGTGAGTAGTACAAAATGCAAAAAAAAACTTTAAAACCTACGCGTCGGAAAAACAAGTTTCTTACAAAATCCAAACTGTTTGGGTGCAGTCTGACAAGCAGTTTCCATTTGGAAAAATGTATTATTATGCCCATATTTTTTAAATATCTGTGTCAAGCTACATTATTAGGAGTGTTCAGACTGTATTGAAATAAGTTCAACATCGTTTTGTTTAATATATTCACAATAGAAAGTATAGGAAGACTTAATGAAAAAAAAACAATTTTTTCTTTTTTGGTTTCTACATTTCAAATAGGCATATAGTAGAAAATTATTTATGACAGTATTTTATGTTATTTAATCTTTAAAAATCTTTCATCTTCAGCCATACAAAAAAGTTGTTTGGCGTCGTCGTCGTCATCATTTACTTTTGATGTACCCATTAGATGGTGCAAGCAAGTTGCATGTAACAAAATTTATCTAAAATAAAAAAAGACGTGGATGGGGTTATTGAGCGAACAAAACAAAAATTTTGAAAGTGTTTGCAATTTTTATCTATATAGTAATTTTATGTAACTTACAACAAATTTAACAATGTAATAATTTTATGTATCATCATATAATAAATCTCCTCTCATAATATTTTCACCAAATATCCTGGAAACAGTTATTGACTTATTACAAGGCTTATTATTAAAATCGTATGAAAATGTATCTAACATAGAACACCTTCCTTAAAGATAGCACAAAAAAATAAGAAGATTTTTGCAGGGCTGCTTCGACTGAAAATAAGATCGCAACCTCTTGTGGGCTATAAAATTCTAAAAAAATAGTACTCTTAGGCAATACGACCGGAACTTGAATGTGACCTAACGCGTCCGATTAAAAAAACATTTAAGCTTATTAAATGGACAGTCGCAACGAAAATGAAAATTTTGAGCCCAGCAAGAGAGCGCCGCGGCAGACTTACCGTATATTAGTATACCCTTATTACAGCTATTATTTAAAGTTGCATTCTCATTTGGATGAACACTGTGGAAATTATAGGAATATAGTAGGGATGTCCCGAAGTAAACACAAAAGATCTAAAAGCGAACAGGGTGCAGAGACACAAAGTTAAAAATAAAAAATATGCAAAAATTATATATAGGGTAACTATTGAAAAGAGAATTCTATTGTTTAAAGTTATTAATTACTAAGGACTCCGACAACTCCAGCAGTTTCAAAACTATCAAACCATCCAACAGGCATAAAAGAGCATTTTAATTTTTCCAAGTGTATTCTAGGGTTTCATATTGTGCACTGAAACAAAGCTACTCATAACATTGAACATTTTAATCGATACAAAGTTGTTAAGAGTATTACGAATGTTTCATGTGCAATAACGGCCAATCACTGTCAATCAATTTGTATGTCCTCCACGAATGAATAATTATATCGAGTATCCGTGGTAGCCGCAGTTCGTATTCTGCGGCAACAATAAAAGTGTCACCTAACTTGGAAACATCTGAGTGTGGAATCGGGCTACTAGGATAACTGACACTGTTTTTTCTGTTTTAATTTTGGCGTTGACTGCTGGTCTACAAAACATTGGACAGAGTCAATATTTTGCCACTGGCTGCTGGTGGGTACTGCAACAGCAGCAGCAACAACAACAGCACTAACAATAGCCATAAGGATGAATAGCAACTGCAACAACGACAACAATGGTGGTTACCACAACTACGGGGCCTTCTTTACCACTGTCCTGCAACGAAAACACAAACATGGCATGGGCAAACAACAACAAAAGCGAACAAACAGTAGAGTCAACTGCGAAGCAACCAACCCTCGTGCCTATGCCTGACCACTCGATTGTCAAGGCAACGGCAGGGCCAAAACAAAGCACGGGCCCCGGGCAACTGCCGAATCCTTAGTACTTTGCCCATGAAAATCGACAGTGCCAGGCAAAGCTACAGCGGAAAAACGCGAAAAGTAAAAAGTCAATTTCAAAATTGTGCGCTCTTATAAGTTGGTGAAGGGATTTAATTAACGTCGTGCCCATTAGAGCCCCAATGAGCTCCGCCATCTCAGTGGACCACCAGGCAGTGGCCGCAAGTGGACCACAGGCGTCTGCACCGCCGCCACCACCAACAGCTGCGGGCAGACCACCAACCTCCCTGCTCTTTTCGGTAAGCATGATGCAATCCAATTGCCAGCCCAACACAAATCCTTTGCACGCCTCGCTGCTCTATCGTCCAATTAGCGCGGCAATCTAGTGAGCAGTCGAGCGGCTGGTGGCGACAAGACTGCTCTGGCCAGACCCTCCACGGCTGTACGTGCGGTGGGATATGCACCCAACAGTAGTGGCTCTGCGGGCCAACGTTTTGACCAGTTTTTCTTGGAGAAAGCCAAACAGCAGACGCTCTCGTCTGCCAATGCCGCAGTAGAAGCCGCCAAAGAGGTCAAGTAGGTTAAATCGCTTATTGCTCCCCTCTTGTCTTTCTTGCTAACCGTAGTCTTGTATGTCTATTAGTCCACAAATCAAGTATAAGAATCTGGAAGCCAAAATTGTCAAGCTGCTGGAATCTTCAATTGTTCTGGCACAACGTGGCGGCACTGTAGCACGTGCGGGTGACATCAACTCTGAGTCAAAGTCTACAATGGCCGAGGCGCTTAACAAAGCCAAGGAGGCTTTCTCCCTGGACCGTACGCTGCATCGATTCAGGGATCAACATGGCGAGAATGTCTTTCACAACTTTGATTTGACCTATGCGGTAAGAGTTCACATATGCATGAAAATTCGGGTTGCTTAGGACATAGGATGATGATAACCTTCAACTTAGGAATGAAAATCGGTTTTAACACTTTTAACAGGTAAAAGTTAAAATTTTCTTAGCGAGGTTAGGTTATAATGGCTGTCTGACCAGGCGCTTGGCGCACTTGCGCGAAGAATTGTCTCGTAGTTAAACCGTGGGATCGAAGACCCCATTCTCCGTTGGTAAAGACCTATCTGACAAAAGAGAGAACCGATTCCGACATGGAGTTTCTCAAGCATTTATTATGACACTACAAACTGTGGGTTCTTTGGGAGTTTTATTCCCGTTTATTGTATACTAGTAGGGTAAGCTTATCCGTATAAGGAAGCATTTTAACCTCTTGGAAGTATACATCGAATTGACCGGCATGAATAGCCGATTCAGTATAACCAGTAAACAGTATATTCCGGACCTTTCTCCTCAGATGATAATGACTCTTAATCAGATCTTTGGCTTGAGGTTATATAAATCATTGGTATATAAATAAACAAATTCAAGTAGCAGTCGTACGTCAATAAATAAAATGAGACATAAGCCTTATAAACAAAACAATGTCGACCTTTTACCTCGAAAGATTGTGTTTGCTATACTTATTTCTAAAATCAAACCCATAGAAAGTTTCAATCACAGCAAGTCAACATTGCAGTGCGGTAGAGTTTCCTGTACCTATATCGATTACACTTTGAATAATCGGGAGCGAATTCGGGAGGCGAACTATGTTAGTAAAAAGGGTTTCAGAACCGGGCAGGCACGACTACGTCAAGAATATTGACACTGTGGGAAATAAGGAAAGTATTGGGATATTTCAGTCAGGATTTATCGAAATGAATATAGAACATCGAAACTGAGACGAATTGTAGTTAATTTTTGTTTCCACTTCCTGTTAAACTTGTCCAGAAACAAACCAACTAATTTTTCAACCAGATACTTGAGTTTAAGCTTAAACAAATGGCTAAAATCGAATGGTAAATATTTAAGCCACGTTACGACATTTTAAAACAATTTATCTAAGCTACCGCTTTAGCATTTGTTCCAATAGCATTGGGGTTTTCATTGCCCATGGCAACATTTGTTCGCTGCTGCAACCACGTACCCGAAATTGACCCTCGAATGCGCTCGCAATGCGAAAAAGCGTTCCATTAGATACTTCAGTGCATTTATTGAAAGCGCCATAGCAGCAACTACTAACCGAACCCTTCTGCTCCTCTTTCATGTCGCACTCAATTGGGGTCGATACTAAACACTGACCCTTCCAACTGACCAAGTGTCCAACTAGCTGCAACTAACTGCAATTGCAACTGCACCACAATTTGCAGGTTTTCTTTAATCTCGCCGAGCAATACGAACACAACGAGATGCACATTGAGGCACTCAACACGTACAGTATCATGACCAAAAACAAAATGTTTCCGCATGTGAATCAATTGAAGCTCAACATGGGCAACATATACTACAAAATGGGCATCTACCCGAAAGCCATTAAAATGTATCGCATGGCCCTGGACTCGGTGCCGAACAATCTGAAACAGCTGCGACTTAGAATTACGGAGAATATTGGTGTATTGTTCGTGCGCATGGGTCAATATGCAGATGCTGCCTCCAGTTTTGAGTTCATAATGTCCGAGCGTGCCGACATACGAAGTGGTATACACCTGCTGCTCTGCTACTATGCCATGGGCGATGTGGACAAAATCAAGAGCACTTTTCGTAACCTTTGTGACGTGCAGCCCATCGAAAGTGAAAGTGATTTGGAGAACGAAAACAATTTCATCAAATTGCAGCAGCAAGCGGATCAAACTCAGGCGCAGGCACAAGAGCAATCGCAGACGCAGTCACCAGCACAGCTTCAGAACCAGTCCAACAGTGAGGTGGCGGTAATTGATGGAGACTCATTTCATATGGTGGGCAATGCAACAGAGTTACCGCCAAAAGATGCCGACAGGAATCGCTATGTGTTGCGGGCGCTCAAATCGGATGAGTTGGCTCTTTATACCAAGCAGCGACGCAATAGTCAAAAGCGTTCCGTAACTATGATTGTGGATTTAATTTCACCCATTATTGAGGAGAACTACAATGATGGTAAGTGTTGCAGAACACATTAAAGTTAAATATGAGACATTGAACTCGACCCACCCGCAGGCTACAACTGGTGCATTGAGGTGATCAAGACATCGAACATGTCCTGGCTGGCCAATGAGCTGGAGCTGAACAAGGCTTTGGTCTATTTACGTCAAAACGATGTCAATCAGGCCATCGAAACGTTGCAAATGTATGATCGCAAGAGTGAGGGTTCCATGACTGCCAGCGCGCTGACCAATCTGAGCTTTATCTATATCAATGTAGCCATAACACACCTTGACTCTGGTCGGTTACTTACAGTCTCAATTTTTCCAGCTGGGCAACTTGGAGATGGCCACACATTGCCTCAACCAGCTGCAGGAACTGGGTGCGCTTCAAACCAGTGCCTTGGCTTTAGTCAATGCTAGCATAGTGGATATACAAAAGGGTCAGCTAACGGCAGCTCGGGAGCGCCTGGATCTGGCACTGCAGCTGCAACCCGCAAGCTTTGAGGCTAACTATAATCTGGGGCTGGTGGCTCTACAGGAGCAGGACTTTGAGCTGGCCGAGCAGCAGTTTGAGCTGCTCAAAACGCAGCTCATGGTGCCACACTCGGTGCAGCATAGTCATGTCTACTATCAATTGGCCAAGTTGCAGGAGCGGCGCCATAGCACTGCCGCTGGTAGCAACTTTAAGCTGGGCGCCTCTCCCAGTGCGCTGCAGGGTTATCTGCAAGTGCTGGGCATCTCTGCCGCCGATATTGACTCGCGCTTGTTTGAGAAGGTAGGCGCTATTTATGAGCAGCTGCAGGATCATCAGGAGGCCAATCAATACTATAATGAGGCCTATCGCATTAATCCTAGTGATATAAATATTGCCAGCTCCATTGGCTCCTACTATATCAAGCTGCAGGCTACGGAGAAGTCGCTCTACTACTACGAACGTGCCGTGCTAGCGGATCCCAATGATCCTAATCTGATGCTGCGCATTGCCAGCTGTTTTCGCAATTCTTATCTGCCACCCAAGCAGTATCTGGGCATGTTTCAGAAGATATATACGCGCTTTCCGGACAGCCTTACCTGTGTGCGTGCTCTGATGCAGGTGACCAAGTCACTGGGCATGCCGGAGCTTCACGATAAATACGCCTTGGATTACACCAGACTGCACAAGCAGCAACAGGAGCGGCAAAACGAGCAGCGTTACCAGCAGCAACGTCTCTCCTCAGCGGCCTCTGGGCGTGGCAGCAGTCGCCTTCGAAGTTAGTATTATGCAGTAACCCTAAAACATTATGCCAAACCCAACCCTGCCATCTTTATTTTATAGATCTACGCCAGTCAAACGAAGAACGCTTACAGGACAACAACGATGTATCTACCAATATGGGTTCTACCAGCTTGGGCTTTAATGGCGAACATCAAAGGATTCAAACTGTAGACAGTAGTTTGTATTCGGGTAAGACGATAAACTTTCTTATTTGACTTACTCTTAAAATATTATATACTTGGGACAGTTCAACAACATGTAGATCCGTTGGGTCCTCCAGCTGAACGTCCGCGTACCGGAATGTATAAGCACGGCGCTCAGAAGAGCAATGACTCCGATGATGATGCAGAAATGAATGCAGAGAGTTTATTGCCTATTTAGAGACACGCGAGTGTCGCAAAAATTAGTACGGATTTGCAAAATGTAGTGGACCTCTACAGTAAAAAAAAAAATCCAAAAATCGTCTCAAGTTTCTGTCTAATAAATTTTATAGCAGTTTGAATTTGTTGACAAATCATTAATTTAATTCGAGGCGGTGCCCGACAGTGTAAAACTCTGTACCATTTTTCTCGAAGAAGAAGAACTTTCCAATTGGAATATTTTTTTTTTATGCAGAACGATATTTGCACCAATCAGTTCCATAAATTTCGATCGATTTTGATGATAATCGCAAGTTACATCAAAGAAGTTATTTAAAGTATAAGGGCTAAGTTTCAAGTGCATATGCCGAGTGGGACGATTGAAAACGCGGTAGCATCGACAAAATTTCGATGTGGATTTGTTTATTGGGGCCACATGAATACTCCTAACAGAAATTGTGATTCTAGGTCAAGTTTGTGCAAGCTGAAAATGTACGAAAGTCCTTAAGCAATACATATATCGGATTTGATTGCAATGAGGTGGTTCAGGGTATCTCAAAGTCGTTCGCGCCCGATTTTACCATAATAACATGTAGTCAAATATTGATGTAGTTTATTGCAAAGGGCGGTGAAATGAGTACGTTTTCGACTATACCTTTTGTCGCGTTTTTCCGAGGACGGACAGACAGACAGACTCAAAAAATGATAAGTCACGATGCCGCTGTCTATTGGAAGATGGAGTACTTAGCAAGACGTATCCCGTAATCAAATATTTGTTTTTTCTTTATGATGTGCTTTAAATTAAAAAAAAAAAAAAAAGTTTTGTAATTTTTTAATATATTTCTAAAGTTTTTTTTTAAATTTAAATGTCTTATGTTTAATTTTGTAATGGCTCCATTGGTCACCATCAGAACTTTCTTTCGTTAACTTGATATTGCAATTACACTTCTGAGTACCAGAAATGGGTTCATAAAAAATAGAGATTAGAAATAAAACAAGTACATAATATTAAAATGAGCGTGGAACACCGCCAAGTGAGTAGTACAACGATACCAACTGCATTTACATACCACATTAGGCAAAGTGTTTCCATAATGAAAATTTCAAACAAGTTTTATGAAAACATTAAAAATGTGTTTGCTTTTGCATTTAAATGGAAAATGTTTGCCTGTTTAAAAGTTTATTTAATTTTAAAAGTACCACTAAAAACAAGAACAAACTCTCGGTTCTCGAGACTCGAGTTTGCGAAACTTTAACTTGGACTGTGCCGGCAGCTACACAATGTCCTCGCATATCCTTGTCCCATCCTCCAGTCATAGTATCCCCCCTTTTTGTTTCACAGTGTGTTGTGCAAAATGTTGTTGCTGTTTTTGTTGGCATTGTGGTTCCCAAGCAGGCGACAAAGACAACGCCGCATTTTGTATACAATTGTGTAAACTTATAAAGCTTTGCGATTATACTCGCACTAATGTTCAGCCGTGGCAACCATGACAACAACTATGGCAGCAACCCTGTCCAGCCCCACCGAACTCCGCGCTCCTGACTCTACTCCACTGATTGCAAACAGCATGCGTTAGAGTTGTCACGCACCGAGCATGTTTACTTTTAATTCGTTGAAATGTGTGTTGTTTGCCTTGTAGGGCAGGTCCAAGTACACCCACAGTTCCACATGTTATGTGTTATGTGTAAAATATTAGGCTAGGGAGTTGCACAAAAGAAGCCAATGAAGTTCATAATTAAGTACATATTTACTTTCTATTGTGTAAATAAAACACTCTGGGCTGCTTACAAATGTTTGGAGAGTTTCAGCGAAATTCAAGAGAACTTAACAGTTTTGCAACTTTGCATAAATTTGCTTACTTAAAATTATTGCCGAAATGAAATAATTGCTTAAAAGCGGTACGAGTATTGAATCAACATAAAAGCGATGCGGTACAATTATTCCATGTAGCACTTGAGCACTTAATCCATTGGTTTTAAATTGATGACTTCCATGAACTTGGCTGCATTAGTTCTGACACAAAAATCCATTTATCAAGTGCTTTTGCCTCAGGCGACAAGTGAGCCAACCCATTACGACAATTAAGTAAAAATGATTATACTATACTTACTTAATTTGGCTTTCTTCCTTCTCGGTTATATAAACTTACGACTATACAACGTAAGTTCAGAGCAGCCATCTTTATTTATGGCAAACTGTAAAGGATCCTAATACTGAAATTCATTTACGAGTACGAGTATGGGTATTTGGAAAAGTTTCAAATGAGGTGTGTTAAACAAGCAGAGCACTAAGCAACTGGCAGGGAATAAAAATTAGACTCTTATTTAGCGAAGAATGTTTACCACACATATCCAAGAGAGTAGCCTGTTCCAGTTTGCACTTTCACTCAAATTTCGTGGAAAAAAAAAAGTCAAGTCGTTCGATTTTGCTGCTATTTACATATGTATGTGGTAGAGCGACTAGCCAATAGTTAGTTAGTGTCCTATATTAGGTTCCTAGTTGGAGCAAAGGGCCTCCAGTAACCATGTCAAATAATGCAAAATTCCGAATAATTTATCGAGCTATCGATAACTGAATATTTGATTTTTCGTTTTTAGACTATTCTTTGACAAGCCATATATCCTAAACAAATAAAGATATTGACGCGATTTTTTTTTTCCATGAAAGATAAAATATTAAATTAAAAAAAAAAAAAATTGTATTTAATTTTAAGATTTGTTTTTAATAATTTTTTATCATTTTTAGTTTTTAATTTTAAAATTCAAAAGTGAACTCCCACTTTTAAAAAAAGTGTTGATGTCATTTTATGCGTGTAAGTTCACTGCGAAAAACAAAAATATAAAAAGGAGGTAACTCTTAGAATTGTAGAAGTTATGCTTATTTTAATGATGGCACCTCGCATGCTCGCCATAGTAAACAGTTTTTGAAAAATTACAAATACGCATAACTCCTCAACACTTTTTTTTAAAAGTGGGAGATCACTTTTGTATTTTAAAATTAAAAACTGAAAATGATAAAAAATTAACAAATCTTAAAATTAAATAAATTTTTTTTTTTTAATTTCATGGAAAAAAAAATCGCGTCATTATCTTTATTTGTTTAGGAGATATGGCTTGTCAAAGAATAGTCTAAAAACGAAAAACTCAATTTTCAGTTATCGATAAACCGATAAATAATCGGAATTTTGCAATAAAATTTGACGTGGTTAATATTGGCTAGTTGCTCTACCAAATCTGTAAAAATCATCAAAACCGGAGAAGGTCGGTGAAAAATTGTGCGTTACACTCATTTTCACCGATAATTTTCTAAATTTTTTTTGTAAAAATAAATGCATATGTAATGCCAAATAAATATCAGGCAAGATGCTTAAAAGGGTTCCATAATCCTCTGTTTTAAAATTTTTATATGACGTAATTTTTTTAATTTAAGTTTGGTGAACTTTTATTGATTAGGATAGAAACCTAACAAGGATCAAAGAATCAAATTAGTAAAATGTTATTATTCAAGGCAAATAGGATTGTTTTATGTTAACTTTTTCCATAAAAAAAAAAAAACATAAATTATATCATAACTTTTTCGAAATTGGAACTACCCTTGGAACATGTCGACTATAATTTGTGATCGACCACTGCATTTTAAGATTCTAAAATGTGAAAACTTAAAAATTGTTTTGGAAATAAAGAAGGACCAACACATTATAAGACATATCTTTCTCTTTTGGTCTTCGAGAATAACTTGGAACGTTTTTAAATTTATTAATTTGAAATAAGAGCGCCCATCTGGGACTATTAGACAGTTTTTTTTAATGTCTATAGTAACTAGCGTTTACTTTAGTTTTAAGTTATATTAAATTGAAAAAAAAAAATATTCAACGAAGAAAACATATATTAAAGTTCTTTAGGATTTTTTTAATAATACCGTCTTAATTAAAATTCGTCAAGCGAGAATTTTTTTTTAAATTTAGTCAAACGTTTCCAAACTTCACAACCCTTAATTACTTTAATTATCTGGGAATATTACTTAACAAAAGTAAAAGAAAAATTAAGATACTTGAAATCTGTTTATACCAACAGCTTTGATATTTCTTGCCTTTCTAAGATGGTGTCTTAAAATCTGCAAAAACATAAAAGCGCCTCAAACGAAACAAAATTTAAAGGATCAAAAAGATTTTCCTAGAATTGTCATCTTTAAGACTTACCGCATTAGAGCTTAATTAAAAAAATGCGGTTTTTACTTTTTAAGTATTTAACTGCGAGTAAGCTACTGACATTTTTTTATGTAGGTCTTTCAAAAGAAAATTATATAAATTCATTAAAAAAAACATCAAGATTTAAATTCATTTTTATATTTTTGTTATGTATTTTAAATATAAATGTAACTAGCCGCCTTAAATCTTTAATCTTTTGGATAGATTTTTTGAAAATTATGCAAAATTCTTTATTACTCATGAAATTAGTATTTATTTCGGTCGATCCTGTTGTTGTATAGATTTTAAATTTAATAAACTTAAAAAAAAGTTTAATAAATAATTTTAAATACAGATTACCTATACATTCAGTGATTAAATGATAACAAAATTTCTAAAATTTATGTAACATTGGTAAGCAAAGATATTTTTTAATTATTTCCATTTAATAATGTAATATCAATAAATATAAATCTGTTTACCATGTACATATACAAAAGATGGCGTACGTTAAAGTCGGGCGCGGACGACTTTGGGATACCCTGTACCACTGCTTGCAATAAAATCCGGTAAATTGCTTACGAACACCAAAAGACATTTGATTGCCAAATTAGATTATGATACCTTCATAAACAACCAAAAACAGACGAATTTTTAATCAAAAACTTTTTTTCGACCGATCGGCCCTATGGGAGCTATATGATATAGTCAACCGATTTTGATAAAATTTGGTACAGTGTTGAAGATCTCCAAAAAACTTCTGAGTGCCAAATTTGGTTACAATATCTTTACAAACAAACGAAACACAACAAATTTTGTACAAAAAGCGTTTTTTTGACCGATTGGCCCTATGGGAGCTATATAATATAGTCCACCGATTTTGATCAAATTTGGTACAGTGTTGAACATCTCCAAAAAACTTCTGAATGCCAAATTTGGTTACAATATCTTTACAAATAAACGAAACACAACGAATTTTGTACAAAACACGATTTTTTGACCGATTTGTCCTATGGGAGCTATATGATATAGTCAACCGATTTTGATCAAATTTAGTATAGTGCTTGGAAACTCTAAAAAATTTCTTAATGCCAAATTTGGTTACAATATCTTCACAAACAAACGAAACACAACGAATTTTGTACAAAAAACAAATTTTCGACCGATCGATCCTATGGGACCTATATGATATAGTCAACCGATTTTGATAAAATTTGGTACAGTGCTGGGGGTTTCTAAAAAACTTCTGATTGCCAAATTTGGTTATGATATCTTCATAAGCAAACGAATTATCCATCTAAAACTTTTGCTTTTTTTCGAGGTCCTCTGAAACACCCCTATGGGAGCTATATAATGTAGTCCCGATATCAAAAAAATAAAATAAACTTGTCTCCTATGGATTAATAAGGGATCTTATCTGAAAGTTTGGTTGCTCTAGCTCTTACCATCTCTGAGATCTAGGCGTTCATACGGACAGACGGACAGACGGACATGGGTATATCGACTTCTCTAGTCACTCTGATCATACTTTAGGTAACTTTGGGGGGTCTCCGACTTCTCCTTCTGTACGTTACATACATTTTCGGCTTGCACAAACACAATATACCCTTTATACCATACGGTACAGGGTATAAAAATTAAACAAAATTGACCAATTTCAATGTAAGAGAATTTATTTAGTCGATGTGGCAAAGATCGTATTTATGGCCAAATATTCCGAAGTACATAAACGGCAGAACAGTTACTTATTAACTGATATTTTACTTTAATGGCTGAAACGTTAATGGCAGCTTGTCATCAAGTCGAATTCCCAGATCTTTAATGAAGGATACGCTGCTTAGACAGTCACAACTATTTGCAAAAAATGCATTAAAGATTGGGTTTATTGCCTGTATCACCAATCAACATAGTCGAATAAAAAGTATAAAAAAAGCTTCTGCTGATGGCATCTGGCATAAATTATTATAAAAAAAAAAAAACACATTTGACAAGGCAACGGTTGCATTTATCCTTCTAGATATTTATTACTCATCAGTATCGCCATTGTTTGTATTGTGGATTTATTGTTTTTTGGTATATTTTATTCTGGAATCTTAATGAATTGTTGCAATCATTTTTAAATTCTTCCATTGGTTGTAACTTGAATAAAGAGCATCTTTATTTAAGAAAGTGTCCTCCAATAGCAATTATTCACTTTAAAATTGCTTGCGCCATCTTTAGTTCATTTTGCGTTTAGCTAAACACAGTCCAAAATATTCGAGTTCGCAACCTGTGGGAAATTAATATGGTTTTGGTTTTTGGTAACAATAGATGGCGCTAGTAACAGGAAAAGTGCCGCCACAGAGTTAAGGGCGCGAGTGTGCTTAAAGTTAACTATAGTACACTACTAATTTTCCGTTTTCATACAGGTGCAAGATATTTATGCGACCTATATACACGTAATAATTATTAAGCCAAACTTATTTTACATGTCTTCGACAATAATAACCATATTTTAGATTTTTGTCATGTGCGCTGGTCTAAAGACAGTGATTAGGATTTTTAATGATAAAAGTAAATGCGAAATGCAAATAAATAGCCAGGGCAAAATAAAAAGGACGACTACCCCCACTCGTAATTTATCATAGAACTAAATGTTGGTATAAATTTCATTTTCACTTAGAATGTCCGATAGCAATTTTTTTTTTCGGTTTGTGTTTTATTTAAACTTGGTTGCTGAACGCAGCTTTTGCTTATCCTTATCAGCCATTTATAATAAATTTCCACATTCGCAAATGTTTATAGTACATTATGTTTTTAAAAAATAAATTTGTGCCCCTGTGTGAGAAATAAGCAATTAATTGTTACTTGAGCGCGCAATAAATAAATTGTGATTCACCCTTTGAATTTATAGATTTAAGCAATTGAAAAGATATGTCATACTTATAAAAAGAAGAATCAATCTCGTAGAAGATGTATTGTTTTTATTTTTTGTGAGTGGCACAAAATTAAATAAAAAATTGTTTACGTTTTTAATACAGTGTGTTCATGCCACAACGGCATGAGTGGGTTAAGTCACGCTCCGTGCTGAGCATCTCCCAAAGCTCGCTCTCAGCTCGCTCACCGATCGTAGGCTCCGCCTACTGTGGTGAAAAGCACCCGAGCACTCATCTCGGCTTCCGCTATGCTGAGCTGAGCAGCACTAGTTTTAGTTACCAAACAACAATTAACGTAAGCAGACCCGCTGCACGCGTTCTTTTTCGATTTGCCTTTGCACATCATTTCAGCTTATTTTATACCGCCGCTATAGCCAAGGCTGAGGCGAGGAAAATCTTTTCCGGTCAGCGAACAGACCTCTTTTCAAGATGAGGAAAATAATGAAACAAGGCAAAATCGTAATCGTCCTTAGTGGACGTTACGCTGGCCGCAAAGCCATAATTGTCAAGACCTCTGACGACGGCACACCCGAGAAGCCATTTGGTCACGCACTCGTTGCCGGTATCGATAGATACCCACGCAAGGTGACCAAAAAAATGGGCAAGAACAAGCTGAAGAAGAAGTCCAAAATCAAGCCTTTCCTCAGGAGTTTGAACTATAACCATCTGATGCCGACCCGCTATACAGCCCACGACATCAGCTTCGAGAAGCTGTCGCCCAAGGATCTGAAGGATCCTGTTAAGCGCAAGACACACCGTTTCCAGACACGTGTTAAGTTTGAATCGGTGTACAAGGAAGGCAAGAACAAGTGGTTTTTCCAGAAACTGCGTTTTTAAGCTTATTCATGGTCTGAGCTTATTCCGGACTGTGTGGATGCTTTTCTGTGGTGGTCAGTTGCTGCTTGGACAGATGATTGTAAAATCGTCGGTTTTTTTAAGTTAAATAAAAAAACAATAATTCTGATAAACAAAAAAAAAAAAAAAAAAAAAAAAAAAAAAAAAAAAAAGAAAAAGAACGCGTGCAGCGGGTCTGCTTACGTTAATTGTTGTTTGGTAACTAAAACTAGTGCTGCTCAGCTCAGCATAGCGGAAGCCGAGATGAGTGCTCGGGTGCTTTTCACCACAGTAGGCGGAGCCTACGATCGGTGAGCGAGCTGAGAGCGAGCTTTGGGAGATGCTCAGCACGGAGCGTGACTTAACCCACTCATGCCGTTGTGGCATGAACACAGTGAGTACATTGTTTAAAATATTTCGCAACAATTGCAAATGTTTTTGGATGCCCAGTAATTAATTTACGAGAGTCATAAAATTAAGTACATTTTGTTATAAGTTAATGTGTTAATGGTGGTACCCTTTACCCTTTTCTCCGTAAAAAAAAATATATTCCTCCATACTTTAATTCAGCGGACGCTCACAAATGGTTCCAAGGGTAGTTCCAATTTCGGAAAATTTATAATTTATAAAGAGAAAAGAAAGAGCTACAATCCACAATAAGCAAATCACTTGAAATTTATAAAAATAAGCATTTTGCAGACAATTTTCAATAGAACTTGAAAACGACCACCAAAAAAAAGGCTTGTAAGTTGTCACGCCTGCAAAAATCGCTGAAAATTTGAGAAAACTAAAATAAAAACGCATGATTGCTAAAATTTATGAAAATTTATTGATTTTAAATTTAACTGAGCATTTAATTGAATTTAAAAAAACAAGAAAAATTTAACTTTCCAGAGAAGTCAAAACTGTGGTTTTTTGTGATCGGTTTTTCTTGGTCGCCATACTAAAAATGAATTGTTATGGAAAATATTGAAAAAATATATCCGAAAAGGGCAGAAAAATGCACTAAAAACAATTCAAATAGATTACAAGCTAAAAAGTGTGCCAACTTACATTTTTGTAGCCATTTTGGAATGCATTGAAAAAAATTTGTTTATTCAGTGTCTATTCAAATGTTTTTTGATTATGAAAGTTCATTGAATTTCAGTTCCAGCATAAATATTTTTCTTGATTTTGATTTGATCACTTTTTGAGCGCAATTAAAAATAATGTTTTTTATTTTTATATTTTGTCACACACGCACTGCGTTCGCATCAAAAACACATTAAAATTGTTTACGGCGTATTTGCATTGAAGACAGGTGGAATTTTGGTATTTTCATAGCTGGAACATCAAAATCGACCAGGTGTGCCAACTTACAAGCTGAGTCAACTTACAAGCCTTGCCCTTATTTATTTTTACAAAAAAAATTGGAAAATTATATTTTTTTGGGTTTATTTATTTGGGTTTCGAATTTTTATGCGTTCTAGTTTTTGAGCATCCACTGTATTGCATATTAGTGTTGCCAGACGTTGTCAAAATAAGCTAAATTAAAGAAAAAACTTTTTCTCCCGAAGGTAGAATTAAATTTTGAGGTGAGCATGATTTATGGAGAATTTTTCATCTAAAATCCATAACAAAGACGCATACCCTGATGCGTCTCGTGAATGAAGGATATAACGAAATAAAAATTTTTTACGCATGTGGCAATGATTAATCTAAATAAAAAAATTTGTTTGAATTAAGGTTTTCAGCCCAAATATTTAAAAATTCAATTTTCAATTCAAACTTGCTCAACACAGGAGTACTTAAAGAAAAATGGATTTCGATTTGGTTTTATAAGACTTAGTATTTGTATAACATTTATATAAAATAATCTGAAGAACATATAAATTTAGAAAAATGCAAAAAAAAAAAAAAAAAAAAAAAAAATAGACGGACGTCGCTCAATCGCTACCCGAGGTTATGGTAAGCATTTTAGTATAAAAGACTTATGGTCTGAAATTGCCTCTAAGAGAGACCAGCAGCTTAGACAAACTTATCAGGCTAAATTATGAACTTGGATTGAATCAGGATTATAAGCGCAGAAATTCGCTTAAGAACTCTATTTAAGATCCAGAAAGTAGTAAAAGTGGTCGCACGAAATTTATCGTTTTTTTTCTGCTCAAGTCCTACGGAGTTAATGATAGCCAAAACATGTCGTGGCTTTCCAAATAAAAATTCCATTTGAAAAACTACTTTTCTTGGTTTACACTATATGCAATGGGCTAGCCAGCTAGAGAGTTATTTATAAATTTTGTTAAGAAAATCATAATCGTCAGTTCGTGCTAAGTTGTTTGCATGAAATTACCATAGAAGAAAATTCATAAAATAAAAAATCTAAAGAATTTTATATTTTTTTGTGGCATTTAAGACTTACTTTAATATCTTTCATGCAAAAACAATTTCGGAAGTATTTATTAACAATTTTGGAACAAATATTCATAAACTTGGCATACCACAGAAATTTTTTAAAGACTTCCAAAAAAAAAAAAAGTCATAAATATTACATAGTCAGAGAATACAATACAAGACAAACTGGAAAGGTCTATTAATACAAATGTAAAGCCACCATGCAAATTAATGTTCAAAAAAGTATACAATATGGAAAAAAAAAATAAATATTCTTTATCATCGGTTATGATGTCATGCCGTTATGCATATTTGTCAAAGTTAGTTCCCCATGGCATTTCTTCACAATAAATTGTAAACTATTGCCGATCTTTGTTACTTATGACATCATTTTAGTTGTAGCCTTTAGACAAACATTCATCCATCCATCCATCAGAAGAAGTGCTCTCAGTTATCGCTGCTGCATATCCAGGTATTGCATAACGGAGTTATTCTACTGAAATTTTGTTTATCTTCGAAGTTTAAACGGAGAATATGCTGAATATGGACACGTCCATCGCCCCGGGCTATCCAAATCCCTTGGCCATTATGCTGTTTTACTATTCAGCCATAAAATAAAATCAACGTCGCAGTCGCTGTCGACGTCGCACTCGTTGCTGCTGTGATTGTTGTTGTTGTTGGTTCAGCCGCAGTCGCAGTCGCAGTCGCAGTCGCAGTAGTCTATTTGCAATTCTAATGAACGATGAAAAGCTGTTAAACCGGTAACCTTAAGACGGCAAAACAAACGACAAACGCGCCTTGCTTTGCGTTTAAATGTTTGTGAGTGTATGTGTGAGTGTGTGTGTGTATTAGTGCAAATTCTTGGCCAACATTTAACTGAGAAGCGCGACAGAGAGAAAGAAAGAGAGCAGAGTGAGCTGCTCTCAAAGTGCAATCCACGCTCAGATCTTGTCTTATGATCCAACTATTAGAAGGTTGTGCGAAGCGCTGATTCGTATTTCTCGTCTATCCGAAAGTAACAGAGTGATGTCACTAATTAAATTTCATGCTACATGAAATGCTGGAAAAATACAGCAATGTGCTGAAAATAATTAATATAAATGTTAGGAACAAAAGAAAGGTGAAAACCCTTTGGTTGTACTTTTTTATGAAGACAAGTTTGGAAAAAGGAAATGAAAGTAAAGATAATGCTTAATAATAACAAAAAGCCCAAAAAACCAGTAGGTACGAGTGGCTGACATTTTTGGTTGCTAGAATTGGCAAGTCGAGATAACTCAAAATAGAAAAAAATGGAGCGACCGTTCGTATTATCCTTAAAAGGATCATACAAAGCAAAAAAATGATATCGCTACCCCTAAGAAAGTTACAAGTAATTAAATCGTTCGGTAGAATCAATAAGACCGAGTCATATTTTATGCAAGAAGGCGGGCCGTGGAATATTCTATGGATACTTCATGAAGTCAATTTTATAAGACGAACTCCGTTAGAATAAGGTGACAGTCGAATGTTTAAGCACCAACTTAAACCTGGACGTTCAAAGAGAAAAAATTTTACTGCAAATATGTAAAATTAATTTTCATATAATTCAGAATCGAAACAAACTATCGTAAAGCATTTATGCAAAGGAACATTTATATCGCTGGGTATAAAACCTTTAATTCAAAAAATATTTGCATAATGCAATCAAGAGCTCCGATCATGCGATCTTTTATTAACTGACGTCACATGATCAAAAAATTATTTACCAGTATTGTTTTTCGAAAGGCTCTAGCCGGTGAAAGAACAAAAAGCGCCCCTAGATCGATTTATGGGTAAAAAATATTCCTCCAAGTTAAGGTTTACTCATTTTCACTTTATTGTGACTAAGTTGCTGAACATTTCTAAACCATTTTGCTTTAATCAAAAAGGCTCAATAATAAATGTTTCTTTTTAACAGTCACTTTTCCTTGATAGCGAAGTTTTGTGCCAAACAAAATTATATTAGAGAAAACAATGACTCTTTATTTTCATTCTCAAAAAACATTAATTGGAAAGATGTTTATCACTTCAAAAGTCAATTTAATTGAAAAAGTTCAATGGTGTCAGTAAAAGTAATGGTGCTTTATGTATTCCTAAAACAAACATGAATTATCTATAATCGTTTAAACGGAGATATATTTTTTTTGTATATTAATAAGATTAAATGTCTTCAATTTATTTGACCATGTAACTTTATATTTGAAATTTCAAAGCTCTCGTATAGTATTTGCAATTCAGGGATAGTTTTTAAACAAATAAATTTTCAGCGAAAGGAATTAACTTTTGACCTTCCAGAGCTGCAGTTTACAAGTGAAAAATTTGTCATTATTCAAAATTCATGGCAACCTAATATTTTTTATTCGACAAACAAATATCATCTAAAAACAGAGCATGCTCAAAAGTTGCTAGAAAAGACGTCACCTATTTTCTACACTTCATGATCTTGCCTTTACCTGCAGTACACCTGGCTCAGAGTGCACCGCAACAGGTAGTTGCCGCTCTGAGAGTGAACCTTTATGAGCGCAGCAGAGCGGGCAGAGCGTAAGACGCTGCCAAGACGTTCGTCAAGACCACGTAGGCCGCTGCTGTTGCTGTCGCTGCCATTCCACAGTGAGACGGCGTCGCGTAACAACTATCGAGCGGACGTACGCAACTCAAGTCCGACAGCAGCCACGAGAGCAAAGCAACTAGCCCTAAGAGACTATTCCAGATATCTTCAATACATGCAAACGCGTTCCAAAAAAAATCAATTAAGCTTGTCTTTTGCAATAAAAAATAATATGCGCAAAAACGAAAGCGCAGGAATCGGAACCTCTTGACGCCATGTTTGTTTTTCGTCTTGTCTAAACGCGAGTGATTGTGTGTTTACCTGTAGCAACAAAACGGCATCCAATTTAAACCCAATCTAATTGAAATTTGCAACGAAACGTTTCCAAGTAAAACGACTACAAATTACTACAAGAAAATATATATATTTTTAAAAAGTGAAATATAAGCGAAATATTACATACTACAACGATTCGAACGACTTGGATTTACGTTAACCTGTACGTCAGTGCGTGTGTGTGAGAGTGTTTTTGTGCGCCGATATGCACGTGTGTGTTGGTGCGAGAGTATCTGTAGCTGTATCTGAGCATGTGTCTGTGAATGCGACTTGGTGTGTGTGTGTGTGCGCAAGAAAAATCCGCTTACCTAAGCGCAAAAATTCTCTCGCATCGAAGTAGCGCAGAGGTAGAACCCAATCAACACACAGATACACAATACACGCGCGCACACACATACAAACGCGCGAACGGGCACACAAAGCCAAACCAGAAAATCCACATTGCTTGTCCCCGTATCCCCCGCTGCTACGAGCAGCGCTCAAGCAACCACAACGTAACGCCACGTTACGTTAACGTTAAAGTTTAACGTAAGGCGTTCTATTTTTGTTGCCTTCATCTGTTTGTTGTTTTTTTGTTTCTTTGACGCCATCTCCACTACATGACAATGGGCGACTCCACGCCCATTTGCCGTTGCCGCGTCCTTTACTTGGGCAGCGCTGTGCCGCGTCAGAGCAAAGATGGTCTGCAAGGCATACAGGAACCACTGCGTAGCCTGTATCCATCGGAGGGCGCTGTTGGCGCCAAGGGCATTGACTCCTGGCTGAGCGTCTGGTCCAATGGCATACTACTGGAGAATGTTGACGAGAATCTTAAGCAAATCACACGTTTCTTTCCCATCGAGTCACTGCACTATTGCGCCGCCGTACGCCAGGTGCTTATACCGGAACGCGGCAATGCGCATCCAGAGCCAAAGTTTCTGCCACTGGATTCACCATTTGCGCGCATGCCGCGCGCCCAGCACCCGCCCATCTTTGCGGCCATATTGCGTCGCACCACCGGCATCAAGGTGCTCGAGTGCCACGTCTTTATATGCAAGCGCGAGGCGGCGGCCAACGCTCTAGTCAGATGCTGCTTCCATGCCTACGCGGACAACTCGTATGCACGCCAGCTGGAGACGGGCAGCACGGGCGGCGGTGCCGGCAGCAGTGTCTACGGCACCCTAAAGAGCGCCGCTGGCAGCAAGTCCAATGGTGATCTAACCAGCGTGGGTCTGACCAATGGCAACGGTAGCCATCATCTGGCCGGTCAGGGTGGCTGGCGTTCGCGTGCCGGTAGCACCACAACGTTAAACAGTGTGGGTCGCACCTCCAATGGGCATATACTGAATGGATCGGGACTTAATGGTGGCAGCACCAGTAGCGCCGCCGAGGGCTACACATCAGTCAAGAACTGTAAGTACATAGTATATGTATAGCATGTACTATATAACCTAATCAAGTTTGTTGTCTAAGTCATTTGTTTTTGACGTCATGAAATTAGATGCACACGAAGCTTTTCTTTTTTTTGCATCTTATTAAATTGCATTACAACGGATGACAGATAGTTGATCTTTCGAAAAAGTTGTTCATGTGCGTTACAGACAGTAAAGCTTCTATTATATAGAGAATAATTCTAAAGGCACTACAGAGATTCCCCAAAATCAACTTATTATATTATGTATAGCTACAATAGGTCTAAGAAAGGTCGTGCATGTCCTTGGTTTTAACGTCTTAAATATTATAGTTTAAAAAAATCCCTCAATAATTTACTTACCGGACAATGTAGTGTGGGGGACACCTTGGTAAGCTAGGGCTCACTAGTATTCTTAGGTTCTGTAAAATAGAAGAGAAATTATCCCAAGACATATTTACTAAGCCCGAACTAAAAAAAAACGATATTCCACTTTGGCGGATTGGATTCTCAATACTTGGGATGACCTGACTATCAACATCCTAGCTAATAATGTTTTTTTCGGAAACTGTTGGGTAGCTATAAGGCTAAAACGGGCCTCAATTGAACCTAAATGATACACGACAGCATGATGTTCCAAGAACATAATCTCTCTATAACATAAAATACATTTTTATTGTGTCCAATACACTGATAAAAAAAAAAGTCTTAGCTTAAGCTTTTTCCTTTAAGAATCGGCAAGCTTAAAATAAGTCAGAAAAAAGGCTTAAATCGTAACCAAAATCTTAATTTCGGAGTTTTAACAATTTTAAATTTATATTTTTCCTTCTTATATGAAGAATAAATTTTTTGAATTTCTAGTAAGTACTGCTTTTGTCCTATTTTAATAATATTTGAAATTGTTTTAATTTTAAAATTGATTTCAACAATTTTAATTTTATATTTGAAATTTTTTGTTTTTTGAGCATTTTGTGGAATTGCTATTAGAAATTTTTGTGTTAAAACTTTCAAGTTTATTTAAAGATTTTTTGGTCTTATTTAAAGAATAATGAGAATTTTATTTTAAGCATTTGTTGTCTTATTTTAGCAGGAGGCAGAGCCCCCTATTCTTAATAATAATAAAAATAATAGAAACTGGCAACTTTTTCAACTAGGAACAACGCTATCTATTCGTTATTGAGAGACTCAACTGTAGGTATATAATTATAATTAACATGCATATCAGTTTGTGTAATCAAAGTCTAATGCAGTCGTCGACTCTCTCGGAGTCGGAGTCAGGGGCCGGGGCCAACTCCGTGTCAGGTTCAACTTGTAGTAGCTGCAAATAAGGAATTGTGAAACGTTTGCTTAATAACTAAATTAAATGGACAATGTCAACAATAATGCAAAGTGGAAAATGGAAAATGGAAAACAATCAGCCAAATGGGCATGGCCAATGCGCTTGTGGTCGATGACTTGGTACTGGCCAAGTTAGTCAGTTGTTGGCCCGCAATATTCCAGTTTCTCCACAGCAAAAGATTAACAATTTTAGCATTTAAATGCGCAGCTTACAATCAACTTGTCTGATATCACCGCCCAAAGATGCCTCACCTTAAAAAGTACACATACTCAATACATACATATGTGTATATGTATATACATACTCATGTAGTAAATATATACTATATATAAATATGTATAGGCATTTCAACACGCCTCAGAGTGCGATGCAAAATAGAAAATGTTGTCACAACGTTATAAGTAGTAGATATTTAGGTGCAGGTATTTCTTGTTGACCATATAAATGCGAGACAACTGACAACCCAACAAACTGACAGACTGAGAGACTGACTGACTGACGTACCCAAGACCGCCGAATGGTTGGAATGTCTCTGGCAAGTGCCCAGTTCAGTTGGAATGTGTAGTAATAAGTACTACATACCATACAGCTGGAGAAACGCAAAAAATGCGAGAAATAAATAAAAAATAAGCGGAGAAAAACACTTATTCGTTATAGGTTTTGTTCCAAACACTTTCCACTCATTTAAATTTCTACAACCTTCAAAGGTAGAAAAGTACAAAATTCGACGAACTTGTGGCTCTTGTCGCTACTTGGGTTATAACAAAGTTATGATAATTACCATGCAAATTGCTAAAAACTGACGAAAGCAAATAGCAACACAGCGGAAAGAGTTCACCATTTGTTTGTTGTTTTCGGTTTTACTATGATTTTATTTTTGGGTTTTTGCATAGATCGGATGCTGTGGTCTCGGTCTATAGATTGGAATTTAGTAGGTTGCATTGGTTTCGCTTTCGGTTTAACTTGTTAACTTGAGATCTATGCTTAAATGTTATTGTGCAGACGTATTCAGCGACGGAGACGAAAATTCGAAATCGGAGAGGACCTAGAATGCAGGGGTTACCCCTTAAAATTTATAGTTAGTTATGAGTGGACCTAGCAGCTAGCAAACTTTTCGATTTAGTTTTATATTATAATGTATGTAAATAAATTTATAATGAGACATTTAACGATTTTTATTTTTAAACGGAAGATAAACGATTGCTATAAGCGGAAGTGTGCTTTATGAGATTTATTTATACAATATGGTATACTACATCTACTACAAGAGGTATCACTGCGCACAGCGACGCATGACGTCACACTTGCTTAATATATAAATTAATATTTAATTTTTTATTAATTTAAAGCAGATCCTACAAGAGCGCGATCAATTCAATTTAACAATTAAACGACTAATTCAATTACTTAAACTAAACCAAAATTGAGAAAATTGTATTTTCTGATTTTTTCAAAGTTCATAAAGTTTCTCATCTTAAATCCAAATATTTAATATTTATTATGCAAATAAGTTCTACCACAATTTCTAAAGAATATTAGTAGCAATTCAAACAAAAATAGAGCAAAAGCAATAAACATGGAACTTACGTAAATCTGTTAAAATAACTTTGGATATTCGAATTGTTGTAAAGAATACAAGCCTGTAAAGTCCATTTCTCCCGGAATTAGAGAAGTCAATTATTTACGGCTTAACCAATTTAAGGTAATTCCGAAATTGTAAATATACTTGGCATATCTTATTGCAGAATACAAATCTATATTGTGGCATTCTATATATTCGCTTTTTAAATAGATCAAAGATTTAAAAAAACAAGTCGTATAATAGAAATCACTTCTTACTCCTAATCACAACTGGGCATGCGGGACACTGTCGTACAAAAGTCAGTATAAAGGGCCTGAAGAGATAGCTGGCTAGTCTCCGACATTGGCGCAATGACACAGGTCTATATCGATTATATTAGGTTTGCTTTGAAGTTCCAAGTTTCGCAAGCTCGTAACCAACTGAGGGTTATTATAAATACAAATTTGCATATTAAGATATAGTAGCTGAAGTCATTAATAGAAATTGAAAGGTCTTGAAGAAAACCCTATTGCAAAGATTGCAGGAAGATGAAATGGCTTCTTTGATTTCGGGTACAACTGCAGTGCACAGTGGGAGAAATTACCAAAGTAGCAACTATATCAAATGATTATAATGATGCGAAACTTTTTAATGTTGTGTCTGAATCATCATCCCAAGCATGTGGAAAACTATCAACGAACTAATAAAACTAAAATATCTCAGTGGATCAGAGAAACTGTTTTTTCAACAATCGAAAATAACTTAAAAAAAAAAACGTAATATTCTATTAAATAAGTACATATATAGAATATGAAATGTCAGATTATTGCTCATCAAACTCAGCATAGCAAAGTAACATACGATAGGACTTTAAAGAAATTGTCTTTTGCAATATAATTTTAATTTTTGTATTATAATCTATATAAAAATTAAACGCACAAATTATGCAACATTTTTCAACTAATCATTAATTAATCTACGCTAGATTGGCCATTTCTCCCACTGTCCAGTGGTCCAAAAGCTTAACGACTTCCAACTATTGAGTTCTTATGCCATTGGCTATATATATTTGTGATTTGTTAAAATTATCAAAAGCAGATTATAAATAATCGTTTGATTAAATTCCAATTTAGAATAAGCCACTTTTGCTGCTACAGTGAAGCTTCATGTTTTCAAATTTTCCATCTTTCCACAGTAATTCCTTCACAGAAATTTCCGAATGCATTATCTCTATTAAAACATCAATCAGCATTTGTTCATAGTTCTGTGAATGTTCATTGAGCTCCACAATTTTTGTTCGAAGCATTTGTTCAGGCTTCTCTAATGCAGTATT
Organism: Chymomyza fuscimana; assembly: GCA_949987675.1. Classification (NCBI taxonomy): domain Eukaryota; kingdom Metazoa; phylum Arthropoda; class Insecta; order Diptera; family Drosophilidae; genus Chymomyza; species Chymomyza fuscimana. The sequence continues at coordinate 84,841,831 of OX465088.1, forward strand.
ATTTTCAACTTAATTTTGAAAATTTTTTTAGGTTACTCATCCAATGGAAAAAACTTGAATGCATTTTACAATTGCAGTCTGAGAATTAATCACTGTCAGACTGTGAGAGTTTCTTAATTAAACAAACATAAGAAGATATCACATTATGTCAATTAATAAAGCGATGCCCCCCCTCTGACGCTAATTGCCATATAGATATGGGATCTGAGTAACTAACTTGGCCAACTTGTTTCAGTTTCTCAGCCAAAGTTAAAGCTTTTTCAGTGCCTTTGCTTGCCATATTTGACACCTTCGGCCTTTCTCCGACTCGGCCAATTTTCTATATATTATATATTCACACGTGTGTACATATGTATGCATAGTATATGATGCATTGTTTTTGCGGCAAGTTGAATAACTTGGTGATCGTGATCATGGCTCTGGCTCTGGCTCTGGCTTTGTCACTCTGCCATGCCTCCCTTGGAGTAGTCTTCAGCTGTTGTGGTCGCGTGTAGATTAGCAGACGCCAACGCCGCTAAAATTGTGAGTTGTGAATTATATATGTAGTATGTATTCATATACCAATTTATATAGATACAATACATAGTATAAACTTGTATGTGAATGAATGAAGTGAGTACGTAAATTGAGTTGAACGCGTGAGAAAATTTTTGGCTAGGGCTCATTTTCTTATGACTGTTTTCCATTTTTGTATGTATCATACTTGGACTTGGTTTGGTTATTGCCCTTCTAGCTGCTGTTTGGCTTACATTGTTGTTGTTGTTGTTGGCAACTTGGCTGGGAAGTGTGAAATCAGCATGGCGTAGCGCAATTCAAGAGAGAGCGGTGCGGCGGTAGCCAACATGTGACTCGACTCCATGTGTATAAGTGAAATTTTAGTCAAGTAATGATAAAAATCTTTAATGGAGCAGCTCGCTCTTTGTATGTTTTTGTGAGTGTGAGAGATTTTCTATTCATTAACATTTCTAATTTGCATGTTTTCGGTTTCAAGATTAAGGGGTCTCGGCATATGTTTTGCTACTATATCTTCCCCTTGTCATAGCTAAAAATATGAGTCTGTCGCGGCATTGCCCGACTGTGGGATACCCTGCAATCAATTTTCCCGAAAATACAATAACACAAATTCACAGTGAAAAAAATACATATTATACTTGTTTTGGATTTAACGATACCTACACTTGTACTAAACTGGTTAACCTATTAAATTATTCATCTTCCATAGAATAAAATTTTTTTCGCGAAATCCACATTTTTTTACATTTATATCAAATTTTCCTTAATTATTACAAAATTTTTGGACAAAAAATCTTAAATTTTATTTTATTTGATCACTTTCGAAAAAGTCGTTGTGGTCGTTTAGCGAAATAGGAAAGAAACTACATTCGAACTTCCCAAAAGCGAATTCGCAGAGAACGCTGGATCGTTATACATACTTGTATAAAAAAAATCCCTTTTACAGAGTATCGAGATATGTATATATTGAAAAATTCGTTATAGAGTAGTTATTTCTAGGGAACTAAGGGACAATAAGACAATTTTTCTCAGCTTCATGAGAAAGTCGATAAATATTACTTTACCAGATAGTATTTGGCAAACTATATTTGTATAGTAAGCCTTTTAATATATGAAACGATTTCGTGGTAAACTACTGTTTTAAAATTAAAAACTATGTATGCAAAACTCCCATTAACATGTTATCGAAATTTTTATATATAAAAACCCAGTTGAATTGAGATTCACATAAGCTTTCATTATTTACTGCACTTTTCAGGATGCTGCTGTTTTTTTTATAAAAAGGTAAACATTCCCTTGTTGATTAGACTCACATGAGCCTACATACCAAATTTGGAGTTTTTAGTTTGCTTGTTAATAAAAAAAATGTGGAATATTGTAGCAATTTCTAGAACAAAAGATCAAAAAATTAAATTTTGTGTATCTAGCTCTTGTGATCTCTGAGGTCAAGGTGTTGGACTCTCAGAAGAAGGTGCCGCCTTATCCATGTTACATACTGGGTGACCAGATAAATTTGATACAAAAAGAAATTTAAATAAACCAACAACGGTGGGAGATATCAAATTTATTATGTTTTCATTTTGAAGCTATAGGGTGGGCCATTTGTTGTTTTGGTTGTTAAACACTCATAATTCGGAACATATCCGTCCAAAGTGGATGCTCTTCGACATTTGTCAAGTTCAAGACTACTCAATTTTGTTCATGAATCGTTTAACAACCGAACAACGCGTAACAGTGGTATAGACGTACTATGAAAATAGTCGTTCTGTAAAAAAAGCATAGTTGAGATCAGTGTCGACGAGTCACCGGGAGCATCGACGCGCCATTATTCGCAAGAATTACACCTTGCTAGGACCACTTTGCGTCGAATTTTCTTTTGCATTTACACGCTTACAAGATTCAAATCATGCAACAATTAAAGCCAGCAGACCATTATCAGTGTCGCTTATTCGTTCAATGGATAGGAGAACAGCCAGATGTTCGTCGTAGATCCTGTAGAGCCAACCGCGGTGGCCATTTGGGCGATATTATTTTTTTTTATGCATAAATAAGTAGTCTCCAGCTTGCATCTGGTATATACATTTGCACAATTTTGTTGGAAAATATACGAACAAAATGCAATTAACAAACAAACCAACAGATGGAACACCGTATAGATACTTGCTAACACATGCTTTAAATGACCAACTAGGCGGCACTTACTGCTTTGTGGTCAAAATCCGTAGAACAATCTTTTCCGACGAAACCCCATTCAGATAATTGACGACAAATCGATATTTCTATGTTTCCTACGATACTGGTCCCTACGGCGGCTACGTAATTTTATCACCTTCTACCAATCTTTGTCTGGTTAGTGGCTTAAGAACCAGAAGAACACACTCATTGGACATTGATTACATTGCCATGGGTAACATTTGAAAAAACTATGATTGCTTTATCCATGCAGCTCTTAACCATCTTCGGGTACAATGGTATAAAATTGACTTTTGGAACGCACAATGACGCTGAGGTTTTCATTATATCTGCACCGTGTTTATTTTAATTTCAGTTTCTGATTAAATAAACTCACTTCAAATGAGTTTAATGACATGAAAGCGTGCTAACTCCACGCTGTCTCTTAATACTCCGCACAAACAATTTCAATAAAAAGCAAGACAAGTTTGTTTCTTAAGTCTTTCGTTTTATGGCTGTCTATATGCTAAGTGACCTCGTCTTTCTCTCTGCCTCTCTCTTTGTCGGTGCTGCTAATTGTAAACGATCTGACATACATACATAGATACAGATACACTCAACCACACACACTTGAGTCGGTCGATAATTCGTAGTGTAAACAATCTCGGCGTCAACCTTAATCTATAGTCACATTATGTTACTCCCCACACTTGTTCCACCGCAACTCCTCCTCCTCTTCAAACTGCTTGCAGGTGGCTTCAGCCAATGTTTTAAGTATGGCCACGATTTGGTGGTTTGCTCGCATTACTCCACAATTGTTCCAAGAAAAAATCTCAATGCAACAAGTCAACAAAATGGAAACGAGTTTGACATTCTTTATGTACTGGTTTTTTGTTTTTTTTTTTGGCGGGGGGTACGTTCCAAACAAACAGCAAGCGGCACAGTTATTCAAATGTTGCACGGCATCTTTTGTGAATTCCAAATGTGTTTACTTAAATAGAGCTAGCTTGAATGGAGTCGCAATGTTATGGCGCAAATGTAGACCATTTTATTAAGGATCGTATAACAAAAAGTAATAAAAACAGATATATTAGAGTTATAAAGTCTAGCAACATGAGGTAATACTTATATACAATACCTCGTTACGGGAAAAAAAATATAAATTTAACTGTTTTGGAATGTATTTGGCTTAATAAAATTGCAATTAACTTAATTCAAAGACTTGTTATATAAAATTGTTAAAAAAAAAAAATAATTATGTGACATAAAATATTCTAGTACTAAAAGTTTAGAAACATGAAAAATTAAGCGCTTTGGTGAATTGCAATAAAGAAAAATATTTTTAGATACTACTACTTAACTTGGCTTTGTTTAGGCGGAACTTAAATCAACAGGAATGAATAGTTTTTAAAAGCAGTGCTGAACCCATTTTCTTGTATTTAAATGCCAAAATAGTTTCGAGAAATACTAGATTAAATACTAAATATTATACTTTACACCTAACTAGTGCACCTGGCAAACTATTAGGCAAGGTTTTTTGCTATCCAAAATTTCTTTAAACTAATCGATATTTCAATTAAAAATGTTGTCGAAAAAAATTATGATTGAGATATGGGAGCAGCCTCGATAACAATAATAATCGTGAGTTACAACCCCAAATACTAAAAAATTGGCATACACATTTTAACTATCAAAAATACGGCATTACTTATACCTAAGATATCCGAAATTACTCAATCCATTCTCGAGTTGTCAGTAAAAAAGCCGTTCCATTTAAAAAAACAAATGGGAAAATGCATTTTCTTTCTTATTTATCCGATATTTTAATTTAATAAGTTATTTCCTTAAAATTGTATATTTTGTGGAATTGAATTTGTGTTAAGAAATGTCATAAAATATCTCATAATATTAAATCTATACTATGATCCACACTCGAAAAAAAAAAAAAACAAAATAAAAATGTCAATGGGTTCAAAATTAATATATAATATGTTTATAAGAGACCCATGGGGTTGAGGAGAGGAGAAGAAGAAAACCAATGTTCCAGTCTTCTAAAAGATGGTAAACGCTTAGTACTGCGCCCGAAATTCCTCTCGGTGGCAGTAAGATGATTGTAAGAGCTAGCGATACAAAATTGTATAATATAGAGTGGGCCATCTGTTGGTTTGTTTGTAAAACACCTATAATTTGGAACATACCGGTCCAAAGTAGATGCTCTTCGACATATGTCAAGTGCAAACTACTGAATTTTATGCATGGATCGTTTAACAACCAAGCAACGCGTAAAAGCGGTATAGGCGTACTATGAAAATAGTCGTTCTGTGAAAAAAAACATAGTTGAGACCAGTGTATTCGCGTACTAACCTGTAGAACCATTTGGGCGATATTATTGTTCTTACATAAATAAGTAGTCTCAAACTTGCATTGCTATATATATTTTCCCAATTTGGTGGAAAATATAGGAATAAAATGCAATTAACAAACAAAGCAACAGATGGCCCACCCTATATATAATATCCATATATAAAATGTATATTGAAATGTGTGTCATATGTTTTTTTATGTATTTCGACGCGCTGAATCTGACAGGTGATGTTTTTTAGGTCAAAAAGATACCAGTATGTCAGATTTCTAAAAAACATTTCAACAGGGGTTTATGAGGTTATGTCAAAACCTTGAAGTGCATAATTCGTTGGACCGATCCCAAAAACATATAGAAGTCATGTTCTGGCCTCTGAAACTGAAAAATTATATTTTTTTTGTGCAGCTTTGTGTCAACATAACTTAATAACCCATTACGAGTCTTTTTCGAGCTTTAACGTCCGACGGAATTATTTATTTGCGTTTGGGATAGTTGAATTCGAATTTTTTCATGGGGTTTTTGAGGTTAAGGCCTATACGCAGAATGCGAAAAAATTTCGCATGGAATGATGAAACCATATAAAAAATCCCATTTGGGATATCCCATAGGCCTACAAGCATAAAACAAGGAAAAAATTTTGAACTGAATTTTGAACTTTGCGTGGTTTTTAATCTTGGTATCACTCGCGGAAAATTTTGGAAAATCTCTCCTCACCCCACTTATTTTGTTTGTTCTCAACTCTCGTATTGGAAGTTGGCAAGCGAAGCGAGCGTAGAAAAGAGCCTCCTACTCTTCATAGAATATATTCATTCATATATTCCTAACTTCATAGAATATTTACATTCGTAGCATATCTAGTGATGTACATATATTAATTTTTTATTTAATTTGAACTTTTAACAGTCGTGATATAGCAAGAGTTTATATTATGTTTGCTATTGTCAAGCTCCACTTACATATATGGCCAGAGCAGTAATAAAGACCAATACAACTGAGGTATAACTCAAACAATAAAATATAATACTTAAGAAATTCACATTACAGAAGTCTATAAATGGACATAGCTAGTTAAAAAAAAAAAAAAAACTCATCTATCTAGTATTTCCCATCACACATAGACTCGAACGTGGTAACTTTGATTGTGGCAACTCATAGTACTTATATGGATATATAAAAGAGCGCTTCCGTTTCCAATTCAGCAGACTTGTTGAGCAGAATCAGAGACGCAGTGCAGCTGAGGGGCGTGTTTTTAACGTTGAAAATGTATTAATTGCGTTGCCAGCCAGAGGAAGAGAAGTTGGTGCCGGACCAGAAACGAGTGAGCAATAGCTAACCACTTGACCGTGACAAAAATATATCGAACAGTGGCCAGGTTGGGAGCCATTGTTGTAAGAGTATCTTGTAGATGCAATTGCAAAGCTGCCGCCATTTGAAACAACATTTTTCGCCGCTATTACGATTATCGTTTGCATCCGTGCAACAAACTATCTGCTCCTAACTTGTTGTCGATGTTGTTGTAGTAACTGCTATTGCATTATTATTATTATGCAAAGCAGCTGCAATGTGCAACAGAGAGAAAGAGAGAGGGGGGTAGAGAGCGAGTGCGCGACAGAGAGACACATTAACCGAAATCCAGTTGCAGTTGAATGACTTGAGCTGCTGCTGCTGCAACCTACAAGATACATGTGGCATGCAACAGTTGCTGGCTGGGGCAGCAGTGGCAACATTTTTGTGGCTGACTTGCAACATTTTTTCTTTTTTGCTTTGCTTTTTTGATCGATGTTTTCGTAGCTATTGTTGCCAATTTTGAATTGCGATTCAAACCTATTACAAATTAAGATTTTCTCGTTGTTTTTGCCATCAATTTAATAATACCCGTAAAATGTATCTACAGTGGCCGACTTTGACTCTCTTTAAAACGCCTTATCTCTCCCATGACACTTTTATGACTTTAATCGACAGTTTTAAATAATAACTATCTTGTTGATTAATTTAATTTACATTCCTCTAAAATAGCAGCCCAATATTACAGAGTTTTATCGCTATTAAAATCTCACTAGTCGTTAACAATATTATTAAAGGTAATTTAAGCAACAAGAAGGCGAAAAAATACTGCATTTAAACACTTAAAAATATTATACGCTATTATTATTTGAATTTTTATATAATGTTAGGTGTCTTAAGAACTAGAACATGTACAATTTAAAATAACATGGAGTAAATAGTGACTTAGACTCTTCCTTCTCCTTATCAACAGCAGTACTGGATGTCATTGGGGCCGGCTTATTAGCGAGGGGCTTTCAAACTAGCCTTTATATACAAAAGTTATCAAATCTTATGTACAAACTCATATGAACGTATTAAATAATAAAGGATTGACTCTCAAACCATTCCAACTGGAAAACATCAAAACTATTTAAAATGTTGGTACAAAACTTTTCGCAAATACAGTCAAACATCACTTTCGCGATTTCGCACAGCAGTAAAATATTGGTTAGAAGTAAATAAAATTCTTTAAGCCGCATTTATATATTTTTTAACGATTATGTAAAGAAATCAGTTATTTTTGCACAAGAAATACACTTTCCATTTGTCTTTCATATGAAAATCTTCTACTCATCGTCTCTAGAAACGTTCGAAATAAAAGAACTGACCGTGCGAAAATTTTCGAACTGCGTATGGGCGTTAACACAGAAATATTCGCTGCATAGAACTTGAAAAAAATCAAAAGTAAGGAAAATTCTTTTTAGAGGAGTTTATTATATGAACGTTTCACTATATTATTTTATTGTATTTTCCATGTGCTTTATTTCCTTCATATTTAATTTTGCTTAAATCTAGATTAATTTTATATGTTTAGAGTTAAGGCTTACGATAAACTAACTAAAACATTTACTATTTGTTTATCATTGGCTAAAAAATGTTTTTTGAGAAACGGGTGAAATGTATCCCCCTTTAAACTTATTAATTTGCCTATGAACCGCAACAGAAAATCACTTTGACAAGCTACGATAGGTGTGCCAAAAAATGGGCAATAATTAAAAACGATCAACACTTGCTAAAAAAAATGTAATACAATCGAGGCGGTGCCCGACCGCGAAACTCTACTGCGGGGAATGGGGGAAGATATTGGCATGATTCAACAAACTTCATCTTCTCAGGAAAAATGCGCACTAGCTGGTAAAGTTTCGTATCTCTAGCTCTTATAGTCTCCGAGATCTAGGTGTTCATACAGACGAACAGACGGCCAGACGGACATGGCTCAATCGCTTCCCGAGGTTATGATAAGCATTTTGGTATAAAGGACTTGGGGTCTGCCACGCCTCCTTCTGTCCGTTACATACATTGCACAAATCTAGTATACCCTTTGTACCTATAGGTACAGGGTATAAAAATGGTTTCAAACTTTTTTTCGGGAACACAGAAAAACAAGTTTTTAAATCAGATTTTATTCATTTATTTTAAGATTGTACGAATCAAACTTGCAGAGCTCTTGTACGGCGTTATAGTCATTAATCTTTGGTTTGAGTGCATGTAATCGTAAGTCTGTTACCCATTGTACAACTATATTAAATGTAAAAAATTTAAAATCGAAGATAAAGGCTTTGAATATTTATTATAATTTTAATGGTTTTTCGAACGTATTCTGGAACTTCAAAAAAAAAACAAAACGAGTCTCAGAAAGCTTCTACTTTAATATTTTTAAAAATTTTATTATACATGTATTGAAGAATATTACAAATTTACCCAATCTACTATTGGACATTGATTTTGTTTTTATAACATATTCTGCGACTTTTTATTAAAAAAATACAATAGGTTAGGTGATTTCTCAAGATCGATTTACATTGTTTTTCACAAGTTTTTATAGGCGATATTCCCAGTGCATATTAAAAAGCATATTCGTATATGATTACTTTCATTACTCACTCACTCAACCTCTTTTGGCATTCACATTCCACGGCAATGTTGCTTTTTCCCATTTTTAAGCAGCTGTCCTAGTTAAAACACGACAACGACATTGCATTTAGCCAAGAAAAAATAAAAATAAACAAAAAGGCCAAGACAACAATGAAAACTGCTAACGAAAAATTCCAAACTGCATTGTTCAGCTGTATTTCAATAGTTGAGTGCTACGAACCCAGACGAAACCAAAAACTTGGGTGCAGCTATTTGGCAGACACTCCCGCCTGCCTTCCGTTTATTTGGGGAATGCCAAATCGCAAGCCCAAAAAAAAAGAAGCAATTTTTGGATTACAGAATGCTTCCAAAATGCCAGTGCAAAACTACTTTGGTCTATAGCTTGTGGTTGCACTTCGAATAGGGCAAACAACCCGACTTGGTTTATTAACTATACATGAGTACTCGTATATATGAAAATATATGATTATTGGCCAAGTGGTTTACTGGCATTAGTTGCAGGAAAGGCGCTGCCCAGTTGAGGCTTTACATGGAAATGGAATTTTCACGCACGCATGCGCAGCTCCAGCCCCAGATCCAAGTGCTGCTTCTCCTTTAGGCGTACACTTCTCTCTCTCAAGTGAGAGTCTTAATTTTACTTTTTTTTAAAGCTCTTTGTTTGCGTTTATGCGAGCACTCATATGCAACTCTTATGACGTAAGGCCTTTCCAAAGCCCCTGCTTGTTGAAACTATTTCGCGTAATTATCGCCGCAAAACGAAGCCAAGGAAAATACAAGACAATTAAAAATTCAACTTCCATGCTCTTTTGCAAAATTAGCGTAGATTGCAAGTGGAAGTACAATTAAGTTTTGCATTTTTGTTTAGCGTAAAATTGCAAAATGCCATGGTCGAATCAATGTTCAGGAATTCCGATTTACTTCCGTCTGTGTTTGACGATTAAGAGCAGGATGGGATTAAATATATAAGTGGTGAAAAATAAGGCATTTAATTTTTACCGCTTGGTTTCACAAAACACATTTAAAGCAAACAATTTAAAAAATATATAAATAATATTAAAAATAATGTGAATCAGTCGAGGTGCTGTCGGGCGACATTGGGATACACTGCAGGCACATTCTCTAATTTTCTGCACCAAGTTTTGAATTGGTAAGTTGAGGTTTGTTGATGCTCTCGACGAAAATTGTTTGCTTGGGTAAGGGTACTGGCGAACGGGATGGTTGTTTTGGCTAAACATCAACGTTTGCTTGTTTATTAGGCTCACATTCGTTTAAATTCTAAATTTGGTGTCGCTAGATTCAATATTTATAGAAGCAAATTTAGTACAGTACAACATCACCATAACGAACTCCTCCACAACGAATTTTCTCTAGTACACTATTCTTTCGTTCTGCTTTTAACTAACTTTTTTTTATAATTAACGAATATTTTGCTCTGTTGTGAGTTCGCTGTATGAAGTTCGACTATATTATTATCGTATATAGGGAAAATGCTCTGAAATTTTGCACACCATCTTAATATAATAATATAGTATACTTGGTAATTAGATGTGCCAAATTTTGTCCAAATGACTTTTATATGAAATAAAAAATTTTCCTATGGGGTAACGGAGAAACAAAACAACATAACATAAAAAACTTCACCTGGGTTCGTATAAGACGCTTCTTTTGGTAAATTTTCATGTTTCTGAATTTTAATAAAAAATCTTTTACGTAATTACTAGAAGAAACGAGTAAGAGCACAAAAACAAAAAAGTGTATCCCAAAATTAGAGCATCGAAAAAAAAAACAAAACCGCCTGTCCGTCTATTTGTCCGTCTATTTGTCCGTCTATTTGTCCGTCTTTCTGTCCATCTATATTGCCGATTTATCGAAAGCCAAAAAAGCTAGGATCTGGAAATTTTATCTAAAGATACTCTTAAGCTGTTGCAATCAAATTTTTTCTTTATTAAAGAATTTATGATAACTGCTTTATGAGGACAAAAAGAATCTAAGATAAATTCTTCTTAAAGTCGTTATAATGCCTGGATTTCAAAAAGACCTCAAACATCTATCAATATGATCTAAATCTGCGAGAAATTAAAGAGATATCTGGATAGTGAAAAGAGCGCACAGTTTGATGTTGGGACATGGGATATAAATAAAGGAAGATGCTTCGGCTAGGAATCAAACAATTTTTTTAAGCTACTCAACAATAAAGCATCAAGTCTTTTGAGGATTTCGGCCTGGCTGGATTAACGATACTGTAGGATATATATTGTCCACCTTACGATGAACTTTTGATCAAAGGCCGGACCAACAGAACGCCATATGTAATCTGAGACCCGTTTAGAAAATTATGCTTATCTCTTCTTCTGAATAGATTCGAACAGCTCCAGCATAAATGCTTCATTGAATGGAAAAATTAATACAGCGTTGGTACATTTCTTTACTATTTCAGCTGAGCTATCTGATCTTAAAGCTTAACATTTTCAAACGAATTTTTTTAAAAAAAACTCATCCATGTTCTACTTTACAAACGATTTTGTGCCATATCTGTCCACGTTAATCTTGAAATAATACAAAAATATAAGCTGACCGCAAACTCTCATATATTTTAATGCTCTAGCTTTATAGCTAGATTCGCTTTCGCAGCTGATATTAATGTCGAGATGAGAGCAAAAATGAAAGTCTGAGCCATAATGGTATCTATAAAACAAAAAAAAAAAAAAAAAAAAAAGGCCAAATGAGACCCACTAATATGGCTCCAAACAGAATCTACGTGAAAATATGCGAAAATAGCCCACAGCTTTGGAGACTGCCTAAAAATTGATTAACTTGCTTTTCTAATCGCTCACCAAAACAATACAAATTATGTAGCTCTAGTATATAGGTATGTATATATTTACCATGTATTGTGTTTTAGATAGATATTACATTCGAGGGCATGCTGAGAGTTCCCCGCTGTCTCATAAAAAAAGTTCATTGTCTGTGGCGCTCATAAATTTACATCATTAGATGCAGCGCCAGAAGCAGTAGCTCCGGCAATGGTGACGGCGACGGCGGCTGCATTTGAAGCCCAACCGAGCGGCGACTCTTTGGCCCTCGTACAGAAGTTCGCTCTCATTTTCAACATTAGTCAGCCGAGGTCAATAGACTCTGGCGCAGATTTCTCATGGCAAGACTTGCCAGAAAAAACCGCAACAAGTCATAGCCCCAGCCAAGAATAGCAAAAGAGTTGGACAGCAAAAACAAAAAAAAAATGAAGACAAAAAATATGGAAGCGTCAGAGAAGCTTCAGGGTGACCGGTAACAAAAAAAAACGACAAAGATACGAGTATGACTAGACAGAGGGACCGCTCCGTACAAGTGACTTGCCGTCTTTGTCGTCCGTCGTCTGTCGTCTGCTCCAAGTACTTTACAGGTGTTACAACGCTTAACTTATTAAATTACCGTTATTTATTACAAAACCGTTGCCACCATGGCCCAAATAGATTGCAGAACTGGCCAGTAAGTAACTTGCCAATCGACCAAGCCATGTAAGCCAACCTTCGCGCAAACCCATTCGCATTCGACGTCTACCGCTTAGATACAAATGTATCTGCTACTTGTGGGCTCCAAACGTGTGATCGAAAAAATGTCGAAGGCATTCAAAAGCTCCATCGATTGCTTGGTTCGCTTTTTGGCTTCATTTGAATGCGCGTCGTTGGGTCAGCTGCTAACGCCCCTCGCTGCGCTCCTCCAAGCCATGCTCTTGGCCCGTTTATGTTGGCTTGCGTTAAACGCGAGCGCGGCTAATTTCCAACATTACCATTAACTTGCCCAGGGCTGTCGGTTGTCCCTCGTCCGCTTGGCATTTGGCGCATGAATCAGCGTTTCGTTTACTCGATAGTTGAGACTAGCGCTCAAGGTTTCGTTGGCTGGCCGCTAATTGATATCGATATTTGACTAACTTGCCATGAAGGTCGTCAAGATGTCACAAGAAACCCGACGTAGCAGTCATCAAAGGCTTCTAATCTGAAACGTTTCCATTGATTGCTTCGCTGTCACTTGATATGTCCCTAAACGTCATAGTCTCTTAAACCTATTTTGATTTTTACGATCTTAAACAAAAGTAATAAAAAACTCTTCTGATATATGGAAAATTATGCTTAAGTATGTCGTAGCGATGAAGTGAAACGATAACGATAAATGATGACGATTCGTGTTATGACATGTTCATGCTGTAAAAAGCTAAAGATTCTGTAAGTTTTTCGATATTGTTAACAGACTAAATAGTAGAAATAGTGCTTTAAATGTTTGTCGAAAAAATGAGGTGAATAATAACGATAAAAAGTGATCGAAAGTGGACGATAAATGTGAAGCATATCCACTAAATCTTAAAATTAAGATAGAATTCAAGGCAAATAAGTCCAACTTCCCATTCATCTTTGAAATTTTTTAATATCGAAGAATTAAAACCATGTCAATTAATATCTGAGGCTGAGCATTTGCAATATAACCTGTAATTTCCCGATAAATGTCATATCTATGTACATTATTTCGTAACATCCATAATCGAATAACCGAATCCTTTCTGTTTCCTTGCAGTTTATGGCAGCAGCGCCGACCTCAATGTTACCGTCGACGATGGCGAAGCCTCGCTTTATAATGGCGATGAGAACCACAAGGTCTGGAGCGGCTCTCACGATCAGTTGGACAGCATTGGAGCCGTGGAAAGTCCCTATGAGGTATTTGCGGGCAACAGTTCAACACTGGGTCGCCCTATGCGCGCCCGTCAAATGAGTGCGCCCATCGACGTGCCACCGCCTCCAGTCAAGGAGGAGCGTAAAACAAAGCGGGATAAGAAATCATCAAAGTCTAGCAGCAGCCAGAGCTTGTCGGGCACTTTAATCAGACCAAAGCCAATACATCCTGCGGCACTGCAACGTGGCGGTGGCATGCAGGCTCATGGGGGCCATCCAGGGCCGGCCAGCATTATATACGGCCCCGTGTCGGGCGCCCATGCAGGACGTCAATATCACACCATTAGTCATCGTGGTTTTCCGCCGGGTCCACCACAGGCAGCACATATGGCGCACCATCAACATCATCCGGGTATGCCGCCGGCGCTAATGCATCATGGACCACATGGGCATCATTCGCCTCATGGGCACCCAGGACATCATGGACATCCTGGTCACCATATGGGTAGCATGCCACCAATGCAGATACCGGTTATGCTGCCGCAGCAATATGCCACACTGCAGCCGTCGCGCACCACTAGCAAGAAGAAGAAGAAGGACAAGAAAAATGGCGGCGTACCTGTGGGCATGCCCATAGTGCCACCTATGTATGCATACCATCAGCAGGCTATGGGCGGTGTGCCACCACCGCCTTTAGCACAATCACTGATCGGTGAACCACGTCCACTAGGCATGTCTAGCCGCAAATTGGCCGCCTCTATGGGGAATGGCCTAGATGATTCTGGCAACTCTGGCGCAGAGTCGCCAGGCGGTACGGGCATCTATCGCCGCAAAGGTCATCTAAATGAGCGTGCGTTTAGCTATTCAATACGACAGGAGCACCGTAGCCGCAGTCACGGCTCCTTAGCCAGCCTGCAGTTTAATCCGCCGGACATGAAAAAGGAGCGCGAGATTGCGCAAATGGTGGCTGGACTAGAGCTTAATGACAATGGAGATGAGCGACCCATGGGTCCAGCTACGCTGCAACGCAAGCAGGCTGCGTTGGTCAATGGGGGTGGAGCAGCTCATCCACATGCGAATGCTGCTCATGGACACGCCATTTACGGCAATGGCGGCGGAGTGCCCATCTATGGCAATGGACCACTGGGGCCACCTAGTAGCTTTGGCAAGCCAAGAAGATAGACGAAGAACTTAGGAAGCATATATTTGCAGGAGAGTTAAGAGAACTAGGTGGGCGGTTGGGTGATTTACTGGACGAACATAATATTGAATATTTTAGCGATGCTGGTCAACTTAGAAAAAAAAATACGAAAATTACCGGAAAAACAACTAAACTTTGACTTAGGGACTATGGAAATCTATTTCAGCACAGAAAAATCAATTGCAAATTCCGAAGGATTTGCCAGATACAAAAATTATATATACTACGATATAAAAAAGATGAAGATGAAGAACTTTCAACAATGAATATGTGTGCCTTATTAGGTTTATACTTTAAGTATATTTTTTAAATAGATATTACATATGCATTATATGTATAACCATGGAAAAAATATAAGAAAAAACAAAACAAGTAAAAATATAATTAAAGCCAATACCTAACAAAATATGATTATGTAATAATATAATATATAATGTAGAATAAAATAATACATACATATATGATTTGTTATGCAAAATAACTTAAGTACTGTATCCATGTGGGTCAAATGCAGAAAGTACATACATTTTTAGGGTTACACTATGTACTATGAGCATCTACATACATATGTATCTTTATATGCAAATTGTTAAAGTCGATCACAAATGTAAATTATAGATTATCCATTAATGTGAATCAAAAACAAATTCTCTATTTTATAAATGAGTACACTTTCATATACATATATACTAAATATAAGTATATTTCATTCTGTCCATATTAGTTCTTTAAAAATTAAAGTACACAATATGCATATGTAGAATATTTTCTTTATACACAAACAATACCTATGTACCATACTTAAATACATATGTATAAAATAAAATGTTAATTGAATACAAAAAAAAATTAAAAGAAGTTAATGGTGTGGTGTGCTAGAAATCTCTTTCAAGCGTATTTTTTTTAGAAGATAAATCTTTCAACTGCATTTTTATCTATTAATTTTCAAAAATGTCTGAAGAAAAGTTGGAAATGTGCCATGAACACATTTGTACCATACATTTTCTAAATAATTTTAAAGAGATTTCTGGCACACCCCAAAGCGACATTTTTTTTTTTTCTTCTAAAATTTTCTTCTTAGATCTCGTGCGAATATTGCATAATTTATTTGGCGTATTTTTTAGCTAACAAACTGAAAAGAGAGCTCAAAATTTAAGATATCGTGTGAGGTCAACTTTGAGATACCCTTTACCCTTTTTTTGACCGATCAGTCTTATGCGGGCTATATAATATAATCAACCAATTTTGATCCAATTTTTTTGAAACTCTAAAAAATTTCTAAGCGCCAAATCTTTATTAACAAAGGAATTAAAACTCTCTAATTCTTAGCTCTTTTTCGAAGTGCCATATTTGGTTGCTCTAGCTCTTTCGAAGCTCAAGGACTTCAGACAGACCTTCGGTAGGACGGTCAGAAGAACTTACGTGACTATATCAATTTCTTTTGTCCTATTGACCATATTTTAGTTAATTTGGGCGAGTTTCAGATGACTTCTTCCCTACGTTACACACATTTGGACAAAGCTAACTTTTTAGTACATATATGGTATAAAAACCTATCTTCAAAATTGTAAAACATTTTAAAATTGTGGTGCTCAAATTAAAACAAAATTCTAAAAACTAAAAAAAACCCTTAGGAGAAGTCTATTTTGACTCGTGTTTTCACAGCTGCTGTTTTGCTTGGCATCTAAACTCATGGCAGCCTAATACACAAACTAACTTTGATTCTTCATATCGATACAAAACTTTCCACAGATAGATACTTTTACCTTTTTAAAGGAAAATAGGATGATCCAAACTACATAAATCTTAAGACTACACAGAACTAGGTATTCGATGGCCAGTTACTAGAATTTGATGAATTTATAGAAACAGAAGCAGTTTCAAATAATATTCGGCATTGGTATGCTATATCGGGAACCCTAAGATACCCTCCAGATTCTAGAATTTTGTTTATTTAGTGAAACAGGTGCGGATACAAAAATAAAATTCGGTATAGGTCCAAATTCGATTTATAGTATAAATGTTGCCTGAGTTGTAAAGTGTTTCATAGAAACGCTGCTATTTCGGAAACCCCAGGACACCCTCCAGTCAATAGAATTTTAGGAATTCCTAGCTAAAAAGAATACAGAAAAAAGTTCGGTTCAGGTTCCAAATTCGATTTATAGCATAAATATTGTAGGAGTTTCTAAATGCTTTTTTGAAACCTTGCTGTTTTAAGAAATAGGAGCGAAACTCTGCTATGTGGGAAATCCCAGAACTCCCTTCAGTTACTAAAATTTAAGCAATTTTTAGCTAGAAACAAGGGCGAATACAGAAGAAAAGTTCGGAACGGGTCCAATGCGTTTAAAAGTATAAATATTGTCCTAGTTGTAAAATGCTTCATAAGAACTCTACTATTTCGGTGACCTCTGCACACCGTTCAGTTACAAGAATTTCGGAGAATTATAGATACAAGGTCGGGTAAGGTCTAAAATTTCAAGATTATGGATTTGGGAAATCCAGGGTCACATTTAATTCCGTGCGTAGTTAGATACAACTTTTACAGATCTCTTCCAATATTTAGTAATATACATTTAGAAATTGATAAATAAAATGCAAAGAAATGAACTGGTTCATTTTATTATGAAACAGTACCTAACGATTTTCAACATTAAATTCCCAGGAATCGCATTCTTGAGTCTTAAAAATCTGCACAGCCAAGAGTCCCATAAAATGTAGTAAGTTGTGAATTCTTTAAACTTTTATTAACCGTATTTAAGCCCATCTATTCCCGTTGTCTAAAAAATACATAGGTACGGCTACGCCCCACCTTAAAACTGCCTAATTAGCATACGCAGTCAGAATGTTAAATATAGATATTGCACAATGCGTAGGTCTTCAACATCCGCAGCGACTGCAACGTCAATCCCCGTAAGATTCTCACTATAGAGGTACTACAGCCGGAGGAGGGACTCTGAGGGTGGACGACAGACGAATCTTGAACATTGCGTGCAGCTGGTGCGTGCTGTACCTCGATCGACAACCACAAAAGACCAGCTCAGGTAATGCGTCGCTGCAACCAACACAACCTGCAGAGATACCTAGTACCCCTCCATAGTGTAATGATATGCATGTTGGTTTGTATCTATAAAAAGTCGCTTGTCTAACTATCGCGTACTTTGCATGCAAATTTCAAGTATCTCTGCAGCCTTCAAAGTTATTTGCATAGATTTTGCTTTGGTCGTCGTCTGTCTGAGAATGCAAATTTGAGTGCACGCAAATGTAATGGGAGTGCTTGAATGTTTTTGAAAATATTTTAAATATTTTGTATCTACGTTACAAATAACTGAAAGCAGCTAAGCCGACAACAAAAAACAAAATCACAGTGAAACAAATCAAGTGGAACAACGCCCCAGACGAAAGTGTTTTATGGCCAGATTCGAATTTTGACAACAAAAACAATGTGAATGGATGCATGAATGGTTGAAATTCGCGCACCGTGAGATGAGAATTTCATTAAAACGCCTCGAATGTCGATTTCACTTCCAGTTTTGCTTAACTTCCAAAACGCCGAAAACAAAGATCAACGCTAACAGCTTCAGTCAGCGTCATCATCATCATCATCAGCATCACGATCATCGTGATCAACAACATTATCATCATCATCATCATGATCAGTTGAACAGGTTAATTTTGAGCTTGTTGTACAAGTGAGCGTAAGCTTTCATATGACAAGAGTGTCGTGCCGATACAAATCAAAAGGTTTCATTTTGTCCAAGTGCCCCAGACTCCAGCGATCAGGTGAGTGCAACAATGTATATACTCAGTGGCGTAGCGGGCGGCTTGTGGCGGCTACAGAAGATTTCGCAAAAGTTAAGACTTCAAACTGCCAAACTTTAACTTTATCTTCCAGAAGAATAGAGAAGTTCATATATTATATCTTCGTAATCTTAAGTTACTTTCAACTTTGAGTCATGTTCAAGCTCAAGTAAGATTTCCTCACCTTTAAATTGTCGAGTAATCTTGCACAACATTCATCCAAGCCACAATTCTTAGCCCCGTTTGTCCTTTATTGTAGCTACGCCACTGTACATAGTATATAGCTTAAGATACATATTTATTATATATACCTGGCTTGTCAACAGGCGCGAAATTTATTTTATATTTTCCTGCTGCTCATCGCATAAATCAAAATTGGCGTTCCAGTTTGGAGCATATTGACGAACATCTTGCCACCACATTGCGCAAGAGATTTCCAATTTAAAATGCGTGTGCTCCACCGCGTCTGTCTTCAAGTGTTACATTCATGGCTGGCTGCGGCTACAGCTGCGTCTGGTCCAAAGCGGGCTTTACGCACAGTTTAGAGGCCCCCTCCGCACACACACACACACCCTTGCAATCCTCCGACCCTCTGACCAACTGGTCCGCTGTGTGTCAGCAGCACAGCCATAGCCACTTTAGCTTTATGGAAATTCCACGTTTATGCAACTAGAAAATGCAGCAAGAAATCATTTTCCATTTCCAGTTTTACTTGAATACCAGCATCAACCCGTCCAGGGCGACTGGTCGCCTACATACCGCCAAGCGCGACTGGCGATACCCAGTCTGGCCATAAGCCAGAAAAAGCTGATCCCAGCGATTTTAAATTGCAAAAAAAAATAAAAAATAAAGAAATAAAAACTACGCATTGGAACATTCTGAACTTTGACCTGCAGTTGGCAGCTCTGGCATTAATATTTTCTACTTCGAAATACAAAGAATGTGTACTATCTAGTAAAAGACATGCAGTCTTTACACTGAGAAAAAAAAAGTTGCGAAATAGTTGAAAGTGGGTTACCATATACACTTTCCGCGCAAAAATAAAAATTCTACAATTTGGAAACATTTGTATGTATTTCATCTAGTTTCCAAATTGTATGGAGAAGGATACATTTTGGGTTTTTTATTAAGCTCACATGCAGCTAAATGCCAATGGTATTTATATGGAACAGTAGCACTTTTCGTGTGCTCAGCTACTTATAGGAGTTGGTCCAAGAGATTTCTGTTCTAAAATAAGTTAAAATCTGAAGTCAATAACTTTGAAAAGAAATTCACTTTGGGATTTTACAGATTTTTATACCCTGTACCGTAGGGTACAAAGGGTACAATAAATTTGTGCAACCCGAAAATGTATGTAACATACAGAAGGTATGACCGGGGTGACTAGAGAAGTCGATATACCCTGTCTTTTATCAAAATCGGTCGGTTATATCATATAGCTCCGATAGGGCAGATCGGTCAAAAATACGTTTTTTGCACAAAATTCGTTGTGTTTCGTTTGTTTGTAAATATATTGTAACCAAATTTGGTGTTTGTCAAATTTTTAGGGTTACCCAGCACTGTACCAAATTTGATCAAAATCGGTTGACTATATCATATAGCTCACATAGGGCCGATCGGTCGAAAAAACGTATTTTGAACAAAATTCGTTTTGTTTCATTTGTTTATGAAGATATCATAACCATATTCGGCAATTGGAAGTTTTTTAGAGTGCCTAAGCACAGTACCAAATTTGATCAAAAGCGGTTAACTATATATAGCTCCCATAGGACCAATCGGTCAAAAAAACGTTTTTTGCACAAAATTCGTTTTGTTTCGTTTGTTTATGAAGATATCGTACCCAAATTTGGCAATCAATTGTGTTTTAGAGTGCTTAAGCAATATATCGGACTTAATTGCAACTAGTGGTACAGGGTATCCCAAAGTCGAACTTTTTTATAAGAGCTGCTAATATTAAATAGATTTTTTCGAATTGAGAATTTGTCAAAGGAAAAATTTATTTTTTTGCGAAAACCATCGCTATTACTGCCTATTAATAATAATTCTAACACTATGAGCCCATAAAGATAAAATGTCGCATACATGCTCTTGAATGATTAAAATTTTATTCCTGCTAAATTTGAGTCACCTCTAAAAATGTTGTTTTGAAGCCAAATATAGCCAAATTAAAACTAAAAATTAAAACCACGCCATCAGAAAAATATACTTGATCCCAGTTTTGAGAGAAGTTAAGATGACTTTCGAAATTTAAAATTTATTTTATATATCAAATTTTATCTCTCATTGAAAAAAAAATTTGTTCAAATACTTATCTTAATGCGCTTACCAGATATGACTTGTTAAAGAAACGTCTACGAACCAAAATCTAAAAATTCAGTTATTAATAGCTCGATAAATAATCAGAATTTGGCAATAAAAATTTACGTAGCTAATATTGGCTAACATTCCTATCACAGATGTTAAGTCAACCTAAAAAGTTGCCCGCTTCACTTATTTCCAACGATATACATATATTTTATTTTCAGCAAGTTTTCCAAAATAAAAATATTTTTATGAAATGCGGTTGTTTAAAATTTTTCGCCTATTCAGCCTGAACCGCTGGAAACATGTCCAATTTTGACCATTTTCTTGGCCGTACTTCATCATTTGACAAACTTGTAGTTTTGGAGGTCTACGTTCTCCAGTTGAAATTCATCATTTACGCAACTTTTGACCTGCAAACTCGTAAATGCTTTAAAATAAAACGATGCCCAAATAAAAACAATATAATCAAGAAGGACTTCAATTTTGATTTTTACACTTTATAGGAGAGGCTTATTTTATGAAATTTGTTGTTATATGGTCAATGGAAACTCATTTAAAAACATGGTTTTTCTCGAAGTACAGAGCGCCTTCCTGTCGTACCACTCAACATTTTTTACACAAACACTTTTTGAAGAGGTTTTCCAAACCCATTTATTCTTTTAAATATTTCGCGGTATATTACTAACCCAAGATATTAAACTTTTGCGCTCTACGAAAAAAAGAAAAGGAAACATGATGGACGATTCCTAAAACGTATAATCTGTTAATGCAAGCCGAATGCAACTTATTAGACTGATACATCCTGTAAAAGTGTTTTCGAGGTGTAAACAAAATTAGCATCTAATAAAAATTAAAACAAAATTCAAATTTTTGTAGATGAGTTTATTAGATGAACCAAAGAAATGTTTTTGTGCTAACAAATTCGACCATTTGCAAAGCCCATTGAGATAACTTTTAAACTGTGAATTTAAATGAAAAAAGTTGTTACAAACAATTAAATAATATTAAAATAAAATATTTTAAATATTAAAATATTGTTTTTGTTAATTTAAAGCTTTATTTTGCATTGCAAAAGAGTTGTTCAAATATTTTTATTCGCTTGCGAAGTACGTCTTGTCAAAGAAAAATCTACCTAAATATTCAGATATCGATAACTCAAAAAAAATTCAGAATTAAAAAAAAAAATATTAGAAATTATTCGGCCGTGCTCCGGAAAGCGAATCCTAACATTTTATTTGGATTCGTTTGAAACCGAATGTTTGGTGCTCCCAATTTAACCATACCGTGTTTTTCATGTGGCTTGAAACCGAATGTTTTCTTGCAAGTGCAATTAAAACAAATCGGCAAAATAGATTTAAAAACTACGCATTTTTTACTGAAATAATTTTTTAAATATTCTTTGACATTCTTACACTAGTTTACACGAAAAATGAACCTTCTTCAAAAAGTGTTTTTAGGGTAATTTTGGGTCGAGAAACACGATAATGGCAACCTTTTTTTCTCTTAAACACCGTTAAGCACCGAGATATTTTCGAAAAACATGTTTTTGGGCACTTATTTCAGTTATTCGTCAATATCTCGTGAACAAAATCAACATGAAAGATGATTAGATCGAAAGGTATTGATGTGCTCTTTACAGTGATTATTATATATATATTATGTTATATTATAATTATGTACAGATTAAGTAAAGATTATAGAAGTTACAAGCAACCAAAGTCGAAAAAAAGTTAAGCTTTAAGCTAAAAGAGAATTCTTTTACGAACACTTCGAGTCTAAGATCTTCGAAATCGGATTGGAACTGTAGATGTTATTTCATGTAAAAGATAGAATAATAAAGAACCAGCAATATTTTAATGAAAATTAAAAGTAAACAACATAAAGTAATAAAAAGGTGTAAAACTTTGGCAACCATGTCAGCTATTTTGTATCAAATATATATAATATAATATATATATTGTTTATTCATCATCATATTTATACATCAGAAGCTTTACAACTAAGGTGTGAAAAATTGTGTTGTGTAAATTTTTGTTTATGTAAAATTGAATTTTTAAGGAAAAAATGTGAATAAAAACCTTAAGGTAAAAAAAAAAGAGACTAAGAAACTAAAACTAAAAACTAAAACTTAGACTATAATTGTGAACCTAAGATGGTGAGATATCCATATTTTTTATATCGAATTTGGTTTTAGCCTGACTGACTTTTTCATTAATCATACATATAAATATCTGCTTTTTCGATATAATATAAAAAGAATATAAAATATTTTTCGCCAACACAACATAAGAATTTATCGGAAAGATAAAGGAAATATACGAATTTATCGAAAATAAAAAGGGAAATATCGACAACAAAAATTCGTTTTCCGGAGCACGCAAAAACGAATCATATATGTAAAAATCATCGAATACATCTACTTAAAAATCTTTCGGGTTCACTTATTTTCAACGTTATAAACACAGAGATGAATTTTCAGTGTCGATTAAAACATTTAACATTAACATTTGAGTCATTTTCTGTAGCTCTCGCTCTTTAAAGAAAGCATCTCCAACCTGCTCTTTCTAAAGATGTTTTGATTCAAAACTTTGTTAGTTGTGCGATTAAAAGTGTTTTAAAAACGATTATTTTCATTAAAATAAAAGTATGTACAATAAGTTCGTGCAAATATGTATGTAACGGGCAGAAGGAGGCGCGGTAGACCCCATAAAGTATATGTATATATTCTTGATCAACGTCGATAATGCAGCTGAGTCGATATTGCCATGTCTGTCCGTACTTCTGTCCGTATGAGTAAAAGGATCTCAGAGACTATAAGAGCTATGGAGCTGAAATTTTACCAAAAGATGCGCATAATAGTCTGTAGGATAAAGTTTTTCGATTTATTTCGATATCTTTTCCCGTTTCCTCGTAGGAGAATAGTATGATTAGAATATTAAAAAGAGAAATAGATTGAATTAATTGGTCACAGGCTGAGACTGACCGAACCGTTTATGATAGTTAAGTAGTTAGGATATGAAAGACAGAAGAGCATCAAAGGAGCCGTTGTAAGCGTTCTTATTCCAGTTGCAAATATCGTAACTTCTTTTCCAAGAGATTTTAATAATATAGAAACTGTGCAAATTCATCTCTTCATTTTCTTCTGAAACTGTTTCCTTGAAGACAGAGTTACTTAATAGATAACATTCCAGTAGAGAATTTTGATGTTTAAAGAGTAGCTTTTGGTACAGGTGAGGGACAGCGATTGTGATTGTAGTTTTCCACCATTTTTTTATAATGATAGTGAAATTGACAACTAAATTTGTCAGGATGAAGGTTATTGAGTTTTAAAGCGCAGTCTGTGACTATAACATTCATGCTTGCATTTTTTATGTTTATAAAGAAATGTACGGGGGATATTATGGTCTGGATAATCTAAATTGAATAAAGAAGACCGTACGGTGGTTGACCTGTAAAGCACGCAGGGGGCGGATGCCCCTACTTGATTAATTTTAATTATTACATATTATTAATCTACTCTTATTACTACTGTACCAACTTAATTTTACGTATTTTTATTCTATTAATTTAAACATTTTTTTTCACCCAGCATTAAAAAAGTTCATTACTCTTAAAAACAGAGTTAAAAATATACAAAAAAAATATTAATTAATTTAATTTATTTAATTTTTAGAACCAGTCCAATGAAGTTCTCAAGAAGGTTAACTTACGAATTTAACTATGACCATACTAGATTTTACAACAAGCTTAGCTACAAATACATCCATCTTTGCAATCTACGGATTTGGTGTAGTCAACACGTCTTACAAACTGTCAACTACCAAAATAAAAAGCCCGTAATTGTAATTAGTTACTTAACAGATTAACAATTTAAGCAAATCTCACGTTCCCATATTGCAAGCGTATCAAAACCACTTGGCAATTATCGTTCCAAAAAGTAGAACGACATAGATGAGTTTTTTTTATTCTTATGGGGCCTCTGATAGGCAGCCATTAAGTTAAAGCTAATTTATCTAGAACGATTTGGTCACAAAGACACCAGCAGACAGAGCCAAGAGACAAAAACAAAAGACAAGCCCAAGAGTGGTCAAGCTACAAAAGAAAACCCAAAAACAAAAAAACAAAAAAGAAACACCTGCAAGACCAAGTCAATAATATCGAAAACTTGGAAGTGCCTAGCCCCGAGCAGCAAACGCCCAACATAGTTTAGTCTAGGAGAGCGAATTGTTGTTGGTTCTTGTGGACTTTTGTCTATATCGTTTCTAATGCTCAGCCGGAGTAAGATCTTATGCTTTTGCACATGGGCTCTCTCAGGGTCTGGGACTGGGACTGGTTTTTATGCTTTATGCGCTAAGAGCTAAGAGAGAGAGATAGAGAGAGAACGCGTTAGTCTGGGGCTGTGGCTCTAGCTGCAAGTTTGGATTGCGGTTTGTTTATTGATATACTCCTAGATACTTTTCTCTATAGCTGTTAATTTGGTCTTTTGTGTACCCAATATGTGTGTATGTTTGTGTATGTGTGCCTGTATATCCGAGTATCTGTGTGTGTGTGTGTGTGTGTGTACAATCGTACTGTTCGATTGAATCTTTGGAATGCGGACAATCCGGTCAGCCAATGGCATTCTTTATACAGCCACATAGCGCAAAATGCTCAATGCGGTTAAGTTATAGATGACAGCGGAAGTGTTGTGGGGAGCCGCACTTGACGCACCAGTCCCAGATCAACCCGGACCAGCGGACGATATTTGTCCAAGACGTCTTGGCAGACAGTGGAACTTGGTTCAACTGCTTAAGGTTGATTGATAAAAATTTTTTCCGGTCGTATATAATTATGGAGCACACATTTAATAATAAGTTATTTAATATTATGCAATTTATTGCTTATTGGTTCGCTAAGTAGCAGTTTTGGTTAAATCGGATTTTATGCTTACACAGAGAGAAAAACTTCTTAACTTTTGAACTAAAGAACTTTGAATATCTACCGTATTCCCTAATTTTAAGCATTTCTTCTTAATCCTTAGACAGCATAAGTGATTTGTTTTTAAAAAATAAAATTTCCTAGAGAACCTTAAATATGGTAACGATATCTTTTATACTACAATATAAAAATGGTTCTTAACTGGTTGTAAATCCTAAAATCTTAAACCTAGTTTGGGTTCTGTGTCACGGACCAAATTTGTAATTGCTTAAGCTTTTGTTCCTTAGCTGATTTTTTTATTAAGAATAGCATTCTTTAAAAATTGGCAATATTTTATATATCCAATTAAAGGGTGCCGAAAAATGGACAAATCGTGATTTGGATTTTATCCGTACGCATGAATAAAAGGGCGTTGCTTTCACATATTCCTTTTTGTGACTACATTGAAATTCAGGTGGTTTCTTTTTTGTTCTTAAGCGCGGATAGTGGGCAACGCGTTAAATAAATTGGCAACCTGGCTGAAAATGTGCCAACAGCTGACTAATTAAGTTTTAATTTCAAAATTAAAATTGTTCAGTGTTGCCACATGTGCTTACACATCTACAGGGTGGCCTGCTGCCATCTCAAGTAGATGGATTTCAAATCACTTAAGATGAAAAAACCAAATTGACTAAATTAATGCAGAATTAAAAATAAAAGAAATTGAGAAAACGTTTCTAAGTGTATAATATAATAAAACTAAACAAAAAACAGTAGTCAAACAGAAAATATCTTAAAAAAGCACCCTATCGCAGGTATTATTATAATAACTCGGGTTAACTTCAACCATGACTATAAATTTTTAGAAAAAGTAATAGCTAGTGTGGTAGATGATTCCAAAGACGATTAAATTAAAACAATGGACATACTTTTTAAAAACGGCTGTAGGCCAAAGAGACAATAATTAAAAAACAACAACAAGGTGTTATTTTCCTTTGAAATTCCTTATTATTTATTATAAAATCCGAGGGAATTATGTTTTTTTATGTCTTTTTTTTTATATGTATATTAAATACATACCTATGTGTTTAAAAAATATCTCTTCCTTACACTTGAGCCCTGCAATTAGGAATGTGGTGTGGTATTAAGATTAGTCTTCAACAATTCGTAATGTAAATAATGTCAAAAATGACAATAAACTATAAAAAAAAATATACATATATTATTATTCGGCTGAAAAAAGTTTAATTGTGATAGCTTTACGCTATTCTATAAAGCACTAAACTTGAAAGTTAAAAGTGTACGAAAAAATTATGAGCCTACTGTGCATGTACCCTCAGTTTCCTCAACTGCTCTGAAATCAAATTATTTTAATAGTAATTAAAATTTCTTCAATAACCAATGGAGTTTTATTATATTATATATATTTTATTATATTATAGTTTAAGTATAATTAAAATAAACTTGAAATCAACATTTTTATTACGAAGAATTTGAATTTTCTCAGTGCACAGTGGTACCAGCGCTAAAACGTGGTGTATAAGAAAGTCATATAGAACATATATCATTCAAAAATATTCAAAATAATAAAAATATCTTGTGTTATACATTATGTGACTAATTAACTGAATTAGCGTCAAACATGAACAAATTTACTTAATTTAATTTTTTGTGTTGAATGTAGCCCATACATTTTTATTGAAATTGGATCATATAATGCAAATAATGTAAATTTTTTTATATTGTATTTACCTACAAAATAAATCAATTTTTTTCATCATATAAACAAGATGTATTCTATAACATATTATAAAAATGTATTAAATGTATTTGGACATCCTTCACAAAAAAAAAAATTGTTCACACATTTTTTTGTATTAAAAATTTTTTTATTTTTTACATAACAATTTTTACCCTTTTTCTTTATTTATTTAATATCATATAACAAATATTTAAAAGTAATGTGTTAAATATAAATATCTTAGTTGTGAAGCTGTAAAGGCTAAATTTTATATATGTATTATAATTAGTTATTAAATGAATATTTAAAATATTAGGGTAAATAAATAAACATTAAAAAGTTTTCGTTTTATTTTTTTTTAACAGTGTTCCACCAACTCGATTTTATTCATATTCACACCAAATAAAGAACGTATAAAGCGGCGTGTTTTAAACAAAAATTGTGATTAGCATATTTAAAGAACATACATAGGTACCTACTTAAAAAAAAAATAAAAACATTAAAATTTTTTTTTTTTAAATGTGTTGGTTAAAAGGAATTTAATATTTTTTTTAAAGAGCAACTTAGATTAAAAAAAATTGGTTCAAAAATATTCAGCAGCTTAGTCACAATTGAATAAATACAATGAAAACACGTTTTTTTGAGAATTTTTTTTTTTCCCTATGAATCGTACTGCATTACTGCATTACTTTCCAAAAATCGTTGGGGCAGTCTCCAGTGCCTTATCCAGCTAGACCCTTTGTTGTTGTTTTATTTATTTTAGATTTTCATTTCATTTAATATTTTAATATTTTAGTCGACGAAACGCTTGAAAGTAAGTTTAGGGGGTTACCTTAAAAAATTAGCACAACAATAAAACCTAAAAGCAAATATGAAAAACTTAAAAAACATCAACTCTGTTATACGCCCTTTAATATATGTTACATAACTCTATCTTTATTTTTCATTTACAAATTACAAACAATTCGAAAAAAAATTAGTTACAAAAAGAAATTTATGTGTCAACAATAGAACAATTTATCGAAAGCTTCAAATCAGTTGACTTTAAGGGCTTCGGCAAAATACCAGGAACACCGAACAAACGTTTTTGCGAAGTAATATGAATATGACCTGTATCTATATTCAATTACACTAAGTTTTTTACACATACTTTTAAATTTTTTTTTTTACTTTTTGGACAAATTTCATCTCATCCGACCACTGTGCAGTGTAATGATGTAATATTACAGCAGTTTCTAAAACGTGATCAGCGCGATAGATTGCAAAATCGTCTTTATTATTTTTCCCAATATTATTCTATACTTATAACTTTAAGTAATCCCTTCCATTTGAATTTTCTATTTGTAGTTTCATCATTTAATAATTTTTCAGCGATTGTGGGATTTTGCTGTTGATTCAATCAACATCAATCAGCTGTCAAATATTCACAACGCTCGGAGATAATTGAATAAAATTTTCCTTTGCTCTGCCACCTTTTTTTATTTTTATTTTTAAGAGAACAAACTGGGAATATTAAAAAGGTGTGTGGGATGGCTGCATCAACAACTGTTGCGCAGATGCGCTTCCAAGGATACTCGCAGCTATAAAAGCTGTGTGCAGCTGGTCCTGTGAGGTATTCGAACGACACCAGGTTAGTGGTAAATACCGAACATGTTGTTGCGCCACAGAAGCTATCCAGGTGCTAATCTGGCAATACTTGCCTTGGCCACTTACATGCTGTTGCTGGTTATGCCAAGCTGTGCCAACAAGCAGGAGCTGCGAGATCTGGAATCCAAAGTGGAGTCTGCAGGCGACTCATTAAATGTGAATACACCGGCATTGAGCCGCTCAGCAACCAACTCGCTATTGGGCAGCAAACGCAACCAAAGATCAATATATGGCCTGGGACCCAGAATGCTACAGATATCACGCTCCAAAATACCCATAGAACTGGACTTGTTGGTGGATAATAATGATGGCGAGCGTTCAAAGCGCTTCGACGACTACGGTCACATGAGATTCGGCAAACGAGGCGGTGAGGAACAATTCGATGACTATGGACACATGCGTTTTGGACGTAAATAATAAATTACCAGATAGGACTTTGCATCAGAGGTTTTCAAGTGATTTGCTTTTGTAAATAGTCTCCAACTCTTATATACTATGCATTAATGGCTAGCTAAAACTTTATATTTATTCTATATTTAATCGATTAAATAAAAGAGAATCGCGCATTTCAAAAATGTAAGCTCGGAAAGTTTTTAATGGAGAGTACAAGTGATGGGAGCTACAATTGGCAGAGGTAGAGAAATAATTAATAATAACAAACTCTTAAAAATCTTCCATATTTTTTTGGGTATGTTTCGGGGCGTTCAAAACGTAACGCCAGAGGCAGATGAAAAGAAACAGAAAACGACCGATTCGGATTCCTAAGTTTGTGCTGAACCACAGTCTACAACTAAGTACTTGTAATTAAGATCCAAAGTTTTGAACCCAGGCGAGATGATTTTCGAAGCTGTAGAATTTTTATTTATTTATTTATAAAAAAGAAATTAATTCTACATTATAAATAGTTTTGCAGCCGGAGCACCAAGGGCCTTCAGTCTGAGTTGTAGAATTAATTTGTTCGATTTCCAAATTACGGATCCATACAGCATTACGTGCACTGTCATGGACTTGATGTTTGTAAACATGTCTGACATTAAACTCGGGCCCTGTCGACTTTGAGATACCCTGTACCAGCACAACAAACATAAATAAATGAGCCAATTTCGATTTATTTAAAAAGTTTTTTGTCCAACGACCAATCCTAAAAGTCCTATAGGTTCACTACACTATTTTAATCATATTTTCTACAGTGCTTGGGAACCCTAAAATACTTCTTCATAAACAAATGAAGAATCCCTTTAACAAGTAAGCTTGTTTTCGAGTTACTGTGTAATGAACTATATAATATCCCTATATCGTAAAAATAAAATAAACTTGGTTCTCGTGACATAATTATGGTATCTAATCCGAAAGTTTGGCTTCTTTTGCCCGCTGTATGCATTTCACCTTCATAAAAAGTTATGGTAATTTTACCATATACAAGATGATTGAAAATATTTAAATCTATTTATTATTTCAAACACTAACTAATATTATAGTAACACTTGACATTTTCAAAAGGTCCAGCATTTTTCCCTGCGTTAATGCCACATCAGTTGGGAATAGTCAGGTATTTTTTTTATTGTGTTTTATAAAATTCAAATTTTTATGTAGGGACATGTGATTTATTGAAATCATTCCAAATTCAAGTACAAAGCAGATTGTAAAAAAAAAAGTTAAATTGGACAAAATTAAAACATTTTTTCTAATCGATTTATAATGCAATAATAATATTAGGTAACATCGAAAGTAAATTTGAAATTGAATATCGTAAGTTCTTAGTCGAATAAAAACTGACTGCTATGCAGTTGCATAACATAAGCTTTTTGATATAATTATATAACATCAACCTTTTTGTCACTGCAAAAATGTAGCAACAACCTGTTCGTCGTGTTGCTCAACAGCCAATCAGTTTGCAGCAACAAATTTCCCTTGCTGAAACTTGACGGGGAGAGAATTTCCCTTGCTGAAACTTGACTGGGAGAGAATTTCCCTTGCTGAAACTTGACTGGGAGAGAATTGCCCTTGCTGAAACTTGACTGGGAGAGCGTGCAAATTACAGCAGTACACAGAGAGAAAAAAGTAGCAACATTGTTTTGCACAAAAATATCTAAAAGTAGCATTTTAATATTAATTCTGCGATAAATTTTAATATAGTATAAAATTAATGCCATGTAAACAAGATTACAAACTGCGTATATTTTGTTTTGTTTTGATACTAAGTCAATAAAAACAACAACAAAAACAGAAACAGAAACAAAAGCAACCTCTGTGCACTTTGGCTGCTTGCTGCTGATTGGTGTACACGCCTACTTGCTGGCAGCTTAAAGTACGCACTCTTCTTCAGAAAACTTTTATAGCATACTTTTCGGCTTAAGTAAAAAGATTCATTTTTTGAAAAGATTTTAAAAGGTCAAATTCCTCATTTTAATATTTACACCCTGTACCTTAAGATTAGGAGTATATTAAATTTATATAAATGTATGTAACATAGAGGAGAAGTTATCTGAAATCTGGTCAGAAAGACAAAGAAATTGATCTAGACATGTGCGTCTGCCCGTCTATCTTGGTTCTTGGAGACTATAAGGGATAACAAAACTTGACATCGATTTGAAATCGCATAAGAATCGGATAATGTTAAGACTAGGGGGGTATATATCAATAGTCGGTAGGTGTTATCTATAACCTGGCCATCTGCTTACGCAAGGTATTAATTTTAGTATAGGGATTATTTATTTGCAACGTTAATGTACTTTACGATAAAAAGATATGAAATCTGAAGAAAACAAGTTTTTGGAACAGATTTCCGGACGTGTTGCGCCGTCATCATTTTGGGTCTTTGAGCATAAAAATTGAAACACAACATTTTGATACTAGTTGAAATCTGTTATAGCCAAATATATTGCAATTGTACATACGGTTAAAATTTGAATAATTTCTGACTTTCTTGTTTCTATATAAAACCGTCAAAATATTAAACGTTTTTAATGTATTATTGTACATTAATTACACAGGTCAACATGGTTCAGTTGTTGGAAGGCCAATGGTTATTTCCGAAGTAATTTGCTGCTTAGAACCGAAACCCGGGGCAGAATTGGCCCATCACGTTAGGATTTTGAGATATTTGAGGTTATGTACCCGAAAAACGGCGTTTTTTCCTACTTTTAAGGTTATGTACAGGGTGCAAAAAACTTTGTGGTCTGTCTTTGCAGTCATTTAGTATCTTACCCTTTTTTAAGAGTTTTTCGCAAAGTTATGGCTATTCGAAGTTACGAAATATATGCCTTCGACGTCATTAGTATTTGCATTAAGCCTTTAAGACAATAGCACAGGTCAACATGGTTTAGTTGTTGGTAAGCTAAGGGTCATTTCTAAAGTAATTTGCTGCGTAGAATCCGAATCCGATCCGAATCAGGATTTTGAGATATTCGAGGTTGCGCACCTTAAAAACGGCGTAACTTTGAGTAGCCATAACTTTGCGGAAATTATTGGTCTCTTGAACTCTTAAATTAAAGGGTAAGAGCGGTACTAAATGATATAACTGGAGAGACAGACCACAAAAAATTTTTGCACCCTGTACATAACCTCAAAAGTAGGAAAAACCGCCTTTGGGCCAATTCTGACCTCGGATTCAGATTCTACACAGCAAATTACTTCGGAAATGACCCTTAGCTTTCCAACAATTGACGAGACCCGGTATTTGTAGACCTGTGTTATCTTTGATTCTTGTACGATTATTGATAGACCATAAAAGTTATCACACATGGATCGTAACTGAAAAATAACTCTTGTTTTCTTTTTATTTAAAATTAATTAAAAACATATTTATTTTTAGATCTGGAGTCATCTTTGAGCAACATCAGCTACGAGGCCAAGTTTGGGATACCTTGTATCATTTGATTGCAATCAAATTCAGTGCATTGCTTAAGTACTTCAAAATTCTTTTGATTGCCAAATTTAGTTACTATATCAATTTCCGTAAAATCGAATTTTGAACAAAAACGTTTTTTGACTATATGATACAGTCAACCGATTTTGATCAAATTTGCAAACTTCGTCAGCATTGAATTCGAAGTCTTAAAATCGGTAGTAATCCAAAATGGTTTGACAGCCTCATGTCCAATCTTGGTTTATGATGCTTTGGATATGTCAAAATTAACCAAAACTAGTTGCTAAAGCCATCTAGTTGCTCACATAAAATATTTTTATTTTCTGGTGCTACAAATCACAATCTATTTAATCAGAGACAGCGATAAGATGATTTTTTTTTTTTAGTAGGTACGTTAATAATTTTTTTTTTTAAGAATAATCCAGTTTCATATTTCGTATTTTTTGAAAATTTACTATAAATGAATTTTACGTATTACGTACGACGCTAACGAATCAGAGCAAAATATTTTTCTAAGAATTGTGCAACTGATATCAAACGTATCTTTAACTGGTGTCCTTCTTTTAAGTAATGTATGATTGCCAACGCTTTTTAAACAATTTATGATGTCAGAGCTGCCATGTGCTGTGATGCATGCCACCTGGTGGGTACTATGTATCTAGTCTGTCATTAAATAGGTCAGACGAGGCTTTTCACCAGATCTATCTACGGTAAATTGTAACTAACATTGCCGTTCACTTCCAACACATTTTCAAGTTGGCATCAGACGAGCCAAAGAACGTCGCGTCTTCAATCACTCGCCTAATCCCCAAATGAACTACTTAGAGGTGGCATCCACGCCGTGTTAGCCAAGTTTATGAACGTTCGATTGACACAATTTCGCCAAAAGCAGGAGACGCACGAAGCTCTATATCTTTCTGACTTTTGCAGCAAAACATGAGACCACTTGTTTGGACTTGCTTGCAACATGGTCCAAACGGCTGACAACTGCATTCTGAAAGATTGACCCATTTTGGCAATTGGCGCAAAACGAACCTGTTTCTAACTGAATAGATTGCATTTAAACGCAGTTCGCTTCTGAATATGCAACCAAACTTATCGACAAATGGCCTGTGCAAAACATGAATTAATTTTCGCCCGGGGATTGGGGGAACGGCACTCTTATGACTGCAACTCGAATCGCGACTATGTAACGGTGCACTCAAATATTGGTCAAAGATTCGTTGGCTGAACGAATGGGCACAACAATTTGGGGCAGCAGCCACGCAAGTTTGGCCACTTTTGTTTTGAGGCCAACTAATTGGGCGCAAGTCAAGGTGGACAACAGGCTGGGTCAAACAAACGGCTTAGAAGTATGCCCACGCTAAGTTCTCCATGCTTGTAAATATTTCCAATGCAACAAGGCACCATTTATTTCGTATAATTTCTTATGTCAAATTTGCATATTTATAAGCGAGTCATTTAATTAAGCACATTACTCATACGACTTGTTGACTTAAGCTACAAATTGTTGTGATTAGTGTCGTACTTACCAACAGCTTCAGGCCACGACCTGTGTCTAATCCTCGTCCGACATTAGTTGACAGCTGGCCCAAAGCCAAAACCAAAGCCTATTGCCATGCAATGCGTCGCGTGCCAGCGCTGACTGCGCTGCTGCTGCGGAAAACTCGCTGCAAGCAGCTGCTGCTTTGTTGAAAACAGCAGCGTCCAAGGCCGGGAAATTGCTCTTGAGCTTGAGTTAGTCTCATTATTGGCTTTGATCGCTTCGGTTGTTGCTGCTCTTGCAGCGTCTTTTATTGTTGGAAAATGCAAATCACTTTGTTGTAAACTCTTCTAGTGTGTGGAATTGAAAGTGTTGTGAGTTAAAAGAGCGAAAGAAAAGCTTTGGGCTATTTGGTATTTTGTAAACAGATATTCGAAAATGGTTCTATTATAAATATCTAATAATTGTGCAAAGTTGTACTATAATGAACGGATTGGAAATCGAAGTGAAATTGAAGTGCTAAATACTTGGTAAGTAATATTGAGCTTTAAAGAAGCTACTAATCATTTAAACTTTTAATAAAGTAAAGCTGAAGTTTACATTAAATTTTAAAGTGTAGCTACCAAATTGAAAACATGTGCTCCAATTTAGATAACTGAATATCTATCCATAAATAATATCCATCTAAAATCTCTATCGAAACAATGTCTAGAACACTACTCAGCTTCCTTCCCTTTCTCTCGCTTTGTCATCTTTTTTATGTCCAGGGGGTTATAACTCTGGTTACTACAAATATCTAACTATCTATCCCCTCCCGGTAAACACCCACAAAAGTATAAACTTAATAACAACACAAATTATTCAGCCGTGCTGTGAATTCATAGGCCGAAACGAATAAAATGTATTCGTTTTCATGCGTGCTTTAAAATGAAAATTTTTTGTTTTCGATAACTGCTCATATTTTGCTTACTCTTTTCGATAAATTCTGATATTTTCCTTGCTCTAAACAGATGAACGACTTTTATTAAAAATTCGTAAATTCGTCAAAAACGTAATTTATTTTCTCGATTGCTTTTTATTTAAAATTTATCGAAGTTAACAAAGACTTAGCTATTTTTCATATTCATATTCATCTTTATTGTACAATTTAGTGTTTAGGAGTGTTATACCTGTTCAACTATAACATAACAATAAATATAAAATTAAATCTAAATAAAATGCCAAAAAACTCAGATGAACTGATAACTAATACTAAAACTTAAAAAAATAACTTATCCTAGAAGCGGGGAGCAAGTTCCCGGATATTTTCAAAGTCTGATGTTAAACACCTATCATGAAATTTACGAGTAGCTTTTTCGATTGTGTCCCTAACCAGATCAACATTAGCTAGGCTGTGTAATCTTTGCGTTGCATAATCCCTGGGCAAATTGTACACAAGTTTTAAAATCTTTTTCTGACATTTAAAAAATTATTATTTTAATATAAAATGCATGCTTTTATAATCCTATTTTGGCAATTCGTTTTAATTCCACTTGCAATAAAACATTCGGTTCCAAACCACGTGAAAAATTCGGTTAGGTGGAAATGGGAGCACCAAGCATTCAGTTTGAAAACGAATCCGAATAAAATATGCGGATTGGGTTTCCGGAGCACGGCTCATTATTTAATAATTGTAACTTTCATACCATTATTGTTAGGAATGGAATTTCGTTGCTTATTTTCGTTGTTATATTTCCTTCATATTCTTGTCCCCGATCAGATGATCAATAACAGAGTGTGCAATGTAATGTAATGTAAGCTACATAATATTCTTCTGTGACGTAAAGGAGCCAGGTATCAAAAGAATTTGTTAAACCTTACTTCTACAAGGAAATCACCTAGGAACAGCGAACAAAAAAACATTGCTATATCGATTCTAGGCGATGCTGATCATTTTTTAAAAAGTGAATTCATAGAATTCCTAAACTTGTCGGCGCAGTCTAAAGAAGGCTGTTTAGTTTAACGATGAAAATGTAGACCCTACAATTCTGACATGCATAAGCATGCTATCAATTTATGAAGCTAAAGCCTATGGTTAAAGGCCATGATGCAAAGAATGTCACAAGGTGGCGCAAAAAGTGCGCGAATTTGGCTGTGCAGTAAACTTGTTCAACTTTTTATTATTATATGATTGCTATATGAAATAGTGGACCATAGGTATTTTGAACTGACAACTGTCATCAATTTGTTTAAAAAATTCAAAAAAAAAAAATATATTAACATATATTTTATATGCTTTTATGAGTTTCATATTATTCCACACATTTGTATGAAGTTTGATCAAAATTACAATATAATAGCTACCAAACAAAAATTGAATGTGTGATCTCTTTTTCAGAAAGACACCCTCTAATTGTTGGATCATGGTTAAAGCATTTAGTCTGTATGATGGTTTAGATTGAACCAGACCCATATGACAATAAATAGACTTCATCTTATGTTGTACGAGTTTGGCTATCTTAGAACGATCGATTGCCAAGCGTACAACCCCTTCTAATCAGATTAATCGTTTTTATTAAGCTTTAGAGTAAAAAAGTTTTTAAATTACCAAAAAAAATTTTTTTATATTAACATGAGTGCAGCTCAAGTAAGGTGAAAGCTATTGAGTTACTTGTGAGCAAGACAAGAGTCATCCTATCAGTTGTTTGGATGAAAGAACCACTTTAATTCAGTTGATGTATATTGATTATAAAACCAATATTGAAAATAAATATACAAAATATTATATGTCTAAATTTTTTATATAGAAACTTTAATATTTCCAATTAAAAAATGTGTGGTAATTTTATGGATCATAATTATTGTGATATCTATAACTCCCGAAAATTTGAACCGATGTGGATGTCGTTTCAAAGTTAATTTCAAAATGTTTCTAAAAATGCCTGTAGAAAGTTTTAGGACCATATGCTGAGAAGACTGGGACGTGTGGTCCATGTGGTTTTGTTTATTAGAAGTCCTAATTTAGGACACATACGGTAACTTAACAAATTTGCAGACTATTATAGATCGTTTATAACATTAGTCGAATTTTTACGCAGTTTATTGGTAAAGGGGGGTGAAATTAGTACATTTTTAACCATAACTTCTGTTTTACTTATCCGTTTTTGTAACTTTTAAGACACGCAACGCATAGCTCTGTTAAATTTCAGATCAAAATTTCAAATAGAAATTGTGAAAAGTACGAAATTCTACAAGCGAAGAAGGGGGCTGAGATATCGAGTTAGTTTATAAGACTTGATCTGTAGAGGGACCATGCGCAGTTTTTTAATTATGCCTAGTTCGTGTGATCTACGAAATCTAGGTGTTCAGGCAGACGAACGGAAAGAAAGACGATGGTATAAATAACTGATGGTCTGCTTGTAACATACGTTACACAAAAAGGTAGCATACCCGTAATCCTATGAGTACAGTGCAAAAAAAGCAGCTAGCCGAGATTTTAAAATTGTCTGTATTTACAAAAAAAAAGTTTTTATCGATAATTGATAAAACCGACGATTCCACCGGCCCATAAACTACGCGCTGGACGAGGTCTATTCGGTCGAATGTCATCCAATAATGAATATTGGGTCTCAAATTTGTTGATGGTATGGCGAATAGTGGTCTCAGTAATTGCAAGATTTGTAAACGCTTTTCGGATGTAAGTTTTTCCATGATGAAATGGCAATGAAAACTGAATAAAAAACACATGGCAACTTGACAGTACTCTTGCGTGGTTTATCAAAAAAACCTTATTGAAAAAAAACCTCAAGATTGATGACCCTTTATATGAACTAGAGATTATTATAATAGGCTGTCAGAAGAAGATAAATTTTAATTACAATCTGCTTAAAAGCCATAAAAGCTTTTAAGTCTAGAAGTTAAACTATTATCTGTTAAATTTAAGGCTAGGTTATGCTAAGGTGTAAAAATATGAATCAGTGACTGACTTCATCTATTATAAAGCAATGATGAGCTTATACCATGACCTCAACCTAGAAACCTTTGAACTACAGATATGCTCGATATTGTTAACCATTTCTTGGGGCCGTTGTGGCTCCTTTTATGATATCTCCAAGTAGGTTTTAGAAAAGCTTTAAAAAGTCTAACTTTGTTCTCGAGTATAAGTTAAAAATATTTGTACCAGTAGACAGAGAATTTCTTTGATCTCAAACGCCAATAATAAAACCGAATTTTTCAGAGGTCTCACATTGAATTTTGAAAAAATTATCCAATTTTTTATCTCTTTGTTGTTATAATTTAGTATGTAATGCTATTGTTTCGCAACTACTTATTCAAACTTTTTCGAAAAAGAATAGAGTGCGCCTAGATCCCATCGGCTGTCACTGCCGGTCCTAGTTACCTCTCGACTGTCCTGCCTACCAAAAAGGGTATACAAACTTGGGATTCTTGCTAAAAATGCACATAATAAAACTACATCTGTATAAGTGCTAATTAATGAATCTTATCAGGAATCTTTTAATTAAATGCAGAAATAGCTGCTGTCATTCTACAAACTACTCTAAAAGATCCAATTATGCACACACATTTATTTTACCCTAGTATTAAAGACATGATAAAATAAGTATATGGCGCGTTGCCTACGCTGTACGCTGGAGGAACGACATCTTACAGTAGTCAAACCCAATTAGAACGAGCACATAACAGCTGGACACAGAGTGAACATGGCAGATCTGGCCATATTCGCAGACATACAACTTATTCGATTAGCGGTATTTCCATTTGCTTTTTTTTCTTCGACTAGTCATTTTTCCTGCAAAACTCGTTCAATTTTCCTATTTTGAAAACGTTGCCACTGCTAAATGCGATCCCCGCTCCTCTGTCTACACGTTGACTGTTGGTGTTCGCATTTCATTCTAGGAAGAATCTCGATGCCGCTGGCAATTATTTTCAGCTTTTCTCCTCTATGTGGCTGCGTGACAGGTCCGCGGTTCACAAACTAGAGCATCGATGAGCAGTTTGTGGCCAATGCCACTAACCGAACGATAGTTGTTTCCAGTTTTAAAGGTGGGTCACAGCCATAACTTCCCTCTCTCTCTCAAACACACACTCACAACACAGATACAAAGATGCACAGATACAGATACATACAAGTTAGGATGAACCGCTACAAAACTGTGTCGGCATGAAGCTTTACTTATGCGCTAATAGAGCAATGGCTTTATATGGTTAGATATAATACATGCCATAGTATATAACTACTTTATACGCATCTAATGGTAAAGGACGCTAGATAGATTGATTTCTAGTCCCAAGTTATAAGCGTCTGCAAACCTTTTTGATTTTCGAACCATGACCTTGTCCTATTTTTACCACATAGCTACAATTAATAACTTAATTGTGATTAAATATTTACGATTTGGTTTGGTTCAAAGATCTTTCGACCACACATTCAATAAAATCGATTTAATTTAATTATTTTGACCCACTCTAAGGTTAATTGCAATGCTCTATCTGCAATAAAACTATGCAACAAAGTTGAACTTTTTGCTGTCTTTTAGTTTGGAAATGTCTAAAGAGCTTCACTTTGTGATTGTGAACACATATGGGTGAAAATAAGTTCAGCGGATCACTTTTTAAATCTATCTCTTCGATTTTAATGACTTTTAATTAAAAATTATAATAACTTTTTTTTCGACCCCGCCTATCATCCAAATTAAATATCGGAACCGAATAATTTTACATTTTTAGATTTTGTGTCCACATTTTAATATGGATTTAGGAACAA
Source organism: Chymomyza fuscimana (assembly GCA_949987675.1). NCBI lineage: Eukaryota > Metazoa > Arthropoda > Insecta > Diptera > Drosophilidae > Chymomyza > Chymomyza fuscimana. The sequence goes on from OX465088.1 coordinate 84,882,162, forward strand.
TTTTATTGAATAGCGCAGTAATGTAGTATTTTAAAGGCCCATACGCAGTTCGAAAATTGGGATATCCCAAATGGGATTTTTTTTTTTTTATATGAAGTTATGTCATTCCGTGCGAAATTTTTCGAACTGCGTATGGGCCTTAAAATAAAATTTCCATTTATCAAAAAAATGTGGGATATAAATATAGAAGCTATATTGGAATAAGAATGATGCATATTAAAATTGATGATCCTATGTTCCACACTAGAACGATGGAAATAAATATGCACAAGTATATTAAAATTGAGCTGGTAAATAAATACCTAGATAGATAGAATTTTCAAACGTTTAATAATGTATTAAAGCTTCAAATAGTACCCAAATTTACGTATTTAATTACGCTCAATTTTACTCAAGATGGCGTACGTTAAAGTCGGGCGCGGACGACTTTGGGATACCCTGTACCTCCACATTGCAATCCAATCCGGTATATTGCTTCAGAACTCTAAAAGATATTTATTTGCCAAATTTGGTTATGATATATTTATAAACACACGAAACAAAACGAATTTTGCACTACATAGGTTTTTTTTGACCGATCGGTCCGATGGGGGCTATATAATATAATCAACCAATTTTGATCAAATTTAATAAATTTCTGGGGAACTCTAAAATACTGCCAAATGCCAAATTTGGTTACGATAACTTCCCAATGCCAAATTTGGTTACGATACCTTTATAAACAAACGAATTATCAATCTAAAACTTTTTTTTTTTTTTCGATGTCCTCTGAAACACCCCTATGGAATCTATAAAATATATCCCCGATATCAAAAAAATAAAATAAACTTGTCTCTTATGAAATAATAAGTTATCTAATCAGAAAGATTAGTTGCTCTAACTCTTACCATCTCTGAGATCTAGGCGTTCATACGAACGGACAGACAGACAGACGGACATGCGTATATCGACTTTTCTAGTCACCCTGATCATACTTTAGGTAACTTTGGGGCGTCTCAAACTTAATATACCCCTGTACCATAAGGTACAGGGTATAACATTATTTGTATAAATTACAAGAAAAATCTAATAAGTCTCAGAGCTAAAAATCTTGAAGTATAGTGTAATAGCCCCCAAATTTCAAAACTAGGCTCCAAAGATAAACCTTTGATTGGTTGTAACAGTAGTAATTGACCTCTTAACTTGATTTTACTATGGAATATAATTGAAGTTCGTATTTAATTGCAAAGTACAGACTGAAATAATTTCGCTCAGTGCGCAACTTTCTCTCCAATGTGATAAATGACAATAAAATTATTATATTAGCAGGCACCTTGGATACAAAAACTTCTCTCCAAATCTGGAAGCCACAACTAGAGGTAATAATAGATTCAGCGCTAATGGCAGCACAGTTATATCCACTAATCAGATGGTGTCAATGTGCTGCACTAGGGCCGCTCTTTGTTCAACCCACTCTTGTGTGGACGCAGCCCCCAAGATTCACTGTAACTCCACTGACCTAGTGAGAAGGCGGCATACGAACCCAGCTGACCGCAATAAATGAAAGTCGACTGTTGGTCTTCAAATGAAGAAACTTAAATTTTTCAACTAACAGCCACTTTTCCGCAATTATAAAAAATCAAATTTCTTTTATACTTATCGCCATAAAATATTAAACAAAGCCCAAGAATATTCCGAAGAATGCCCGTGCTCACAATACCGCAAAGTTATTGGGCAGCCTATTAGACCGCTTATCGTAGCGTAAGTACCAGAGGGGAGTTATGGAGGTGTAGAGCTATGGAGCTATGGGATGATCAGATTGTACTATGCTAATGTTTATGGCAATTTAAAGCATAGAGTTCATGAGCGCTATTCGTTACGCTCTTTTGAGCAAATTTCTACGCCGGACTTGGACTTCATTAACTACGTCATAGTCGCTTGTACTGTGGGAGCGTTGTTCGGCAAAGTGTCCATACCTCTTTTTTTTGTAGTTCATGCATTTGTGCATACACTTAGATAGATTAGAGATGGCTTGCCATATAATTAATCCAGCGAAATGTGTTCCGAGAACAGTTATATTTTTTTAATAAATTTTTCAGCTCTCAGAGGGCCCGAATTTCAAATTAGATTTATGTCCGAATTGAGTGCCAAGTGGGTAAAGAGTTGTTGCAAAAGAAATGTCGATATCAGATATGGTGTAAAAAAGCAACAAAATTTAGGAAATACAACTTTACAAAAGATGTTGGAACGATGAGAGAGCTTAACCCTTTAATGCCCATTTTGAAAATATTTGTTTAACAATGGTTGAATAATTTTTTCTAAGGTACTTTTCGGCTCCTTAATTCAAAAATTACCTTTAAAAGTATGTAGGATTGTTCGTGTACCAGCAAAGTGAGAAAATCTAAAAAAAGGTCCTTAAGAATTTAAGTCAAAAATAAGTCGTTATGTAATTTTTAGACTTTGATTTTATTTATTTATGAACAGCTTCTATGGTATAAAAGATTCTGATTTTATGTGCTGTGCTATTAAAAACAAGTACCGTTATAAGCTTTGAAGAACTTTCAAACCGTTTATAACTTAGTTGGTGTGTTTATTAGGAACTGCCAAAAAAAATTCAAATATATAATGTAAAAGCTTGTAATGTTCTTATTATTTGAAAAATTTTAAAAAGTGTCTCAAGGCACTATTGAACATTGGAGGGTTAACTGATTTTTTACACATGGCGAGGGCTGCTATTTGTGTTTCTAACTTTTAGCTTTATTAGTTCCCAGTTATCACTTTCGTCAAAAAGTTTGTAATTTTTTTATCACAAACGTACTCAGAACATTTTCTGCGAGTACTTTTTACTTTTAGCGGAATTCTTCCTATTACGTTTTTTTCAAGTGCACTGCTTTTTCTTAGTGTCTTCTGTAACGAACAAATTTAGTAGTAGTTAAACTCATATAGATTTGCGCTCTTTGTATAAAAATTTTTGCAAAAACGTATCCTGTAAGATGCCGTACGATTCTCGTATCGATGTTGCATGGAAATGATTGAACAATGAAAACGAGGTACCCCCAAACTACAACTAACCAGAACGTATAGGATGTTCGAAAAACAGCTAAAGCCAATAAAAATTGGTCGCCTGTTTCTTCAAAATATACTGACCTTGATGCTATTACTCCATTGGAGCAACATGGGACGTTAAATTCCGAATGGTAAACAATTATTTGTTGTCACAAATTTTTAGAGGATTAAGGAAACCCTTAAACATGAAAATACCTGCTATTACATATTTGCTGAAACAGCACGGTTTTTGGACACTCAAAACATCGGGTCGATAGGTCATACGCTTTACAACTTTAACTTGGCACCTTATCATTTCTTCTTCTTTCTGACAATCAAAAATACGTTTCGAGAGCAAAGTTTTCCGGCAAGAGAAAAAATATCAAAAACCGCGTCAATACCTTTATTCGTTTAGAAGATATGGCTTGTAAAAGAATAGTCTAAAAATGAAAAACCCAATTTTCAGTTATCGAAAGCTCGATAAATAATCGGAATTTTGCAATAAAATTTGACATGGTTACTATTGGCTAGTAGCTCTCTACCAAATATGTAAATATTTTCAAAATCGGAGATCTTCGCGGGAAAAGTGGCCCCTTCACTTATTTTCGCCGATATAAATGCTAGAAGAACGCAGCATAGCCGCACCGCTTGCACTTATTGCCTTTAATTCCGTAAAGAAAAATAGGATCAGATAGAAACCGCATTTATGACACACAGTGCACATAAAAAATACAAAAACAAATAAAACAAAAATTTATTAATATTTAATAAAGTGATAACTATTGCCACATGCTCAGTTTCCTTTAAGAAAACTGATTGTGCTCTCGGATCTAACAAGCAGTGCGAATATCTGGCAACGCCAAAAGAGAAAGTTTAACAATATGCATAAATATAAACTATGAAAAATAAAATTATAATTAAATCAATTAACCAAACTTCCGTGTTAGATTCCTGATAATGTCACGGGAAACACGTTAAATTTATTTTTTCAATGTCGTGGTTATATAGTATGTATATATGTATAGTTCCTATTGGGGTATTACAGAGAAACTAAACTAAAAGCAAAAGAATTAGAGGCGTAACACGTTTTGTTTATAAAGATATCCTAATCACATTTGGCGTTAGTAAGTTTTTTGCTCCCATTTGACCGAGTGGTCAAAAAAACGTTTTTGGGACATAATTCGTTTGTTTAGTAAGATTGGTTTACTATATCATATAGTCCCTATTGGACTGCTAACAATAGTTTATAGGACATAATTAGTACGCTTATTTGCTTGTGATGGTGCAGAGTATCTCTAAGTCATCCATGGCCGACTGTAATATACAATATTATTTTAATATTTATTTTTTTCTATAGAAAATGTTGGCTCCTTTGGATTAGAAATAATTTATGAAGAGCGAACCATGACCACTATGCTTGTGTCTTCAACGTGTTTAACACCTTCGCCAATTCCTGTTTAACACTTGGTCAATAATCAAGTTTTTTAAGATTAATAAAACCTTCCCTTTTGATTGAACTAAACGGCAGTTTTTTCGAAATATCTCGAAATCCGTTCCATGAAATAAATTTTGGACTGCATTTTCGGTTTTAGCATGCCATTTTACTACGGAAATGACTAAAACATGTTGAGAATACCAAAAATTTTTAATACTTGTAAACTAGTGTAACTGGACTTGTTTGTCTTTCCATCCGAAAGTTGGTACAACATGTAGTTCAAGAAGATAGGCATAATCTCTGATGCCGTTCCCGAAGGAAAACTTTGTCATTTGCACCCACTTTGGAATATGACCGATAGGCAAGGATTGCAATTTTTTAACTAAGAATGCTATGCTGTCATCTATTATAGACTTGAAAAAAATGTATGTATTTCAGACGCCCTCTTGGATGTATATCCATGCAAGTCTTCTACATACAAACCCTTGAACTTTTTCTCTAACGATTTGCCTTGAATATGTCTGCAGGTCAGGTGCGAAAACAGAAGTGTATAATAAGTTCGCGCAAATGTAACGGGCAGAAGGAATCGTGACAGCCGCAATAAAGTATATATATTCTTGATCAGCATCAACAGCTTAGTCGATATAGCCATGTCTGTAAGTCCGTTTGAGTAAAAGGATCTCAGAGACTATAAGAGCTATTGAGCTGAAATTCTACCAAAAGCTGCAAATAATAGTCACGATTTATGTCGATATCTGGCCCCCTCCCCCCTTAAGAGAATTTGGCGGTTTAATTATTTTTATGTTAGTTGTTCCGATATTTTATTAGTTATTCTGTTAACCAGGGCGGAGACGAATCCAACAAACCATAGATCATCAAAATCTGTCCAGTAGTTCTTGAGTTATACATGGTGTAACTAACACAACTTTGTTTCATATATAAAGATTGAAAAAATCCCATGTTTTACTTTTTTTAAAGTATGTTTTAAAGCAATTGACCAAATATAGAAAAAGATATTATAAGATATATAGAAACATCCGTTCCTTGGATACTGTTCAAAAACATGACCCTTACTAGACATGATAATATCAAACTTGTCCGATTGAGACTTTGACACACCAAATTAACTCACGCACATTACATGAACAAAAATATTCCTAACCAATGTCAACTATGTCAATTACCCCAAGCAACCAATGTAGAACACATCCTCAATACGTGTCCTGCAATAAGTCAATCCAGAGATCTAATATTTAAAAAAAGTATTCCGTCATCAACTTTATGTAACCTTAATAAAGAAAATGCCCAAATAATGTTAAAATTTCTAAAGCACGCAAAAATTTATAACAAAATATAAACATTAAGCTTACTTTTGTACTACATTGTAAACAAACTAGTCAATAATTTAATTATATTGGTATATCTCAATACATACTATTAATCTTTACTTGGTAATCTGTACGTATAATAACTAGATTTTAAACACAAGAAGCCGAAGGCCCCAGCACCCAGTGGTTCGCTCTCCTGTATTAGTTTTAAGTTTACTTAAAGCCTATAATATAATAAATAAATAAATAAATAAGGCACACACCAATACGACTACGAATTATATAGCATTAGTTTCGCTGGCGCCTCTTAAATACTCCAACGAATTCGTTTTGTCAAATGTTGCGAACTTGTTACAAAGCGAGAAGAAAACGAAGTAAGTAGAAGAAAACATCAAAGACGTGACTTAAAAATGTCGTAACAAATGGCAAAATGTGACAATTATTATTACATAGCAAATTCGTGTCTTTAAAGACATTCCAACTTAACTTTTGCCCAACTTTTTTGCACAGTGGCGGCCTGCTGAGTTCTATGGCGAAGTTGCCAAAGGTGCAGATACTTTAACGCTGCCACTGGCCTCAGATGAATTACACAGTCCGTGTGTTACAATAAGTTAAGCTACTAATAAACTTAAGTTAAACGAGTGAAAGTCTACTCCAAAGCGACTAATCTTATCCTAGTCCCGGCTAAGACACATTAATTGCGTAATAATGGTGGCTCATTTGATTAAAGCAATTCTCATCTAGACCGTCCGACAGCAAGTTACTCCCAACAATCTAAAACGTCAGATACGCAAAGCTGGGCACTAGCAGATACATAAACATATCTTTCCCAGCCTGAGGCCGGACTTGAAAATGGCTTAAGGTACTGGTACTACACATAGTCGTAATATAAGTGCAAATTATGCCAAACTGCGCATTGCAAGTGGTGTGTATCTTTGTATCTATGTATCTTTGTATCTTCAAGCATGCATGCATTCGCATAGCGTAAAAAAAAAAAGTAAAGCACAATCAAAAGTAAAAATAAAACTAATTTTTAAAATAGTTGCTGCTACGAACGCATAAAAAAAAAAACTGAACTTAAAACAATAAAAGACATACGAAACAAATTGGTTAGTGAAAGTGAAGATTGTTTTATTTGTTAAATAAATCACATTAGTTGCAGCCAACTCCAACTAAACTACAGCACCACCCACTTGATCCAAACAATTGCAACTGCAATTTAATACAGTCGAGTAGATCTTCAAATTAGACTAATATAACACAACCTCGGGGGATTATTTTATAGTCCATCAAAGAAAGTTCTGCACTCATCATCTAAACCATCGAACTTTGGCTCAAGGCACTTAAAATAAAACTGTTTCTCAGATAGATCTACGAGTGCTGAGTTTCTGTTATTGACCTACTGACATCTTGTTTACTTTTATTTCCTAAGGTAACGAAATGAAAATGAAAATGTTTTAGACACGTGCGTTACCTTTAGGTTGGTTCACAGCCCTGCCTCTATTATGGTATGAGAAAGTTATGTTTTTTGGTATTTTCTTTAGGCATAAAATGTGGTAAATAGATTACATCTTGAAACTAACAATAACAATTATGAACATAGCAGCATTTTGCTAAATATAAAGTAGACTCAACTGAAATGACGCCTTCCGTTTTCCGGCTTTTATAATTTATGGTAGGTATACTCGAAAAAATGTTGCATTCTGCCAGCTAAAAAGATATTTCATTAAATCAAGTACCTACCAATTCCAGAAGGTTAAATTCTTTAAATTCAACATATTTGCTTGGAGCCCCCAAGTGAGTTTAATGTTAGTTTAAAAATGGGTTCAATTTAGATAAAAATTGACTGGTCTTCTAAGCACCAGCATTAATTTTAATGTCAGTAAATTGCCGCTTTGGGGTAAATCCCGAAAATTCCAATAGATGTGCTTCACATTTTTTTGTAGTTTCGAATTTCTGAGATCCTCACAATACTTCATTTTATTTAGTGCCGAAAAAAGAGCACAGGATATCGCGGCGTAGTGCACAGGGAATAGTTTGCTCCCGCAGAAAACAAATTATAATAAAGATTTAATTTTTTTGTTGTGTAACCAAAGCTTATAGACTCTATAAAAAGTTTATATATTTTTTTTTATAAAAAGCGATGATAATAAAAAAAATTCATAGCCTTGTGTACAGGCTGCTCTCATTTAAGGCTTACAAACTCTATGAGTAGTTAATATACATAATGTAATTTTTATTTTTTTGGCCGTGATATGGAAAAAAAATCAGAACATTTTATTCGGATTCGTTTTGAAACCGAATGTTTGGTGCTCCCAATTTCATGTGGTTTGAAACCGCACGTTTTGTTGCAAGAGGAATTAAAACGAATCGGCAAAATAAGTTTAAAAATGCACTAATTTCACACTGAAATAATTTTTTAAATATTCTTTGAAATTCTTAGATGGTATTTATGCCAACTTCTAGTTATATATTTATTGGCAATTATTTTGAATTATTTTTTGTCTGACTCAACCCAAAAAATAACATGCACAGCAAAAACGAATTTTTTTTGTGTTCGTGCATGTGCACATATCATACACGAACACATGTATGCTCTTAATTTCAATAAATATTGTTGCTAAAGTAATATTTTTGTTTTATTTTATTTAAATGACAGAATAATAAAGAACTGGCAATATTTTAATGAAAATAAAATGTAAACAACATATAGTGATAAAAAGTTGCAAAGCTGCGGCAACCATGTCAGATGTTTTGTATCAAACAAAAATAATTTCGAGCAAACACAACAGGAGAATTTATCGGAAAAATAAGCGAAATATACGAATTTATCGAAAACAAAAAGGGAAATATCAATTATGACTCATTCTATGTATGTTTCGAATTCAAAGTTAACTGAAATTCACGCCACAAATTTAATTAATAAAAAAAAAAATTACAACAAAAGATTAAAAAAAATTTTAAAGAAAAAGAACGACAATTTGTTTTTTGTTTCCACCTTAATGTTTATTTGTCGATGCGGTGAGCCCTTAGAGGGCACGCGTGCCAAAGAGATTTCACACGTACGATAATAAAGCTTTTATCGAGCGAACTTTACAATGGAAGCAGATGAAAACGGCAACAAAATTTTGAAACAACTAAAAATTTCTAATTCTTCATAGTAGTCAAGCGTCAGAAAATAATGTCTTGTATTTTAGGAATATTTTAATTCTGAAAAAAAACCAATAAAATATTATATTTTCCATCTCTTTTTAATGTTCTGATGCAAAATGAAATAGAATAGATTTCAGCTATGCTGAAAATAAACAAAATTTGTCCCATTGTACCTCTGCTTTAAAATCATCCAAATTGTAAAGATCAATTTCAAAAGTGACCCCCTTGATCCATTTGTGCCCCTAAAGATGTAATAGAAATATTTTTAGAAAAATTAGTACTTTTAAAGTTATTGAATTAACAATTTTCATTTTTACTTCCCTCACCGCTGTATTTTTGAAAATAGTTGAAACCTCTGAAAATTTGTAATTTTACTTTTCTCAGCTAAATTAGGCTTCGCAATGGACAACACAGTCTCTAAGTATTAAGCTAACACCGATAGCAGCCTAACTAACTTAATCTATTATATAAAGCTATCTAATTTAAAAAAATTTTGTTCTTGTTGCCCATCTCATCCAAAAAGAAGGCTATAAATGTAAGACCAATAACAATTTCTCCTTAAAAAGTGATTGTTAAGCTTATTATTAGCCACGTTAGCTGATTTATTTAAGCTATTCAAATTTATGTACAGCGTGTACTTAAAATTTTTCAGATATCATTTCTGACGCTAAAGTTATGATTTTTATACAAAAGTAACAACTTTTGCAGCTAACGAAAAGCAGTTGTGAATTACAAACCCAACAACTAAATTCTTCACTACTTTTAAATCAACAGTTAACCTTCAATTTTCTCTCAACAAAAGTCATTTGACCCTCCTATACATATTTTTATTTTCAATAAAATTAAATTAATTGTAGTTTATTTTGAGTTTTTGCTGATTAAATTTTTGTAATATGAAAAAAATGTTTAAAACAATAGTCGTCAAAACGACACAAAAGCCATTAAATTTATATTGACAATAGTCGAACCGTTTATTATGCATAAATATAATTTGGAAAGATAATCTCAAAATGAAAAAAAAAAGCTTTGTTTATTTAAAAAGTATTTGTGGTAAACCCGATATCTACTGTAGACCCAGTCAAATTTTAGTTAGCTTAACGGCAGAAGGAAAGATGAAATAAATTGACAAAGAAGACGGCAGAAATAATGATGAATAAGAGTACTAAAGTCTTAAACAATTATCAGGCCGATGACGTGAAAATTGTTTTTAAACAAGCGTAGCTGTATTACCTTTAACCAACTTTAACAAATCGCTATGATTTAATGAAAAAGAAATATTTTTAGTATTATATAGGTTTGTGTCTACATCAACATAGGCCTTCAGGATGTTAAATATTTAATATTTTAGTAAAACTTTAAAAAAAAAAATAAGATTAAGCCATAATACGATAAGTTTCAAAACTTAAGTATAAAAGAAAAGTTTTACCTATTAATCGATCAGCGTACAGATACTTTTTAAAAATCGTTGTTGCATTTTTTTGTTGCTTATCCAGCTAGACTCTTCTATAGAGATAAAGTTTATCGAATTCTACTGATATCTGTCCCATTTATGCCTAAAAATGTCTAAAATATCGTAAACCTACCAAACGCTCATAAAAAACTTGTTAACTAATTTTTCCGCTGACGAAGCAATCTTCATACATTAAAAGCTAAACCCAAACAAACCCCTTCTTTCTCTGACCTAAAAGATACATTTAATAAAAACACATTCATAAGATGCCACAATATTAGTTAGGCTCAACTTTAAACGTTTTTGCTTCAAGTAGCTTGTTAAGTTGGCTTAAATTCCAGGTCAGCAAGGGCTTTGGCAACTAAACATGGCATAAAAGTATTGAATGCACTTTATGGCATTATGAACACATAGATGCCCGCCATAAAGAGCTGAGCACCAATTACTATCTTTAAACCTGACCACGGTCATTGATTTCGAAAACGCCGCCATTTCCGTTGCCTCTCGCCACAATATTGCTGCACTTGCCCAAGACCGGTGGAATAACAGACGTTTTTTCGTGTCCAAAAGAGTCAAGTGCCAAACTCGATATATGTATGACCAGGCACGGATTGGGGTTTAATTGCTGGACAAATGCCGGCGGTGCTGCGCTGCCATTGTGGGCAAGGTGAATGTCTCCGACTGCCGTTTAGATATTGCACAAAATTTTTGCGTAAAAGCTTAAGCATTCACATATCTGTCAGATACATATCTATATGCAAATAGATGCTAGATGAAGCTATAGATAGTATATTGGGTAAGTAGGTTGTTTGAATGTTGTCAATTTTGAAAAGCGAGCGGCATAAGATACAGTTGACTTGGCTGTTGACGAAGACATCAAAGCCAGTTAGTTTGGTTTGGGCAACAAACAAAATTATGGATAGGAAACTAAACAAACACTTATTGTTTGGAGCTGCCCACTTACGCCAGAGATCTATTGTAGATACAGTAACAATTGTAGACACACACATAAACACACACACGCATACACACAGATGCTCATAAGCTACTCCAACCTTAGTTGTATCTTTAAAATACATAGCCACCCAGCCGGGGCAGTTATTCATTCATCTATTTAGACAAGCGGCAAACAAACTGCTGCTGCCTGCACAGTTTTGGCCATTTCTTTTGCTTTTGGCTACTTTACTTTGCACCAACATTCGTTGTAAGTTGGCGATTGCACAGTGGTCTAAGTTGAATATTTAGCTAGACTTTTTTAATACAATAACTTTCACAATGTTAGAGGTGAGACTGTTATAGCTTTTATAAAAAAACGACAGAACATTTTTATTAGATCTAAAAATTTATCAAAAATGTTCAAAAACATGAAGATTGTAATTTTCAAAGTTAAAATTATGAAATAACTATTATTTATTAACTTTTTTCAATCAATTGGAAAAATAACTCTTATTTTTTGGCCCAAAGGTAAAATATATAAAATAATTATAAATTCATTTTTATTATTTAAAAATCATTAAATAACTCATATTTTTTTTAAATTTGGTTAATAGAAATTAATAATAAACATTATTTGTATATTTTTTTTTTTTAAACTATCTGGAATACCGACTAATTTAAAAATTCTTCCTTCACTAAAGGCTTATTTTTGGTTATGCGAAAAATTGTAAGCAACGCTAAGTTCTACATAATCAAAAGTCATAAAACAATGTGTTAGCATAATGCATAGATTTATCTAAAACTGAAAACTTTTGATTAGTTTCAAGAATAAATTTTTCACTTATGTAGCGAAAGATATTTCAACATTTGTTTTTCGGTTATAGTTATAGCTGCTTTGAACTTTTAAAAAAATAACGAAGCTTTAAAAAAAAATCATCCAAGTACATATATTAATATTTTAAAGAAAATTATTTTTATTTATTACTAATGATGGAAAATACCAAATAAATTAAATTCAAAAAAATTTTAGCAAGATTTTAATTCTAGTCAATGGTATAAAAACGTTTAATGAATTCCAATACAAATGCAAAATTTTTTAAGAAATTCTTATCATTACCTTCGGTCATCATTATAAACAAAAAATTTCGTACTTTTTTGGTGAAATCATGATTTTTCGTTTCGTTTATGGTGATGCATTGAACTGCTGGTGTTCAATAGACATTTCGAATTTCACGAAAAAGTGCTTATTTGAAAGGTATTCCGTTTTCAATAGTAAGGAAAAAGTAAATTTTATTTAAAATAATTTAAAAATTAATCGTTCTACTAAATTGTAATATGTACATGGTATAGGATGGGCCATCTGTTGGTTTGGCTGTTGAACGCTCATAATTCGGAACATACCCGTCCAAAGTAGATGCGTAGTACAGGCGTACTACGAAAATCGTTGTTCTGTGAAAAAATCATAGTTGAGGACAGTGTCGACAAGTGGCTGCAACAATTGAAGCCCACGGACCATTATCAGCGTCGCTTATTCGTTCAATAGATTTTTTTGGGCGATATTATTTTTCATACATAAATGAGTAGTTTCAAACTTGCATTTGGTATATACATTTGTCCAATTTTGTTACAAAATATACGAATAAAATTCAATTAACAAACAAACCAACAGTTGGCCCACCCTATATTGAAATCCGTGCCAGTCCCCAAATTTCATTAAAAAAAAAGTGTCATATGTTTTCTTATGTATTTCGATGCGCTGAATCTCAATCCGCAATTAACAAATAAACCAACAGATGGCCCATACTATATTATGTGTATAAGCCTCAGTCAGACCTGTTAAGAGGGAGTTCATTTTTCCTAACGTTTTTGCAAAAACTCCTTTATCTTAAACGAAACTACTGCAATGATTTTGTAGATCAACTGCTTTTAGCCCGTTTATCGATCATTTCGACCACTGTGCGCTGTGTGCGCTTCGTTTGTTGTCGGCTCGTCAGCTACGTCGCGTCGTATCCGTGGCTCTGTTTAGATGCTTGCCGCAAGTTGAAGTTCAGCGTAGCTTTGTCTTGATGCGCATAGACATTGCTGCGTACACGTTCGCGGCGTCCACAACGACGGTATTGGCAACGCACTCGGAATCGGAATCTATATTGTTTTTGGATATACTACCAATTGTACTAAAGTGTATTACGAAATACGTTATGATACAGGCAGCTTTGGGCATGTGTTGTGCCCGCTGCAATTCGTGATGCTTTTTGTGCTGCAGTGAAGTGGCAGCCACTTGGAGTCGCCCAACAGTAGGAGCAGTTCCAATTGGTTTAGCTTAGAGTTAGTAGTATGAACGAGTATTAGTGTGGCTGTAACAAACGGCATTTGCTAATTACAGCAAATATCTCTATAGTGAAAGTATCTAAAAGATACAGCCGCGTTGCTGCGTCAAATTAACGCGCTTGCGCAGCATTTCTCGCTCTTTCCACATAGATACTGAGCTCCGTGTGTGTGTGTGCGTGCAATTTAAAGTTATCAACCAAATTGGCAACAATTTACCAATAAAATAATAAAAATAATTTTTAGGGCAACAACTGCCATATTAACTTTACTGTTGAGCAATAAAAGTAACACATAACACTCAAAAAAAAATGTATTTTATACAAATACTATAAATAAATAATAATAAGCCTGAAGCAACAAATAAATTAATAAACATGATTTTGCTATTTTCTTTTTCCTTAAGGAAAACAAGCTACCTATAAACAATTTTTATATATATTTATCTAACATTTATAATGTAATCTCAAATTTTTTCAAGTGTGTTGTTTTTATCGGTCTTTGGTTTTGCTTGCAGCTACTAATTAATTAGCCAACTCCAATGGCCACACGCCACGCAACACCTTGTAGCGCCTCTGCCGCCTCCAGAGCACGCCTCCTTCTCGTCATATGCAAAGTGTTAAATCAATGCCTGAAAACGAACTAGTATTTCGCTAAAATGTTAAAAATTAACGTTCGATATGAATAATTAAAGTGCATTTAATGCTAATTGCATAAATAATTGAGCGAAAAAAAAATCACACACGAAAACAATCTCAAAACAAACCGCAGAAGAAGCACAACAAAAGATACATACAGCAAACTAAGAGATACATAGATAGACATTTGTGCTCTTGATGATGGTCACCTGTAAAGTTGACTCACAATCCGCTGTGGCAGTTCCCAAAATGAATTCTGTGCGAACGCGCAAACCCGCCAGCAGCAATTCATCCGGGTTTCGACTTTTGGATGGCGATCAACTTGAAGTCAACTCAAGTGTCAGTCGAAACTCGATATATAAACTCAAAATCGATCTAATGTTAGACGATTCCAGGTAAGTGACAATGTCTCTATAATCAATAAATAAGTTACGCCCTAAAAAACATTACGAAAGTCCTTACGTGATAAAATAGAGCAGTAGGTACTAATAAGATTTGACATCCTGGGATCTGGAGCTTTACGATATGCAAGTCTCAGGTTTATTAGTCTTTTACAACTATATTTCCGTTTCCGCGACCTTTACAAATCACAAAACAAGCTTTTCCACATCTTTGCAACTCTTCATGATAAATCCAGCTTATTGGATTTCGGATCGTTATTTGAAATCTTATGATTTTGAAAAACTTATGATACCAAAATCTTTACAAATCACAAAACAAGGGCTTTTATATTAGGAGTACATCAATCCCGCATCATTCTTTATTACTCTTTTTTTTTTTTTTTAATAATAAAATCTTTTACAAATCACAAAAAACGGATTTTAACAATTTGAGTTTTTATATGAATAAAATAACTGAAATAGCCTGCTTAATACCTAGTTTTATAGGGTTTTTGGGAGTTATTTTGGGATTCCTGGATGGTTTCTTTTATTTAATCCCGGGTTCGGATTTAGAAGCTTAAAATCCATATGGGTAACCCAGTCCCATGTAAAGTTCACTGCATTTCTTTAGAGGCCCTGTATTATATATGATTCTAAAATATGCAATCAAGGAACGGTTTAAGAGTTTTTGTTCTACAAGAGATTCTGTTTCCATATTTTTTTATTTTTGATATAACAGTTATAACTATTACATTGTTGTGGTATTATGTATACTTATGATATGACTTCAATAACTAAAGAAAAATGTGTTTTTTTTTTGAACTGATCATATATTTGTTGGTCTTCTCTTTTGAGAGGCTAACCAGAAGTTTTAAGATCTTATTCCAATTCGCTATCAGTCACCCATCAATTTGGGCGATGCAATGGAGTCTCTAGTTATTTGTTCTGACAATTTTGCTCTGGCTACAAACCTTCTATAATTAAGAATTAACTTCTACTTTATAATTAAATAAATTAAATAAATAAATACATGGACAATTGTTTTTTATACAATATTTAAGCTGTAGTTGAGATACTTCTCTTCTCCAGTTCCATATGAATGTCCTCTTAACGGGTATACCATAACGCACCGGGAGCTCTTGAGACTGTACCCTTTGAATCTTTATATTTTACAGGCGCTATTTGCAGGTAAAAAGGAAGGTGGAATTATTAAAATCGTGAGATGTTGCAAAAATGGCCACCCTAATGTACATATAACCTCATTCAAAAAAAAAAAATATATACCGCAGCTTCGATTTGTTTAACTCTTTCGAATATTTCTGATTTCATATAATCTAGAGTAACATTTTTTTTTTATAAAACCTCTAAAATAGATTCATTACCGAAATATCTTCACAAGAAACAGGTCTCAGTATCGTAACTGATTAGAGCCCTGCGGCACCCATACCCCCTTACTGAGCTGTAACATTCCTTGCAGGTCCAACTTTCGTTATAAAGTTCGTTCTAGTTTTTCCAGTTCTAATAGGATACATACACGTCCAATGATTGGGCAGCAAAAACTCTTTCGTCATCTTTGGCATCAATAAACCTGGATACAAATCCAAAACAGCTTTGATTATTTATGTTTCTAGAACCCAGAGGTTGTTGAAGCCGCTGATTTTCCGTCACTGCTTATTAGCAAGAAAACTCGCTAATGCTAGGTTTACACTGTCTCTAATTACGACACTGTGACATTTTTTGATTTGTAAGAGTTTTTTTTGAGTTACACAAAATTTTTTGAAAAGATGTATCACCTCGATTATAGTGAGCATTTATTTGCTTAATGACAGTGCACAGTAGAGGTATGCCACAAAAATTAAAATTCAGCATTCAACAGCATTCTAAATTAAATTTTTGACACTCATCTTAAACTCTTCAGGTGCTATTGTAAAAAAAAACGAACTTGCTCGATATGATATCACAGTTACACTGCCACCTTAAATATTTTCAAAAACCAACTACTGACACAGAGCTAATGCGAAACGGAATATTTATGTTCTCAATTAAAAAGTATAATTTCCTGTGGAATTTCGCATCCGTTGCAATATATTGGCCATTAATACTGAACTGTACCGTTGTGCAACTAACATTTACCGCGAACCATCCGGTGGGACTTAACACGCTTACTAGTCTTTTGGAAAAAATAGGAACACAGACTGTGGTAAAATTATTAATTTTTCTGAGAAATTAAAAACAAGTGTCGTTTATTTCATAAGGGATCATCCATAAACTAAGTGACGCTCCAGGGGGTGGGGGGGGTGTCTGGCGAAGCGTCACGATCATATGGAAAATCTTCAAAAATATTCCGTCACTGTGTCCATATCAGCGTCACGTAGTTTGTGGATGATCCCTAAGAGCTTATAGCTTTTTCGAAAAATAACAAAAATTTCGATTTACGCACCCAAATCAAAGAGATTAGTTTTCATAGCTGGCGTGAATTTGCCATCGGAATGTCTAATAGTTGGTGAAATGTTTTATTCCAATTTTTTCTTCATTCCGTGTAAAAATAAAATATATTTTTCACTTCTTTGAATTTCCGATATACAGTAAATGATATTTCCAATTAAATGTATTGACATAAAAGTTAATTTTATCAAAACACGGTCGTCACAGTCGACCCTAGTTGAATAACGATTTTCTTTAATTAAATCGCTTTGGTATTAAATAGACGACCAGCCAACTAATGTTCGAAATTTTTCGAACTGCGTATGGGCCTTTAAGTTCAAAGTTTGATGTTATTATATGTGTAGTTTGTTTTTTGCCGCTATTTTAGGAAACGCTCTCAGTGAATTTGCCAACATTGAGAAAATGGCTGAACACTCCAGAAATGCGGAAAAAAATCCACAAGATGGTATCGGTATAAGTTCGTGTAGGCATTTCAAAAACGTCGGCTAATTCTAGGACGCCCTCTTAATTATAAAACTTTTTGTGAAGAAGCTAGAGTTATCATAATCGGCATGTATGTATATTTCGACTAAACATTTGCTACAGTCAAACAATTTTACTGAGATTCAATTAACACAGACGCGTGAGCAGGTTTTACTTAAAGCCCAAAAACTCTAGAGCCCAAAAACTCTAGAGCCCAAAAGTTATATTTCCGGTATTATATATTTAAGTATATGGATTTTTCCACAAGTTTAGGATAACACCAAAATCATACAAAAACTATAGTTTGCCTTAATTTTATATAATTAAAAGTTACTTACAAAACGAAAAGAGCAAAATAACTTAATATGTGATAGGTCGACTAAATTAAATACCAAATTTTGCTTTCCAATTGTACCCAACGAATAGCATTTCCTATGCAAAGACATAAAAAACACTTTCGTTCTTAATAAACTACGTGAGCATAGTAGGGTCAAAAACTGAGACCCCTACATATAAATAAAATACATTGTATTTTTTTTTCTTAGTCTTCGTAGCTGACGATTCTTTTACCGTTTCAAATTTCCATAAGCAATGAAACTACAGTTAGTTCAAAAATTAAATATAAATTCAATGTGGGAATACACACACACGAACAGGTTAAGTCTGAGATACCAATAAACGTCGCGACGCGACAAAGAGACTTGAGAGACTCGGAAGAAAAAGAAAAATAAAGAAAGAAAAACACCAGCAAATGCTCTATGCATAAATATTCATCAATATCTTTGACATACATTCACAGAGAGCTCTCGAACTAATTGATTAAAAAAGAAAACTGAACAATACACTTGAGCACACACACTTCCCTCCTCCAATCCCAGTCTTTTAGAGTCTCCATTCACATTCAAAATACTTCAAGCCGGGCCAGCATTCTATGAAAAGATACAATTCCGATTTTATGTCAACTAGCGGTAAACCAAAAAACTTGCATTGGGAACACACTTAAGCTACTATCCAGTATCTGGGCTTGTCCACACTTGACACTTGATCAGTTCTTCTTCTTTAGAATCATGACATCTCTGTAATAAAAAAAAAACCATAACATTCTTTTTTAGTCATCTTTTACAATCCCTTTCAACAGGATGTAATAGCCATGTGCTAATATTTTGTTCAGCGTCTACCTACCAAGTCTTCACATATGCAAATAAATTCCTACTAATAGATATGCTAATTTTCAACTTGCGCGTTTAGGCAGTTAAACTTTCACAAGAGATTTTCAACTTTTGTCTCGCTTAAACGACAATTGCATAAATCGCTTGTAAATTTGAAAAATCGCAAAAATTATTTGATCCAAAGAACTATAACCGGGGAATTGGCCCAGTTTAAGCTGCTTTACAAATAATATCATCATATAATGACACGTTTAAAAATAAACCTGTAAATTATGTTGAACGTTTTGGTCGACTTTAAGATACCCTGTACCCTGTCGCATCAAGGATTTCTGCTTTTAATAATTTTTCTCAACGTACTCTCTTTTTAGCTCAATACACTCAGCCACACGTTTTACCAAATCAGACCTAATCATGATCTTATCGTTCGATCCAAACCTCTTACCATCCAGCCAATTTTTGGCATTTGGGTGCAAAAAATAGTCGCTAGGGGCCAGATCTGGAGAGTATGCTAGAGGGAATAGAAATTCCTACTTACTCCTTACTTAAGAGGAGAAGTCCCACCTTATCAAACTATCCTCGTAATAATTTGTATACCCTGTACCTATAGATACCTTAACCTTGAGTAGCGATTGAGTCATGTCCATCTGTCCGTCAGAAGATGACGTTTGTTGAATTATGTCAATATTATAGATATAGATATATAGATTTTCGCGGTTATTAGCTTTAATATTTTTAATATTTTCATCAAAAACTTACCAAAACGATGCGTCCTGGTTACATGCATCTGTGTGTAAAAAATGAGCTCAATCGGACTAATACAACAAAAGTTGTACTCCAAAATGTACAAATTTCACCTCCCCTTGCCAAAAAAGTGCGTCAATATTTGCCTCACCAATTTTGGTAAGCTGATGGCATGTGGCTCTAGTGAACAAATATACATCTAAATTTTATCGATGCGGCTCCCCGCCCCTCAATCAATTTATCGTGTTTTGACCATGAAACTTACCCCATATACTTTAAATAAATTTTTTGACGTAAATTTCGATTTTATCAAAATTGGTTAAAATTTACGAAACTTATAGTTATAATTTATAAATTATAAACAATATATATAATAACCCCACCACCTTCCTTTTTACCTGCATATAGCGCCTGTAAAATTTAAAGACGATCCGAAAGTATTTAATGGTCAAAGGTCATACAAAATTTTCATATGAATGCATAATAGCGAGGAAAACATGTTCCAAATATAGTCGATGGGTAATTCAATTACACTAATTTACACGAAATATTAACTTTCCTAAAAAAGTGAGGGTAATTTGCGTCGGGAAACACGAAAATGGTAACCTTTTTTATTTTTAGCATGTGTTTGGGCACTTTTTTCAGTTATTCCACAATATCTCGTGAACAAAATTTTGTATCGACATGAAAAACGATTTGTTCACGAGATATTGAGGAATAACTGAAAAAAGTGTCCAAAACTTGTTTTTCGAAAATAGCTCGAAAACGATGCTTAAGAAAAAAATAAGGTTGCCATTTTCGTGTTTCTCGACCCCAAAATACTCTAAAAAACACTTTTTTAGGAAGGTTCACTCGATGACCCTTAAATTTGTAAGCTAATGTTATCTACAGTCATTTTTTAAATTTGTAAACTAGTGTAATTAATCAATTTATCCAATTATAGAGCTTACCAAATTTATGCAGGCCGGCACAATATTTATTTAAAATTATTTTTATAGAACCGTGAGACTGTTTGAACCATAATTTGTTTGATTGGAAACAAGTTTTTAAAGGTTATGTAGAACAATACAGTCAAAAACGGAAAAAGTGAAAATTATGACCTTTGACCTATTTTAGTATCCATCAAATACTTTCGGATCGTCTTTAAATTTTACAGGCGCTATATGTAATTAAAAAGGAAACTTTTTAGGCGGTGGGGTTATTAAAATCGTGAGATGTTGCAAAAATGGCCACCCTAGTGTACATATGAGTTTATATGACAATTTTAATTTACCAAAAAAATCCCTCACTTGTGTGAAATCGTCCGCGACCACTAATAAAAAGTCCAGTTACGGTCGCGCAAGCATCCTCGAGTTGAGCGAAACGCGCACACTGCGTGTATTTTGTTGTTGTAAAATTGTTGGCTTTCTGCATGTGCGTCTGGCTGGCGCCTTTTGCAAGAAATAATGGAAAGAGCACTCGTAGCAAAAAGAGCCAAGGGGTGCCCACTTATAAATATAATTCTGCACCAAACCAAAAAAATTTTTCAAATTGGATATGAACTTGAAGGAATATGCAGAAGTATATTTTTTTTTGAGAAAAAAGGCACAGGGTATCACACTGTCGGGCACCGCTTTGACTGTATCACATTTTTATTGAATGAAAATATCGAAAACGTCTCTAGATATTAAAGAAACTTTTGACAAGGTCTGTCCTAAAATGCTAGTGCTCAAAATGCATACCTAGAACTTTCAACCAGAGCTCATAAATTTTTTTGCAAGTTTCTTAAAAACATTAACTCTCGTTTACAAAAAATATTACTAACAATACTCTATTGTGAACTATTTTGCTAAATGTAAATTCTGATAAACGCAGAGAAACCTCGAGCAATATTTTCCTCAAGAAAAGCAATCGCTTACCTTCCATCAGATAAATAACGTCTAAAAATTCAAAAAGTTATTAACAGTTATTCCAGACTTAAAAATTGTAAAAAGAGTAAAAAAAAAAAACAAAATAAAAGACTTCATCTGCCAATTCTCAATTTTGGTAGCTCTCAAAATATCCAAGATCTAGTCATTCATATAGACAGAAAGACAGACGAACATGTCTATATCAACTGATAGATAGAGATAGTTGTGGAGGCCTTCAAGTGTTTCTTTCGCTAAGTTACATAAGTTTTCACAAACTTAATGTACCCCTTTCCATAATTTACAGTGTATAGTTATGTATGCAAATTTATTGGTAGACAGAGAAATATAAATTACGAGCATGCAAAAAATTTACAACCGTGAATGCATATTAATTGATAATAATAATAATAGATAGCTGACTTTGCTGAGTTATTGCCCATAAAAAAACATAGGGTTAAGGGTTTTTCCAACAAAAAAAACTATTTAAAGATTAGGTTTTGTTGTAGTTTACTTATTTAGAGTTTTTACTGGTTCCTTGCATTTTCTATAGCTGATTTAAGTGTTTTTTTACTTAGTTTTTCAAGCGACTTGTATAATTATTTTCGAAAGTGAGAATTGTGTTTCGCATCTTGTAGGGAAGTTTTTGAAGCTTGTGTGCTCCAGAGATTTGGTACTTTTTGCTTGAAGTTGCTTTTGGGATTTATGAAGACATTGACTTGAAATTTGGGCATTTAAGTGAATGTTAGCTAAAAAGCAAATTTAGAAAAACAAACTGCATGTTTCATACTATTTTGTCCAAAATTTTACAAAAAAAAAAGCGTGACGGGTTCAGTTGGAACATTCCGACATTCACCCTTCATTTTCGCACTGTTTGTCCAGTTTAAAGCATGTGTTTCAAGCTTTCACCAGAAGAGATTGATTGCTAAACAGTGAAAAACTCTTGCGGAGTACTATGGAACAAAAATTTTATTCCTGAGTCTACTCCCCATGGATGGGTAATAAAAAAACAAAAATGAAAGCGCCGAGTTCTAACTTGCTATATGAAAAAGTTTAAGGAGAAATGGACAAAAACTACTGAAAGAGATTCGGGGGTGGTATCCGCAAAAATGAAGAATGGCTTTTTTTTGGAGCTTCCTCTTTTGGCAACTGCAGCTTCCACGCAAATATATTTACAAAACAAATGTTATAGTTGTAGTAATTCATCAAGACAAAAGCCAATAACTCCCAAAGTTCCAAATCGATTTAAATGAAATGTGTCGAGTTCCAATATTTTAAAGATGTGAAAGTATTTAAAAAGAAGTAAATCGCAAATACTATTGAGACAAAGGAGGGCCCATTTAAGAAGAAAAACTAAACTATTCCAAGCACCTTGTAGGTCTGGTATGTATAGGCACTTTGGCTAAATCTATTTTGATAAATTTCAATCCAATAAATTGTTCTTAAGATTTGTAAAAATAATATCCTTTGAAAAAAATATTATTATATGAAATAGGCATACGTAAAAAAATACTTTTTAAAAAACTTAATTGACAGCTTATAAATATAATACAAATATAGAAATTTTCAATTTAAATTAATATTTATTCAGTCAACAATTTTGTATGTAATTAAAAAGCTCAAAAGCTTTATTTAGCCGCCTTGTTATTGTTGAGCAATTCTAAAACTGTTTTTGGATCGACTGTACCTTTAAAATTCAAATAATGAATTTTGCATAGCCAAATTTTTTTTTATGAAATTTTCTTGGATTGACTTTTTTTTCCTTTATATTCAATATAAAATAGTCAACTTTGCAAATCTATGATTTTCTAATTGAAAATTTCTAAAGCTCAAAAGCTTTTTAAAAGCGGCTGGGTTAAATGGGAAAATGTTCTTGGATCGAGTGTACTTTTTCAATTTTATTTAATATTAAATAGTGAATAGGAAAGGCAGTTAGTTACCAAAGTTTAGTTTAGTTTACAAATTTAAGGGTCATCGAGTAAACCTTCGTAAAAAAATGTTTTTTAGGGTAATTTTGGGCCGAGAAACACGAAAATTACATTCATTTTTTTTTCTCTTAAGAACCGTTTTAGAGAGTTTTTCGAAAAACATATTTTTGGGCACTTTTTTTCAGTTATTCGTCAATATCTCGCGAACAAACCAAACCGAAAATTTACAATTTTGAAAAATGATCGATAATGGTTTTTTTTTAATTTTTGTACATAAATATATATATATATCACCGTAAAGAGCACATCAATAACTTTCGATCTAATTGTCTTTCATGTCGATACAAAATTTTGTCCACGAGATATAGATGAATAACGGAAAAAAGTGCCCAAAAACATGTTTTTCGAAAAAATCTTGAAAAGAGTTCTTAAGAAAAAAATGAATGTAATTTTCGTGTTTCTAAACCCAAAATTACCATAAAAACACTTTTTTGCGAAGGTTTATTTTTCGTGTAAACTGGTGTAATTTATAGAAAGAAGTTCCACCCTTCTTAAAATAATTATTGAAAAAAACCATATTTGTAGTAGGACTGGATTAACACTGCAATGTTCATAACAGGGATGGCTTACTCCTTTCCCGCATTATAAATATTAAAAACATTAAGATCGGAAGAAAAACCCATAATACTAATTTATTAAATAACTTGCTGAAATCGGACACCTGCTAAACTACGAATAAATATTTTAAAATCAGATGTTGACCCTTGAAAGACTAAATATCTTTTACCGAGACCGAGACCCAATAAGTTATCGAACTGAAACTTTTATAGTCTCGTTTAAACGATAAGCCGCGATTACTGGAAAACATAGCACCATATAAAAATAGTTTGTTGTCTAACAAAGGTTTAGGTTACTTTACGAACTAGTTTAATCATAAAAATTAGTGACACAATATTTTACGATATTTAT
The DNA here is from genome assembly GCA_949987675.1 of Chymomyza fuscimana. Taxonomy (NCBI): domain Eukaryota; kingdom Metazoa; phylum Arthropoda; class Insecta; order Diptera; family Drosophilidae; genus Chymomyza; species Chymomyza fuscimana. Next base: position 84,906,431 of record OX465088.1, read on the forward strand.
TTATGGAAGATATCGTTTTATTTTAAATGCCTACTTAAAAATCGCCCTCTTACCCCTTGCAGATCCATGAGAAGCAACCGGCTTGACGATCCGCGAGGATCGCATCGCACGCGCTCGATTATCATGTACGGGCGTAGTGAGCTGGCCAGCACCTCTGGCGATAAGCCGCGTTCACTTAGTAGTTTCCTGCAGGAGACGAGTGAATCGGCCAAGGTGCTGGCCGAAGCGGCCAAGAAGGATGTGCAACGCATAAGTAACAGCGTGCAAGAGCAGATTGAGCAGCTCTTTACAGATGTGGCCAAAGATGCTACGAGTAGCTTTGAAGTCACGTGCCTGGGCTCGCTACCACTAAAAGACAAGGTAACCAGTCTACAAGGACTACAAGAGCCATTGCGGCAATTGTATCTAAGTGACAATACAAGCAAGGTGAGTAACTAACATGAAACATGGAGCTGCAGTGTCAACTCATAATATGAAAAACTACAGAAGCTAAGCTCGGGCTCCTTGGATATCTGTGCCACAGGATTGCGTGTTAAGGTCACTGCCACTGCGACGGGCAGCGATGAGAATGAGGCACACATAACGCCCTTTCATAACATTGCGGTTTGGTCGGCGGTTAAATTCGTGCTCTCCGATGAGGATGGCGGCGCTGCGTTTTTGCCATTGATTACCGATCCGGAGAATATAGACAAGACCGCATTGTTTCAGCCACTAACGTAAGTAGAGATAGGCCCCAGTTAGAAGCCTATATCCATTTAATGAGCGAATCTTTCCACAGCGCCGCTGAGCAATCTGTGTTGGAGCGTAGTGAACATGCGCCAATTTTCGCCGTTGTGATGCGTTCCGCCGACGCACCCAAGATACTGGAATGCCATGGCTTTATCTGCAGAAGCACCGAGGACGCCATTGTTATAGCAGCAACGCTCTATCAAAGCCTCATGGCTCATGTGAGCACAAACTCGCATCGTAGTACCAAGCGTCGTACGCCGCGTCAGCAAAACGGAGTCAGCTGCATAAGTATTGCGAGCAGCTCGGCCGTCAACAGCTCCAACTATCTGTCACGTTCCCAGATAGTGCCCAGTGCAAGTGGACGGCGCAGCTCTTTTCGCAGCAGCAGCGGCAGTGCCGTAGGAGCACACGCTTCCTCGCGCTCAGCACGCAAGAAGCGCATCTCTAATAGCTCGCTTAGTTCCAATAGTAATATAATCAATGAGACAGTGGAGTCTTCAACAGAGGAACGCAAACGCAAATCCCACAAGTCGAAACGTGCGCCGCCCGTGCCCACAACCATACCGGGTTCCGGCTACAAGGGCAATGCCGCACGCAGCACAAATATCATATGTAGCAATGGTCATGTAAATATGTGTGGTAATGCGAAGCCTGTGCCGCGCCTGCAGCAGCATGTAAAGAAACCCAACAACACGGGCTACCGTGCACCCGGTTTGGTAGCTTCAGGTGCTCTAGAAGTCATGGGCGCCAATAGCACAGCACTACGCAGCGAGTCCAATGGTGATATACTGACGCGCGTGGCTATACCCAGATCCGGTAGTTTTCTCAACACGGGCGGCCTAACGCGCTACAAGTCCAGAGCGGCTAGAAGACACTCCAATAAGTCTGGAGGAGGCGGCGGCGGCGGAGGAGGGTGAGTCTTGCCACATGCTTACTGCGGGCACAGGTCCAGGCACTCTCGATGGTTGTCTTGGTTGTGTTAGTGGTTTGGCCTGTGCACCAGCGGCACATTGTTTGTATTTTTTGGTGAAAAGTTTTGGGGTTGACTGGCATTGTTGTTTGAATTGTGCTTCTAGTTCCCCACTTGGTTTCAGTGAACTATTTAATGAATTTCGGCTGCACGAGAATCTTCACTCGCTGGACGATATACTTTATGCTATAATAGATGCGGATGGCATGTCCTTTAACGATCTGAAGCCGATCTATAAGGAGTTTTTGCTTAAGCTGGCGGTTACATTAACGCAGGATGAGCTCTTTCAGCGTTCCAAGAATATTATGCGTCGACAAAAGAAAAAGAAACAAAAACGCAAGTCCAGTGTGAATGGCTCGCAGGTAAGCTTTGAAAGAAACCCAAGGCCACTTTGGTTTCCCTAACGCTTTTACTCACTACCCTTAGCGTAAAACGAAAGGTTTATTTTTTGGCACCAAAAGCTTGAAGAAAATGTTTCAATTGGGTCAGTTCCGTTCGTGTCGCGGCAAATCCGCCAAAACGCCTCGTCCCAAAGAGGTGCCCAGCTTGACTAAAAGCAAGCTTAGTCATCCCATTATCATAGGACCACCCACCAGCCACAGCCATGCGCAGCAACAGCAGCGTAACCGCGCGGCCACCAGTGGTTCTGATGTCTCGGTGGTGCGCAATGAGCATGGCATACAAGGACTTAATAGAAATAGCAGCAGCGGGTAAGTTGGTTTTAAACAAGCAATAATGTTGCAAGACCCATTCTCATAAAAGTTGTCAATGTAGTTACGTCTCCTGTTCCGAGTGCAGCTATGACTCGGAAACTTGCACCTGCATATCCGCGGATCGCTGCTACTGCAGTCTGCGCACGGAGCATCTGCAGCACAAGCTGCGTCATAAGAATGAGCGCAATAAACAGAATAGTTGCGGTAAGGCGGTGGTCAACTCACCCAGTATTGTTGCCAATCGTCACTCGCTAATAAGCTGCAAGTCGGACGACAAGTGTTATTGTTCCATGGTTGAGGAGGAGCCGCATAGCACGCTAGAGCATGATTCTATCAATTCCGTTACTGAGACCACCAACTCCTGTGACAGTGATAGCTGTGCGAGTGCCAGCAAATGCTACTGTAAGCGTACGCAGCGTCAACGTCAGCGTGCTATACTGGGTGCTACTAATGCGGAATCCCAAGCACGCAAGTCCAGAAAACCTACCGAAAAACTGGGCTTAGACTATGAGCTGTTTACCATAGGTGGCAACAGCAAACCGGTGCAGCCGCATGAAGCACTAAGCGTGAAAAAGAGCGTGGAGGCGGCAGCAATCTTTGCAGACATGAAGCTTAGCCAGACCACCGATATCAAGAGTCTCTGTCCACCAGTGCCTGGCCAATTGAGTGCCCTGAAACAGCAAGCCATCATGCGTAATAGCAATGGCAGCTGCCGCTCCTATGCGTCATCACGCAAGTCCACGCATCGCACACGGGAATCCTTTAGCACCGATCGCGCCCAAGTCATTTCCACGCACTCCAACTCCTCGCAGAAATCCTGCAGCGCAGATGATTTGCTCAGCAAGCTGAATGCTATGGACAAGACGGCGTCAATGGCTTCTATACGTAGTTCGGCCAATAAAAGCCGCATGGGCGGTTATCAATCCATGCGAGCGGTGAGCGCCTCACTTGAGGACTCGCTGGGATATTTGCCATAGTATCATTATATCTTATACTCGACTCCTAAGAAACTGAATTAAACTAACCATAATAACGAAAATCTATAGCTTAGTGATATACGAAGAAGCAGACCTATAACCTATGCCAAGCTTATGTTTCCCAACCTAATTATGGTCACAAGCTGCCTATAATTATCTTGCGAAACGTAATCAATTTTGTTTATGAATTATATTATAATATAATATTATAAGCACATAAGTAGTTTAAGTTTTTTTTAGAATTAGGAATATCAAATGTGACTCTATGCTTAAGTCTTAGTTTTCTATCTGTAACACATTGAGGTGCAATATCTAGACCATTTTATATTTACTCTTAGCTTTCAACACAGTGCAATATTTAAAAATACATAACCTTATAAAATGAAAGATGTTTATTGATTTATTGTAACCTATATGATATGATCTATCGGAAAAAAAAAACAGCTCCGTCAGGGATGGACTGTGCGAGGGCTAAGCGCTGAGCTGTTCAAATTTTAATAAATACAGTGAAACCTGGTTAAATGGGACCTGGATAAGTGAGAAACCTCTATTATTGAGAGTTTCTATGAGGTCCCGGTTCTTTTTCAATCAATTACCTCTGTTAATGGGACTTTTTGAACCTGGTTAAATGAGGATTGAATTCTAAGACTTTTTCGATGCCTACCTCTATAATTGAGAATCTGTAGCTCAATTACCTGTATAAGTGAGACAAATTAATCAGATTTTAACTCTTTTTGACATGTTTGTTTACATCAGTGGTCGGCACAAAATATGCACACACATTTTTTTTTGCGTATGTACTCTGGCGTTGCTCTACGTTGCTAAGCAACAGCAAAGAATATAGAACTATGTACTATAGTACATCAGAGAATATAGAACTATGTACTATAGTACTATTAGTATATATTCTTTGCTGTTGCTTAGTAACGTATTCTTTAACAGACACGCAGTTGATGGTGCGTGGCTTCGGCTGCTGTTGTCGCTTTGATCGTCAGTACTATCTCAGGTTTTGATCTAAAAGCAAGGGAATACAAGTGTACAAAATGTCCGACATATAAAATGTTATCAATATCTGAAAAACTCAAACGACTACGAGCAGCAGAATATCCTGAAGTTGAAAAGTGTCTCTGTACATGGATAAAGCAGGTGCGGAATAATAACATTCCAATAAGCGGACCAATGATTAAAGAGAAAGCTCAAGAATTTGCAAGTAAGCTCCATATTGATAATTTTTGTGGCAGCAATGGGTGGTTGGAGGGATTTAAGAAAAGAAGCGATATCGCATTCAAAAATGTTTGTGGCGAGAGCAATTCTGTGGACAATAACGAATGTAATGAGTGGATTAAAAACCTTCCAGCTTTATTACACGATTATTCCCCCGATGACGTATTCAACGCCGATGAAGCGGGCTTATTCTACAAGTGTCTACCGGATAAAACATTTACGTTCAAAGGTCAGCCTTGCCATGGTGGTAAATTGAGTAAAGATCGAGTCACTGTAAGTGCGAATATGTCTGGAACTGAAAAACTGCCACTTCTTTTAATTGGAAAATCTAAGAGACCAAGATGCTTCAAGGGTATTAAAGCGTTGCCTGTTAATTATAAAAACAATAAAAAGGCCTGGATCACTTCTGAATTATTTGCAGATTGGTTAAAAAAAGTGAACGCCGATATGAGGGCCCTAAAACGAAAAATCATTATGTTTGTCGACAACTGTACAGCTCACAACAACATGCCCAAATTAGACTATGTTACATTATTGTACTTACCCGCCAATACCACAAGTAAATTGCAGCCCATGGATCAGGGTATCATCAACCACTTTAAGGTTTATTACAGGAAGGAAGTTGTTCAGTATGTTCTGAAATCTATAGAAGAGGATAAAAGCCCAGAAATCAACATCCTCCATGCCATGAGATTTGCAAGAAAAGCTTGGTTTTCTGTTAGCAAAACCACAATTAGTAATTGCTTCAAAAAAGCTGGATTTAAAGTGACGAATGAATCTGAACCTGAGAGCCTACAAGAGGAGCTAGAAATCTGTGCAACGTTTCCAGAATGGGATAGAATATTTACCACATGTAGGAATGACTTAAATGAGCAGCAGGCGACTTTCCAGGATTTCGTTTCTATGGATGATAATGTACTCATTTCAGAAGAGCTCAATGATGATGACATAGTTGCTATGTATTCCTTGGACACAGAAAAAGAAGAAGATGAAGAAGACTGTGAAGAGACTCCAGTAAAAATTTCAAAGCGTGAGGCAATGGAAGCTTTAGCAACTTTACACAAGTATTTCGAAATGTGAAATATTGATAATTCTATTATTTTTGATCAAATTTATTCTATTGAGAGACAGGTTTCAGCAACTAGCAATCAAGTACAAACAAACATAACCGATTACTTTAAGTCATAAACTTTACCGTATTGTTTTTTTTTTCGACGCAGAACATTATGCACATATGTACATTCATACCTACATTAAATTAATAACACCAAAAATACGCATTTTTATTAATATTTCCACCTCTACAATTGGAATAACGGCACATTTCGACATCTGTAAGCGGGGGCCTCTATAAATGAGACAACTATAATTTTAAACCTGCTTAATTGAAAAACTGGATTAGTGAGAACCCTCAATAATTGGTAAATATGTCTTGGTCCCTTGGGATCCCAATTAACCAGGTTTCACTGTATATATTGTGTTATTTATCGCTTTATCTTTAACACGACCAATTATTCGGAGCACTTTTACGGCTAAGAACAGATTCTGTCGATATGAAATTGAAGAAATTTGGAATACGCAAATTATATAAATAATATATATAAATTATATTATCCAGATATTCAAAGCGAAGATTTTCAGGCATGCTCTGATAGTGTTACTCAGCAATCAGATAGAATAAAAAACTTAAAATGTTTAAGTATTCTTGGCGATGAATCTATGGATGTTACAGGCAATGAGTAGATTCTTCTATGTTTACAATCTGTCTATTTGAAAAATTCATAAATTAAATAATTAAAAATTATTGAAGCTTCAAGCAACCAAAGTCGAATAAAATGTAATTTTCGACAATTTTTTCGGTTTGCTTTTTATTAATTTTTTTTAAATTATGTTAAGCTGAAAGAGAATTCTTTTACGAACATTTCGAGTCTAAGATCTTCAAAATCGGATAGGAACTGTAGATGTTATAGAACCATGAACAAAAAATCACGACTACTGCTGCATACAAATTCGTGATGACTTAACTGAACGTAAATGAAAAACATCGATTGAAAAATTTTTTTTCCATGCAAAAGTGAGATTAAGTGAAAATTGCAACTTCCGTACATGCTTCGATAGCATCTACAGTTCTTACCCGCTTTTAAAGATCCTCAATACCTTTCGAGGGTAATTTTGGGTCGAGAAACTCGAAAATGACAACCTTTTTTTTCTTAAGCATAGTTTTCGATATTTTTTCGAAAACCATGTTTTTGGGCACAATTGTCTTTCAAGTTAATACAAAATTTTGTTCACGAGATATTGACGAATAACTGAAAAAAGTGCCCAAAAACATGTTTTTCGAAAAAATATCGAAAACTATGCTTAAGAAAAAAAAAAAAGGTTGTCATTTTCGTGTTTCTCGACCCAAAATTACCCTAAACAAGACTTTTATACGAAGGTTCACTCGATGAACCTTAAACTTGTAAACTAGTGTTATTAATGCGATAAGCTTTGCCGTTGATTCCTTTGTAATTTTAATACAAACTGAAAACTTTCTAACAAGGAAATGTTGAGGTTGTTAAAAAGTTTTTATGTTTTGAACATGCAAGATCACAGATATTGTATATACTAGGTTAAAAATTAAAATTTTTCAAGTTAAGCTGTAACGTATCAAGTTAAAATTTTTCTTAAAATTCTAACCTATAAATCGATCTGCATAGTTTTTAAAAATCGTTTGGGCAGTTTTTGCTCCTTATCCAGCTAGATAAGGTTCTAGGTTCCAAAACCTAAATTATTTGTTCGAGTAGTTGTATTTGTGGAAGGAAACTTTATTTTAAAATACATTATTTAATTCGCTTTAGAGGCATATTTATTTTGTATTGCCAGCATATGTGGTTTTTAAAAAGCTGAGGGACTAAACTCTCTCTTTTTTGTCTAGCATTATATATTATTTATATGGTAACAATATTATATTTGTTTATTCAAAAACGTTCAGTTGACCTTAGCTATAAACTAATCCTCGTCTCTAGCCCGATGGATGAACTTTTTAACGACATGCACCGACTCACAACAAGAACTGGCCAGACACCAGGATTTACAATAACAAAGTTTAAAAAAGGAAGTCCAAATCTATTAGGAAGAGTAATCACTTGGTTTTTTTTCAATATTTAAGGAAGGCAACTTTATAAGGCGAAAATACGATGAAAGTTGGATATCCCAATTTAAACTGCAAAGTGCAACAAGGAGATCCTGATAAAGACGAACTAAAAAGAACTATAAAAATATATGATATAGTAGTCCAATGCAAACCAAACTCGCTACATATGTGCATATATACCTAAAATATTTCTTAATGTCAAATTTGATGGAGATAAATTAATTATTTTAGAAGGTATGGATTTCCGCTACATGAGCCAAATCGATTTTATACCTTTATGTGACAAAGTACACTTCCTGAACTTACACTAAACTACTTAACCTACTAAATTTATTTAAATATGACCAAATTTAAATAAATAATTTGTTTATTTTTGTTGATTTGATTGTTAAGAGGTGTGACAGGTCAGTATCGAAATATTATTTTGTTTCGGCCACAATCAATATAGTTGACCGATCTTGCTTACTAGGCTTTGAAATGAAAATAATTTTTAAATAAATATTATTGTTTTAAAATTATTTACTCTATCATGTTGATTATTTTGCTAAAATATTCCATTGATGTAACACCCCCAGCAGATTAAACAATAATAAGTAAGACGATGCTCTTGAAATATAGCGACTACAAGATACCCTGTGCCATCACCAAAGCTCAAAAAGTTAATTTTGAAAATTATTTTATAGTACTTACATATAAGAAAAAAATTTTCCCAATTCACATTATACAAAAGATGAACTATTTTCTAAATATGCTCCATGCTTATCCATAGCCCGGAAGATTAATTTTTAAAGAATTTGGAGCTTTGTTTTTATAATCAGGCATATTTTGTATTCTGATGAAGCTTGTGTCTGGAAATGCAGCCACCTCACGGGTGTTATCAGTTCTTTTTATACACCAACGAGTTCAGTCACCGACTTTGGTCAACCTTCACGTCATTCAAAGATGAAAGAACGATGGTTGGCAATTGAGATTCGCAAAGCACCAAAAGTGGTTTTATGTTAACAGGTTATGGGACAATTCCCTGGATTTAGAAACATGAATATAGCAAAATACTTATTTCGATATTCCCGGACTTTAGAGAAAGGTCTATTAAATTTTTATTTAAATGTTGGGAATTATGTGGATAAGGAATAATATGGTTTTGAAAAAAAAAATTAAAGTGACAAATATGTAGGTAAGTCGTGTTTTTGAAGAAGTAGAATTGGATACGATATAGAAAACTTTATAGGTACAAGTGGATTGCTAAAGAAGTAGCAAATTTCACACAAAATTTATTTCCAGTAACCCCTTTCGCCTCATTGTCAGCGGTCAGCAACCTGACCGCTAATACTAATAATTATTACCTTACCAAAGCTTATTAGGGGCCGTACCCAAATTACGTGAGCCCCCCTAGTTGCGACGTAGTCATTCGTAAGACATTTCGAACGAAAAGTAAAAAAAAACAAAAACGAAAAAAAAGGAAAGAAAATTCCCTAGAAAATTTGGACCAATAAGTAAAAAAAAAAGGTTCACTATTTGTGTAACGAATAAAAAAAAAAGGTAATTTCCCTACACAATATTATAGACTACGTGACATACACTAATCCCAGTCGAGAGAGGTGGGAAATGGGGTGATTCCCCCCGGGCCCGGAAGTTTCTCAGAGGCCCGGTGTAATTACTGTAGTAAGAAAATTTTCTGAAATTTGCTGTACTGCTAAAAAAAAAGATCTCCCGATGCATTATCTTTTTTGAGTGAAAAAGTTTGTCGCACTTACAGAACACAATAATTCAAGCTAAAAACGTAATAGAGGGGCCGGTACATTTTCCACCCGGTCCCGGACTTTCTCTCTAAGGCCCTGGGTGTGACCAAACATATATGTATGTATATAAAAAAATTAAGACTACCAAAGGAAACCACTTTAAAGGACATCAGAAAAGACTTTCTTCTGAAAGCCGAATTCTTTTACGGATTTAAAATACTTGCCGAGAAGGATTATCTACATATGCAAATAAAAGAACGATCAAATAACTCTTTAACCAACTCTATGAACTTCCAGAAAAGCCAAGATACACACTCACAACAGACAAAACAACTTTTCCCCAAAAGAGTTAACAACACTTCAACTTTGTCGAAGGAACTTTGCTCCTTTTGTCCACAGCACAGCTGGATAGCCAAACATCGTTTAATAACTTGCATAACTTGCTTTGCCATAAGGAGCAAGGTATAAAAGTTTTGCAGCAACTTACACAGATGACGCTCAATTGTTGACAAAAATGTCCAATAAATTGACCAGATCTTTGGGACCCGACTGCTTAATCACAATGGGGTCACTGCCAAGTCGAGGAACTGCCAAAAAAAAAAAGCGAAAGCCCATACATACACGTGCGTCCATGTTAATGCCGCTGCTGTGGCGGTTGTCAATTGGTAGCGCCAAACATACGTCAAATAAGCTGGCACTGATAAGATTACGGGTGAATGGGCAGGCACGGCATTTTGGCTGGTGCGCCAGATGTTAGCTTTGGAGGCATATACTATATACACATATAATCATCTAACGGAGATGTCGTGGGAAGTGCAAACGTAGGGAAAAATTAGTTTGTTCCGATCTGCTGCCCAGTGCTGACTACTAAAATGACGACTAGTGCCGATAGTGTTTTTGTTGCCCGTTCGGAGGGTATATCCGCGGAAGGAGTGCGGGATCAGTATGCTGATGGTAAGGCTGCCAAGGTGTGGGAGATATTTATTGGGGACAAGAATTCACGCACGGATAACTATAAGAATTTTTTGATTGACTTGCTGCGTCAAAAGGGATGCAAACGCGTGCTGGATGTGGCCTGTGGCACAGGGTAGGTATCATAGGGTTATGCAGTAGTGATAAGGTACTCATGTATGCTTCAATATTGCAGCGTTGATTCTATAATGCTGGTAGAGGCTGGCTTTGAGGTGGTTTCCGTGGATGCTTCAGACAAAATGTTAAAGTTTGCGCTTAAGGAGCGTTGGAACCGCCGCAAGGAGGTTGATTTTGATAACTGGGGTAAATTAGTGGCTTAAAATGTAGTCGTACATTTAACTTACTCCTTAACTTACCCTTCTGCAGTTATTGAGGAGGCCAATTGGCTAACTCTGTACGATGATATACAGGATCACATTGGGGATGGCTTTGATGCGGTCCTTTGCTTGGGCAACTCCTTTGCACATTTAATGGACGGTTTTGGTGATCAGCGTGAGCACAAGCAAGCTATTGGAAACTTTGAGAAGTGCTTAAAACCAGGTGGTGTTCTGTTCATTGATCATCGTAACTATGACAACATTCTAGAGACTGGTTCTACGCCCGCCAAGAGCATATATTATAATGTAAGTACAGGGAAGTCTTTGACCAATATTAGCTATAGCTATATTTTTAAGGATTAGGACTTTGTTACTAAAAAAAAAAAGTGATACATTAAGAGTTGAAGATTCTCGGATTCCAAAAATGAATGAATGAGAAAAAATGTATCGGAATTATTCCGATGATATCGCGCTTCTATGGGTTAGATTCATATGATCCATTCCTAATCCCGAAGTTAAAAGGCACGCTCCCCAATATACTTTGCATCTTCTTTAAGTATGACCTCGGTAACCATCTGAAATGCACAATTATTTTCATATCGAAGCTCGGATTCTAAAAATGAATATGCATGAGGAATGAGGGAAACTTTATCCGAAGGGAATTCTGTTGCGGCCTATCTACTGATGTAAGAAACATTTGTAGGCGATTTTGGCTTGAGTTTCGCTTAAAATCTCCCATGTAGTGTATTCTTCCCAAATCCCCCTAGGCAGTTATTGCAAAAGTCGTCGTATGGTAGGCATAACATCAATTAAAAAAAAAAATCGTCTGTCATTTATAGAAAAAAACAATTATATGCAAATTTTCATACCATTGATAAGAAGCTGCCGTGTCATCTTCTTAGCAGTAGCTGATAATAATATATTTTTTTTTAAATTATCGTCTGGAGGGTCGCAAGTGTTAGGGGGCCAGCGGCACGAGTTTCAATTTTAATCACATTTTCGTATGACTTGCATATATTTACAGACCAGCCACACAGCCGACATCAAAACATCCGTTTTGTTTTATTGTGGTAAGCCCGCTTTGGTCTCCATGGACTACCAAATTGAAGGTAACAAGCTGAGCAGCGAGTTCCGCCTCTCCTATTATCCACATGAGCTGAAAAGATTCAGCGAAATCCTTGCTGAAATATTTGGTGCACAGGCTAAGCACAAATTGTATGGTGATTTCAAGGAGCTGAGTGTGGTACCCCACCCCGCTTTTTATATACATTTAATGGAGAAATCTAGAACCTAAGATCGTACAAAACACACACACACACACAAACATAAAGAGGCATAGAATTCACTCAAATATAAAGTTCACAAATTTTAGAGGAAGTTGTCGTTGTTTTTTTTTTTATTAATTCTTACATCGTGTTTTAATTAACTATGAAGTTATAAAAAATTTGCTTAAAATATCACTGAAGCAGAATATAACCATAGAAGCCTCAATCACGAATGGAGAGTTTATTTTGATGTAGTTAGACATCTGAATACAGATATTCGAAAGACGTGTTAGGAGTGTCGATGTCATGTCTCTGCTGTGAATAACATCGCCTCGTAAAAGTTCGACGACAACTAAAGACTGACCCCAGGCGTGCTAAAAAATCGTATGACAAAATATATAATGGAATCTCATTATCATTACTAATGCTTAAATCGCCGTGGAATTGCTCAAGTCCCCGAGAAACATACGCTTGTATACACAGATATTTAGATATGTAGTACTAGTATGCAAGTTTGAAAACAAAACACTTCTGTATGCGTGCTTGCGAGGGTCGATCGGTAAGTCCGTAATTCTTTGAGCGAATGGTTGTTTTGCAACAAAAGATCAAACGGAGAATTACTCTGGCCAAGAAGTAGAGAGCACTTTTACCAGACGAAGTTAACACTGTACAAGACGATAATCCTTTATGACGCTAAAGCATAAAAACCCAAAGACTCCGCTGATTCGGAGAAGAGCGAAGGGGTAGACCGTGCCACCGTTGGAACGTGGAAGTCATTTTTTGATAACCTGATAACTGTATGGCTAGTTAAGAAGAAAAAGTTGCCTTTTTGTTTGGTACACCTAGTCCAACGCATTTCCAATTTTTCATTTCTCCAAATAATAGGTTTTTTCAAGGTACTCAAAATAGTTGTTTTTTCAGTGATGACCTTTTCATTTGACCCATGTCCCTTACCGTCTAGCCATATCCTCAAGTTTGGGAATAAAAATTAAACGCTTTGGGCCAGATCGGGAAAGTGTAGTGGATGGGACAGGAAATCATAGTGACTTGAACGTTCGGCGACTCTCCTGCAGACACGATCACAACGATATTGATGGTGCAGGGTCCCCACAGTATTTACTAAGCCCGGAAATACTAGGTTGGACTAGGCACCCCAATACGGCTCAATTCGTCACTGCTTTTATTAGCTGTCAAACTCAAACGAGATGGCGCAGCTTTCTTAAAACTTGGCAGAAATCTATTAACAAATGGTACTTGAGACAAGCAGTGTTGCATTCAAATCAAAAGCTAGAACGCGGGAAATTCAAAATGTCACAAACTGATCAAACTGCCCTCATATGAGTAGCATAATGAAAATTATTCAGCACGCTTCAGTATACTTTTGCGTCGTGATATTTGATATTTTTCAATAGGCTTACTAAGGGATCATCCATAAACTACGTGACGCTCCAGGGGGTGGGGGGGTCTAGCGAAACGTCACGATCATATGGAAAATCTTCAAAAATATTCCGTCACTGTTTCACAAGGTGGATGGGGGGTTCTATTTTGACGAAAATCAGCGTCACGTTGTTTATGGATAAATGGAAAACTATTAAGGTGGCTCACTAAAAATTATCTACAACTTGTCCATAAGATATGTGAAATTTGATCAAGAACGGAAACCTCTCATTGTCAGTATTTTTATAGAATCGCAAGAAAAAAGAAGGCAGAAAACCACGAACCCCACTGTTTTTATCAACGCTTAAAAACTGTTTAACCAAAGTGGGCTGTTGACAGGGGGGGCGCGATTTCCTCTCTAAAGAGTGTCGTATTTTTTTCTCTACGAATAAAGCAATATTAATTCTTCGGCTTTGTAGCCACGAACCTCTCAGATTTATGACGCGCTATGTATGACAAGGTAACTTTCTGATCAAGAGAGTATTGCGAGAGTAACCCAAGTTTCATAAATGGTCCCACCTGCTGCAACTAATAGCTCTAACTTACATAAGTTTTTTGAAAAACCTTTGTTCTCGTAAGCCATCTGAAGTGATATCTGGACATGCATGAAATCACTGGGGTTCCATAACCACTGAGTCTACGATCCTTATGACACCCATTCATGTTTATAAATTTTTACGGAACAAAATGAGCGCTAATTGCGTGCAGACTAGAGATATTTTAACTAAACTTTACTTTAGTTTTACTCTTAAATTCACAATTCCATATTGTTATTTAAGCAGCATATACAAAAAATACAAAATTTTATTAAATAAAAGTTCCGGTTTACAACTTTAACCAATGGTTTTTAATATATTGATCTGATATCGGCTGCATATTTTCAGGTGTTATTTTTCTTAAAGGTAACAAGCTTTAAGCTGGGGGGAGCTCATGCGAAATATCAGCTTAAGGTTAGTCTTATACACTCAGCAAAATATAGACAAATATCGAAACTGAGAAGTACTAAAACGAACCTACCTTTTTTGCAAAAAAAATCTTGAATGTGGATATATAATCACCAATAAAGCATTACAAATAATTAAAACTATAAGCTTTCTATTATACATTCTGATCTGAATAATTTTTTTGATTTTCCGCTTCATTGAAATTCCGAGATTACAAATTTTAACATATTTGTTTATAAGCATCAAGAATCACTGTATAGTCATAGAAATAATTACATAATTTTAAGCATTATAAACATTATTTCAATACAATCAATATAAACATTATTTCAATACAATCAATACAAAGCTTAATTCAATCCAATTAATTTCTTCATGCGCTTCACATCTGTAATTTGGTTATTGATTTCGATGGTAAGATTTGTAAGTATTTCGGCAATTAAACCATGCTGTCTCTCAGGTAACTCATAGTTCTGCCGTTTAGACTCTTCGTGGCTTTTGGCAATATGGTAACGCTGCTTATTGATGGACTTCTTCGCTTTATCTAAAGTAGTGCTCATGGATTTAGTGGTTAGATTTATGCGCTTAATCTCCTGGGCAAATTCACGCTCGCCCATAACGCTATTTGGCAACGAAGAGTGGGCTAATTGCATTAGCTTGTTGCATTTACGACCCAAGGTCTCTTGATTCTCGCTGATTTCTTCAAGGCGTTCTGCCTGTTTGTGTGCATGCTCACTGATGACTTCACGCTCCTGCTCCAAGCTTTTGATCTCAACTAATTGCTGCTCCTTTTGCATACGTATGCCATTGATGCGCTTGTTAAATTCATTGCGTACCAGTTCATGTCGTTTGAGATATTGTGCGCGCAGCACTTCTATTGCCTGATTGAGCAGCTCGTAGCGCTCATGAGGCGAGGGAATAGATACCCTATCGGCGGATAGAATGGGCTGATTAACGCTGCGTTGCAGCAAGGCTTTAATAGTGTCGACGAATGACGTTCCAGCACCCTGCTGACTATCGTTAGCTTCATTGGCCTTAACCAGGCCCGTCAGACCCTTATTGGAGGTAAGCAAGAGCTGAGCATCGATGATCAGTTTAAGGCTTATAACTTGACCGCTGCCCAGCAATAATACAATGCCTGAAGGCATTTGTAGTAGCGCAATGCCTAGCACTGGATTACAACTACTAGCATCGAGCTTGGTGCATAAAATGTACTCTGCCTGGGATGGCGTGGATAGCGCCAGAATGTCGTCCTCTGCCTCGCTGTCCAAGAATCGTTGCAGTTCGGATATAAAATTAACAGATATGACATGCATTCCAGCGTTATGATATGCAAAATAACGCAACTCGTTGATCAGATCACGTTTTAAATGTATAGCACAATTGAAATTGATATCTGTTTGTTTAGGCAATCCCAGTTCCAATTCGACAGTCTCTAGTACATGCAGTGTCCATTCGGAAGATTCTATCAATAATTGGTTATCCACCTCGCTAAAGGAGTGCTCGACGTTTTCTGCTTCCAACAGCAAGGCATGGTGCAACTTGCCATTGGACTCGGCCATTACAATAGTTGGAGGCAGCGAAGGTATTATCATTATAGAGCACGATTCCAACCCATAGTTGTCTTGCGTTTGCGGCGATATGGTAATTGGCCCCTGCAGACGCGATTTTTCAGAGTCTATGCCGGTAACCAAAACATATATGTTGCCATTTTCACGGAGTATTACAATGGGCCACTCAATCTTACTGGTTTTAGCTGATGCAACAGATTTGTCACTTATTAAAGATTTACTTTGATTCAGTTTGCTGTTGTTTGTGAAAGATTGATTTGCATTGCGGTTTTTTACGGCTGGCGCTATGTCAAAGTCAACGGCAGTCTCACCAAAATCCGAAAGGGAAGTATTAGCGCCAGATTTTACTGGTGTTGGACCAACCTGCCAGACATGGCGCAGATCCTTGTGATTATACATACGTATGGTATTATTGGTCAACAGAACCAATAAATGTGAATCTGTTGCTGACTCTGGATGCCAACGCAACTGTCGAACTTCAAGCTGTGGATTGTTTTTAAACAAAATCGCATCCAGATTGTAAACACGTGAAAAAATTTTGTCTTTGTTATCCATAAAATTACCATCTGGGCCCCAACGTTTCGGCACCTCCATGATGGCCAAACCATTTGTCCCACTCAATGCCACCAATGATCCCTCATTAGAAACAGAAACGCGTTGCACTTCAAAGTTCAACGAGCTAGATGGTATTAAGGTTTGATAGCCTTTATTGTGCGTCAAATTAGAGTTCGCAGCTAGCGTTGCGGCGCGCCAATTTGTGACGAGCAGGCAAGAATCCAGAGCATCCCAGACGAATAACAAATCATCGCTGCAGTCTAATAAATTTTGCGTTTGCAGCGAAACTGGCAAGCCGGCGCGAACTTTGCAGAACAATTCGCTTTTATTTAAATTTAAGCAATCAGTCACGGACATGGTTTTATAGCTAGACCGGCAATATAAATCAACAACAGCAGGTCGATAACAAGCTACGATAAAGTTGTAGCTATCGATGGTTTGTTCTTTTGTGAAGCCTGCGTGCTTAATCGATGGTTGTGACACCTATATATCGCGACTAAAAACTTTTCGATACGATAAGCGATAAATTGCAATTTTGCTTCTAATAACTTTTTTTTTATACTTGCTTAAAAACGAAATTAACAAACTTGTACGTAGAATACACTGCCATCTTAGTTATGCCAATCGGTCAAAATGTCATTATTTTGTTGTCTTTCATTTGATTTGTAAAAATATTATAGCAATTATTTTAATAAAGAAACCACTCGCAGTCTTAAACTCTAAGCTCTAAAGGCATTATGGAGTGACATCACAGCGTGATGACCATCGTGCCCCTTTTGGTCTTCCAGAATCAGCGGGAATGAAAGCCATTTAAGTTTTAATACTAAGCACCCAAGCTATTTGCAATAGACGAATAACCGGACGATAAAAATCAAATCAACGCCAAAATCCAAAAACTTGCAATATACATAGTTGTTGGTTTATGGAAAATAAGTTATTTTTATTATGTTATCTTAAAACATGTGTTGTCAGTTACTTTAAGTTACAATCTTTTTTCAAGAGACAATAGCGGCACCGTTTTAAGTTTAATTGTTATGTCTTCAACGAAATCAAGATCTTCAAATTTAAAACTTGTACTGAACTTAAAATTCCTTAACAGTTTAGCTAATGTGACTTTGGCTGATATCAGCGCATAGCGCCAACCTGAAAATATAGAAAATTAACAAAATTATATGGAAAAATTAGTTCGTAAAAAACTTTTGTTACCTATACAGTTTCTTATTCCTTTTGTAAAAGGTATGTAGGCATAAGGATGCTTATCCTGCAAATTACTGGGCAGAAAATGCTCTGGATTAAATGTTTCAGCATCTGGTCCCCAAATGTTTTTACTACGATGCATGTGAAATATGTCTAAGGCAATTTGTACGCCTTTTGGTAAGACAATGCCATTTGAAAGTTTAATGTCCTGCGAAGTTTGTCGAGAAACGACCGGTACTGGCGCCATAACTCTCATTGACTCATTCAATATTAAGTCCAAGTACACCATATGTTGTGTATCAGTGTAGCTGACTTCAAAGTCGCCGTTACTGGGAAAAAGAGCTTTGATTTCCTCAAACGCCTTTTCCTGATACTGTGGAAACATGGCGAGCAACATGAGAGAATAGGACACAGTATTGGCAGTTGTTTCAAAGGCGCCAAACACAATTACATTGGATTCATCTTCCACATTTTTTCTGCTAAATGCACCTCGCTTTAGCAGATCAGTCGCCAGATTAAGAAAAATGTTTTTATCGTTTGAAACCGGACTTTCTATGGATTCGTCCGCCAATTTCTTTTCAATCAACTGCAAATAAAAAACAACTATGGATTATTTTTGGTTATGTAGTCAGTTAATTGAACAAAATACCTTTCTAATAAATCCACGTATTTCTGTTTTAGCACGATAATACCGCTTCTCCTTGCCATAAAGTTGACGCATAAATTTATGGTTTAGCCATGGTGAAAAGCACATATCTGTCATAGTTTCCAAACAACTATTATCGCATAATAGAAACGTACTTAAAGAACAAACACTTGGTACTCCCAAGCTTACCTTTGATAACGCTGCAACAAGGTGTTATTCTTAAAATTCTCCTCGTTTTTTACATCGCTGCCCATGGTGGTTTCTATAATGTGAATTGAGCCAAAAATTATTATTATTAAATATTGTTTTACATGCCATCATCTCACTTACGCGTTGCTATGCTCAATGTAAATCTCTGTAGCAGTGGTATCAGGTCCTGTTCGCCCTCATTCACCAAATTATCAAATATTTCAAGCAAAGCTCCTGTTTCGGTATTAAATATGGGCAGAAAACTAAGTAATACTTTGTGTCCAAATGCGGGATTTAATAATTTCCGATGCACACTCCATCTCGGGTCTAAAAAGCCAAGAAATGTATGATAAGAATTTTTATGGAGACAATAATAGGGGGACTCTAAGAAAAGGCAATTTTTATTTGGAAGATTTAAAAACTATCTCTTAAAATATATATCCTGCTAGAACCGAAACTTACAAACCTTACCTTTAGCAGTCGTTGTATATTAAAAAATATTAGCATATCTATACATTTATATATAAATCTTTAAATGTACGTACCTTAAATTAGCACAAAAAAATTTATAATTATATATAAATCTTTTAATGTACATTAAATTCCCGCAAAAAATTAATGTAATTTATGCAAAATCGTGTCTGAACCTAATTTAAAAATAAATAAGTCTAATAGAAACTAAAATATTTTTTTTTTAAGGAAGCTTATATCATAATTAAGTTATCATTTTGGAGTGCGAATCAGCTGTGCTAAAACGTTCCCAAGTTCCCTAAAAATAATCCATTTTGTATTAAATGCTTTCACCTTTCAGACTGAACAGTCCTGTACCAGCACCATCATCAACCGCTTTATATATCAGACCCTTGTTGACACAGTGAGGAGACGTGAGTATATCCTGCGTCCATTGTGGATCGGTTATAATTAAAAATGGTATGGGCCCCAGCCAAGAAAACAACACAGGTCCATGTTTTTGCAAATAGATGCCGAATTCACGTAACACATCTAGAAACAAACGGAAAAGCTCACTTAAAAATTTACAAAATCTAAAATAAGTTTATAATTATTTCACATTTTCGTTTAAAACAGGAGTGAAAACTATTTACAGAACACTTGTTTTAGTAATATTTCAGCACCTTCTCTATTCACTAATTTGTGTGCCATGCCAATTATGGGATATCCAAGCGGGCCTGGTATCTTGAGAATCAACAAGTAATACTTTCGCCGGCTCCACAGTAAATACAACCACAACACAACCAACAAAATAGTCCATAACTGTATCGAAAACATATCTAGTCCTTGACCCAATTGGCCATATACTTTTTTTTTGCAAAATTAAGACACTGCGGCTCTCGAATTTCGACCGAGCGATTAGGAACGCGCAAACAGTTTGATAGTAAGTATTTGGTTGTACCGAGTTTTTATATGCCGTCGAATTCCAAGCCCATTACGAGCTAGTCGCAACAACGATCATCGTGTATTGTCACGCGTGCCACCCAATTTGTTCCCAATGAGCCAATGTGTGGATACTTAAGCGTCCAGTTAATAGAGCTACGCACTCAATAGTATGTAGTAATACATACGCTTCAATGAACCTTACAAATCACGTATATTTTTATGTGATTTATATGAAGGAGTTGAATACAAATTGCTATAATTTTCTAACTGCTGACAGTGTCACGCCAAACACTTACTTTGTGTGGCGTCATCATTGTCAAAATCCATCCAATTACGATTGGCAACAAATGTGAGTGTAAATTGGCAGATCAATATCCAACATTTCTCAAAAGTCACGTTTCTCGACTAACAAAGTTTGTTTAATTCGAACTTCTATATATGTACTTATATTATTAAGATATCTATGATTTTAATTATAGGACATGCCTCTTAATAACTGTAATCGTACTTAATATGACCCAAAAGGCAAAGCACCATACTGACTTTTATTTTTAGAATGTTTTTTAATCGTCATAGAAAGACGGTTAACTCCACCAAAGAATAATCGAGATATAATTCAAGGCGATCATTTTTTTAAGAAAAAAAATTGATTGTAATTTATTTACCAATATATCGATATTTAATACAAGCTGAACGAAATCGATATAACTAGTGCGCACGGCTTGTGTGGGAATTCAAAGTAAACAAAATATATTTAATATTGTTATTTAGTTTTTAACCAATGGCTCCGAGAAGACAAAAGGTAGCACCTACCTGGATATCCGATTCAGGAGCCTTTCCACAACATGTGATTGACGATTTAAAAAAAAATATGCTAACAAACGAAACGTTAAGTGAAATTGAAAAAAACCAACTGGACAAGTTGCATGCCCTTTGGTTGGAGAAGTACAGTCCGAACGAAAGGCGTCCCGAACCAACACCGAAACCAAAACCAAAATTGAGACTCCGAAAAGCAAGGCCTACCCGTCCAGAGATCTTAGAAAATGAAATTCAAGATTTAAGCACAGTGGATGACAGTACTATTATAACTAATAGGATCTGTGTGCCACGAGTTAGGCCCCAGTGGAAGGCTACTTCTTTTGATGTACGCGTACCGGCACGGATTGTTAAAAACAACATGATCGAACCGTTGCTTAATTGGGAACTAATAACTAATATTATGGAGAATCCGGGGCCTAAGGGCAATGAGATACTGCAAAGTCACGTTGATATGATGTTACTTTCATTATAACTAAACTTATAGACCATTATACGAATTAAACGCGCTGGCAGACATTGTAAAAAACAGCAGACACGTAAGCCAACGAGTTACTTTAGATTTCATTTGTTTTGTTACTTTCATTATAACTAAATTTATAATTATGTATGGACAATAAATTCGTTGTTAAGGTTAATTTTCCATAAAGCGGTGGGAACAACAAAAAAGTCCAATTAGGGTGCCACAAGCAATCCTCAAGTCGACAAATAAAATACACACTGCTTGTGCGTCTGGCTGGCGCCACTCGCCGAATATAACGGCGTGAGCAGAGTACGCTAACCCGTGCCCACTGCTGCTCTTTACTTTTTAATACAGTCAGTTTACAAACCAATTTTGCATAGAGTCCATAAATATTTACCAACTTATTGAAGTGGATCCGTAACGACAAAATTTTTAGATGCGTTCCTTCAATTCTGAAACTGTGCGAGTCGCAGCATGATTGCAGATGAGCTGGCCGGTTTTTAATAGAAAGCAGCAACCTGTAAGGTGTGTTGCAAAAAATATTGAAAACAACAAAATCATTCATTATAAATTTATTATATAAAAAGTCAAAGAGCGCGCTTTTTTGACTTGGACATACGCTTCCGTTGCATCTAAATATTTTCATTACTTTTCCTCTTTTGGCGATGAAATTGTATTTTACCATAAATATTTTGTCATCCTTTGGCATAACTATAAATGGAAGGTTCCACTTGACTGAAAAAAACATTCAGCGCTACCGGGCAGCCGCCAAATGTAGTTTTTACAGCTCTGTATTTGAAAATTAAATTTCTTTTCTATCATATACTCTTAAAATAAAATTAGCTTAATTTATTTTAAATAAAAAATTATTACAATAGCAAAATTATATAATTTCCGAAATGAAATATTTAAAGTTTACAAATAATATGGTTGATTTATTAGCATTTTAACATGTTTAACTTAACCTATAGTATGGATTTACAGATATGAACGATACTATAATATATACACATATACATATAGTATTCAAGTCCCTCCAGCAAAAATGAACACCTGCTATTACAGCTTATGGACTGTAAATCTGTTAAATTGTAAAATATATGGAATTTTGACAATTCTGCCAATTGGAGAACGATATGTTCTTAGGACCGCACTTCGTCAGTGAGCGACTCTGGAAAATTTGTAGAATAATTTTGATATAAATTAATTTCATGACTGTGATAGACTTAAACAGCGAAAATCGAAGCCATATAAAAATGATATTTCGTTTCAATATGAGCAGCCTTAAATACAAAAATATAGTATGTACAGAAACAAGTTAAAATTTAAGAAGTAAATATATCTAAAGAATATATAAGGTAGGGTTCACAAGCAATTATAGATAGAATAAAAAGGGTGATAGAAAGAGTTTAAAAGAATAATAAATCCACTGCCATTTAAATTTTAAGAATAAACCAGTTCTTCAACCCAGTTCGAAATCGGATATCTTTATGCTTTTAGTCAAAAAATTAATATGTATAGAATCCAAACACATAAACACCTGATGTTTCGAACTAAATATTTAAATTAAATTTAAATTACTTTCATATGTGTTCAGCAGAGTATGTTTTGATATCTAAAAAAGCTCAAGAAGCAGTGCATCTTATGTTCAAAAATTATTGCAATATTGAGCTGTGTTTACACCATCTTTAAGATGAATATTGAAATTAATTTGGAATCAAATAACACGAATTCTGATCAAAAATAGTCATCCAATATTGGAAAGAGTGAAAGTGTAAACACAATTCAAACTTGTGTTAGTAAATGGAATAGTTATAGCGACGTTTCTTAGCATCATCTACAGTGTTGATATGGCATTCAAGCATTGGAGTTGATCTGTTTTCGGAATTACTACAAAGTAAAGCGGTATGGGAAGAGCAGCTAACAGTGTTGGATGAACTACTAGGATGATCGCAAGCGGATGTACAAGCAGTTATGCTAGTATTGCGTTTAATTGCACAATGTGAAGCAGTGTACGAACCAGTACCTGTATCCGCAAGTTGGACATGCCCATTGGTAGATCCATTCAGCACTAGGGCAGTGTTGGGCGTATTACCCATAAGAGGGGAATGAGATTTGATGCCTGAAGAATAAAAGTCTATTAATGTTGCATTACAAATTATAATAGTTTCCTCTTACCATTTTTGAGACACTCCCCGTTTTCAATGGACGCGCTTAAAACTGGAGCTATGCGATCACTTGACGCCGATTTGTCATCATCTTTCACGCAGCGTATAAGGAACAATAGTGAGGATCCAACTAGCGGCGGCAGACCAGCTAATATGAATGGCAGCGTATACGAGCCCGTGCTGTCGAATATTTTGCCCGCTATTGGTGGACCTATAGTTAAAGGCAGTGAGCTCAGACCTAGCAAAAAGCCAATAGCCTGTGTGGCACCCGATGGTCCGCATATTTCATAAGCAATAGGACCCAATAGTGATATAAAGCAACCATCAAAGAGACCCATAACCAATGAGAATATGACCAAAACTACATATGAGCTGGTAAGCGGCAGCATCAAAGTAACCAATCCAATGCAGACCAGCGATAGCTGTTGCAAATACATGCGATTAACGCCGGGCAGATCTGCTATAACGCCAAAAATCAAACGTCCGACACCAGAGGTTACACCTATGCACATGACTGGTAGATTGACATCCTGGCCAGGAAATGTTTTCTCCACAAACTTCATCATATGCACATAGGGCACAAAGTAGCCAAACAAGGCCAAAGGCACGCACAAGGCCCAAATAACATAACGTTTACGCTTCCAGATGTCCACGTTGATAATGGAGCGGAGCAGCAAGCTGGCGCGCGAACGACCAGGTTTATTTTTGGGTGGTGCTGGCGGCGGATGTAGCGGCTTATAGACAAAGGAGCACAAGATGATAATGGTGGATGCCAGGCTCATAAGCTGCAAGAGTTAAGTTAATTAAGTTTTATAAATTGACACGAATATCAAATGTTACTCACCTGCAGCGTAGTTTTAAGACCGTAGCCGGCCAGCATCTTGTCCAGACAGGGTGGCAAAATGACGGTAAACACGCTCGAGCCGGCCGTAACAAAACCGCTGACCTTGCCCAGATAACGCTTGAAATAATGTCCAAGTATGGCCAAAGTCGGTGTATAAGCCAGAGCTGCACCCAAGCCAAACATAATGCCATAGGTAAAGTATAAGGCAGTTATGTTTTCGGTGCAAAATGAGGATAGAAACAGACCACTGGCAGACAGTATACCACCAGCCAATGTGGTTAAACGAAGACCGATCTTGTCTGTCAGACAGCCGGCAACGGGCGACATTAGGAATGTCGTGCCGATCGTCAAAGAGCCCACAAGCGCTGCAAATAAAAGATATAAAAAAGAAAAATAATGAATTCCGGCGGTATTTCATTGACAAATCGAATCTCACGCAATTGTGGTTAATTGTTAGACATTCCATAACCCATAACCCGATCGCAGTTCAGACAGAAGCCATCAAGCATAGCTGTAATTTGATTAGTTGGAAGACTATTGCTTTGAACGCTTGGCCTAAATACGGAGGAGCGTACCGATTGCATTTTTTTTCTTTCACAGATTATAAATATTAAATTAATGACATTTTCTTTTTATCACCATCTTCAGATGTTGCTTGTTTGGCTGGCATCTGTTGATCACTTTCAATTGTTCTACTTTGGCACTTCAGTTCACTGTTTGACAGATTGGGGTTATGCTCAGTTCACGTCACGCCTATGATGATCTATTGGCGATAGGAGTCGTGAATGCAAAAGACCTGATAATGTCAATTATAAAAGTAATGCAATGTAGCGTTCAATGGACATAATGTTCCTACTTATATAAATTGTTATTACAAACGACTCACCTAAAAATTTGAGAAAAGGTTATCCAAAATTAAATCGTTTAAAATTAGTTGTTAAAGTCGCTTTTTTCAGCTTTTATAACTTATAATAGAAGTGATATCCAAATGGTTCAAAAGCCAGATTTTAATGAAGTGTTTCCAAAACTTTAGGTCTCTATGATGTATGATGTAAACCCCTTGAGAAAAGTGTTCTTAAACAAGAATCTGTAGTCACCACTACATACATAAAAAGGTGTCTAAATCAGTCATTATAATCTGTTAAAAGAAAACTTCTCTCAAGATTCAAATCAAAATATTGAAGACTATTGCTAAAAAAAAAGTGTTGTCGCCCCTATGCCCCCGCATATATCGACTCTTTCAACAAACTTGTTTTAAAGAGGCATTGTTATCATGTGTTGGTAAAATTATGGGTCTCTAGCTTTTTTTGTGGTCTACGGGATCTATATTCTTACGGACTTAAAGACCTCTCCTTCAACAAAATCCAATACGTTTAGCGATTCTAACACTTTGCATGTTACGTTTCTTCTAGTTCGAAAAAACGAAAGACTACTTCTTCATTCTCTACTTGTTTTTCATTCATCACTTCATCTTTTCTGTAACTTTATTAAATTTTGTATTTTTTAATATTTGTGACTCCGTCAAATGAAAGTATTTATTTTTTTTCAATAAAATTAATTCAAATGCGTAACCCAAAATTATATAATGAAATTCGTCATACGGAGAGCAAGAACTTTTGTAAGTTTTACTTCGAGAGTAATTCAGAGAAAATCGCTGTACAATTGGTTATGGGATTAAAATACACTAAATGTTGAACGGAAAAAAAATTTACTTGAATATAAATCATAAAACGAGGAGATTCGTGTTAGGAAAGCTCGACACAGGGGCATAGATAGGGGTAGGGACTCAAGGGGATCAATGGTTTTTGGTTTCAATGAAAAATAAAATTTTCCCCCATCGAAGAAAAGCTATGTAAGCCACTGGTTCGACAGTATATTCCGTATTGCCTCGGGTCGTATATGCACAGGGTTCACAAATGCATAGGATCGGAAATGTAACCATCTCTCTGTGATATATATTCAGCAGAACTATATGTAGGTACTCTTTAAATCTAACGGATATAAACACTTATACAAATTAAGCGTATATAAAGCTTATCAGTTATATTTTATTACCTCTTGAATTAAAAATAAAATCCCAAACAACTTATTATAATCTTTGGAAATTTTAAATATAATTATACTATACACATAAAGATAACACATTTATTTAATTTATCAGTCTTTCAAAGATTTCCAAAAATTAAATATAAAAAAAAATTTTCCCGCCATCAAGAAATTCCGACATTTTAAAGAAAGCCAAATATGCATGTGATTCACCGTTAGACTTGACCTACATTGCCAAAGCAAATGGCAAAAAAAAACAAACTGAGCATATATACCGAATACACCAATACCTAAACACATATGTACATACACCCAAACAAATCCCAAAACATGCCGGCACACACATGCAATCTCGGCAACCATAGCAGAACTCGGCAAGCCGAAGCTACTCAATGTCAATGTCATTGCGCCGGTCTACGTACTAGATACCGGCACCATCAATGGGCCCAGCCTCTTCCTAAACCCCCCAAGTGCCAGTCGATGGTATTGTGTAATTTGGGAACCACCAAAGCGCCGAATGAGCGCTTGCATGAGAGTACGAGGCCATAGAATTATTAGATAATACCCGCACAAAATGTTTCAAGTTGACAGTTTGCCAAAATTCTTAAAAAAGAATAATTTTAAAATAGAAGAAACGGAAGCCAGACAGTAAAATATACTAAGAAAATCGAATAAAAATGCAACGTGCAGTGTTGAATGCAATGGCGTCTCAAATGGTCCATTTGACATCAGAAATAAAACTTTAGATATGTATACTACATATAGGGCTAGAACTGTTGCGTACAGACAATGATGAAATTTCTCAGCTGATTAAACAAATCAAATGCTATTATTTACATGTATGTGTCATAATTATAAAATAATGCTTGTTTGTATTTAATTTCCCTCCCATACCTCGGTATATGCCAAAACCCAAGAATATTGACTACGTGACAAAAAACCTAGACCCCCTAGTAACCAAGCGTGGTATTTTCAAGAACCCCCTAAACGGGTCACGTAGCATAGGTACAGCACCTAAGCAATATTTTGCCGAATTCTGAGTAATTAAATTATGTTCCATTTGATTGGAATTATTCGTTTAAGAACCGCGGGCTTTTATTTGAAAAGTGAACAAATGCTATTCATATTCATCTTTATGAACCAAATACAAATTTTTTTATTATTCGCATAAAACCAAGTTATAAACATTTTGTAGCTCGGTTGATGTTAAATTCAGAGTCACACCGAGCTTTTAAAGCTTCGAAGTTTCTCATTTGATTAGAAGCTTATGCTAGAAAAATAAAGTCTCCTTTTTTTCAATATTTATTAGTCCATAATGTTAAATTTTCCAAACGTTGCAAGTTTTCATCAATCGATGTCTTCGAAAAATCTTGAGAATTTTCTGGCCTAATACTATCTCAAATGCTGACCTGTGAACTCGCTGCAACCAGATACCGATGCGCCTTGAAATCATGAAAAGGAAATGGAGCTGGCTTGGGCACGTGTTAAGAAGAGACCCAATCGACATCACCCGCAGCGCCATCGACTGGAATCCTCAAGGCAGCCGTCGCAGAGGCAGACCAGCACTGACCTGGAGGAGGAATCTGGAAGCTGACGAGCTCAGATCCAACAAAACCTGGAGTGGTCAAGAGGTTGGCGCATGACAGAGGGAAATGGAGGAACCTCGTTGCGGCCCTTTGCTCCACCGCGGAGCCATAGGACCACATATATGTATAATGTTAAATTTTTAAGAATGGATCTTCGGTCGTGCTATACAAATGAGTAGGTATTGACAGTCTTTGTTACATTGACCTAAACTCTTAAATGTAGCCAGATAGTCCTGGTTTACAACTGGTTCAAATCCAATTTGTTTTTTTAATCAACTGACTGATGTATGGTACGCATTTACATTTTGTATCTGTATTTGAGTCTGAATCATATTTTCGATACCCATTTGCCTTACATCACTTATTTAATTTTTGTACTTTGTGATTAGCTCAAGGGCTCCACACATTGACTCATTATTATTACTTGATTCAGTCGGAACTGATAAAGCATTTTCCAAAAGCTTGAATGGGTTCTATTCTACTATGTGATTATATGGGACTCGAACCAAAGTTTTATAAATCAAGTTATCACAAAATTAAAATTTCTTTTTTGAACTAGAAATTATTTCTATTTTTTATATTTAAAATTTTTTTGAAGTTATTTTTTTGCAACAAATACAAATTGTGTACAAATTCACATCTTAAAAAAAAATTGTTTTGCTAAGTAAATTTGGTTTTTAGGAAATTGCTATATTTTAGCATTCGAGAGCTAGGAGTTCTCAGCACAATTAAATCATCTTCACTAATTTCGTTTGGTTCAAATTGAGTTAAAAGAGGTAAAAATTAGGGAAAGTTATTGTTTTCGAGTCAATGAACTTTTATGACATTCGGATAACAATAGTTTTTTGAACTTTCTTTGGTTCAGCATCAGGTTCATGACTTTAAAATAAAGGCAGGTTATGTTCTGCTTTAAAAAATTCCGCACATTCGAGCACATTCACATCGAAAATTTATCTGGGTCACCACGAGGTTCGATATGCAAAAATTTGAGCAGGTTATACTTTTCGTGCGATATAACATCCAAAAACTTCCGTACGAACGATACTTTTCTGAATTTTCTTCGGCTAGCAAAAGATTCAAAATGCAAGAGTACATCCCAATTATTTCATGATATAGAATAAAATCGATACACATTGATTTTCGAAAATTCCTTTGGCTCAGTATTAGGTTGCAAAAATAATAAATAAATAATTCCCAAATATTTTCCAATATTCGAGTGTAAAGTAAATCGGTTCAAAACCCGGTATACAGCCCTTTTATTTGCTTACAATAAAACGTTGACCGAAAAGTGTGATCTTTGCTGACATAGGCCCCAACTGTCTGATCGAAGGCATTATAACTTAATCAACTTGGCTTGACGGAGTTCATATAGAAGCACTTTAATTTATTCAATTAAAGGGCAAAAAATTCCCAGGGTTTGTCTAGTGTTAAATCGGATTCACTTTGTTCAATCTTGACGCTGTTGCTGCTATTGTTGTTGTTGTTATTTACTCAATGCGTATTTACTGTGCCTACTACGTTGTGGATTCAAAGTAAAATATGCACAATGACCTTGATCTTCACTAGACATATAGTCATCTACTTTTTTTTTCTTTGGAATAACTAAAAATCGTCACAATGTAATGTTTTTATTGCTTTATAGCGCTTATCTAATTGATAGAGCTCCATTGAAGCATTGATATAATTGACATTAGCCTGCTAATTATCAATTGAAAGCTATCATGCTTCTATATACCTACATACATTCTACACATATACATTGAGGTGCACCTGTGCGGGTGAGTGTGTTTTATGGAGCTGCGTGGGTGCATCTGACGATTCTAGCAAATGCACACACCTCGCAGCAGGCGTCTCGGATTACATCAAGTTTTAATCATATTGCGGAACTAATGCCCGTCAGCCGCTAGTAGCTTAAGTTATAGCCGGCGTGGATGAGGATCGCCATGAAGCATCGCACTTAAGGGGTTTCAATGTTTCACCATTTCTAAGGCGGACGACCGACCGCCAGTTCTTTGTTGTCAGCCAGCACCAGCCGAGCAGTAACTGGGTCAGTGGTGGCGGCACACTTTTGCCGATATGCTTTGGGGCGTCGCCAATTGGCCTCGAAGTTTGTCATTTGCTAATGCGCATCTGGTGCGGTATGACAGCTCCAGTTTGGCTGGTCACTGGTCACCAAAGAACTGCACTATGCGGCACCAAGCAAAGCGACTTCAATATGACAGTCGTAGTGTTAGCTCTGTTGTCCCACCGTGCGTATGCGTAATGCGACATACACGAACCTTGACTAACAAGTCTTTGCATATTTTCTTTCTTTCCATGCGTTGCCAAGTCAAGTGCGCCCGACTGCACTTATAGAGGGTGACGGCCCAGGCCCAGTTTCCTGACCAGGTCGTCATAGACTTTACTTCGCACATTGTGCTTTATTTATTATATGTTTTGTTTAACACGCAAAACTATTCAAAGAGAGGCGACATTTATGTTCATATTCAATTTAATATCTTGAAAGCAACTTGACATCGGTTGTCAGAGCCCCCTCGGAGTCCAATGGTGACTAACTCATTGTGAACCAATAAATGTGCAGCAATTTAATTCACTTGACGGCGGCAAGTTGGGTTTGCTATATTTTACTATAATTTGTTGAACCCAAAACCTGCAACACTTGGGGATAAACGAAACTGATCTTATTGCAAATATTAAGAAAGTTATCTGACAATCTTAAGAATAGGCCAAACTTCTATGACATAATTTCGTTGTTTTGTAATAGTTTAGGTGCATCTAAAAAAAAAACACATAAATTGAATGAAAGGGAAAACATAGATGTGGCTTTAACAGAATTTCATAATTGGGCTGCAGAGCTTTATTTGGGAGCTTTCGTTTTCCCAAAATCAGTTTTTCAATAAAAGTTTCGTCGTTTAAAAAAAAAAATACTCAAAAATTTGTCTCAAGATTCTCTAAATCCCCAAGAAGAGTCGGTGAGACATTATTATAGGAATATCAACGGAAATCATAAAAATCTGACTGAAGACTCCCGACACAGCAAGACCAGACTTATCCTTATCAACCATTTTCAAAATTTGTGAGGAACGTTAGAGCCTTAAATAGGTTATTCGCGAGATACATTATATAGGCGTAGCACAAATACAAAGAATACTGTACAAAGAACTCAGATGTAGACTCAGAGCTGTGTCTTTGCAAGATCTTCACAGCACCCGATTAAATGCGTAAAAACGGTGTTAAAAGGGTATAGAACTTTGGCATCCTACATTATTCTTTCGACTTTTTTATCTTCCGTCTCACTTATTACTCAGTCTAATTTAATCCTATACTAAAAAATTGTAATAGTTGGAAAAATTGGAACTAGGCCAGATAACATGGTCAGCATCTGCGATTAAATCTATACAGACACCTATGTACGTAAAGCCAGTTTCTTCTTCGAAAGAAGAAAAGCTTCACAAAATCTTTTAGATTCAAGTTTTTGTGCGACCCAAACTGAGTATATTTTCTTACGAGTATATCTTTCAGATTCGTAATTTGATTTGTTAACATATTAAAAAAAAAGTAACCTTTAAACCTTACAGCAAAATTCTACAAAATTGATTATATTGTCGTATCTTCACTGGGTAAGCATAGAATTCGCAAATTGTGACTAAAAAATACTTTTTATGGAATAAAGCTTATACTTATCAAAGAAATTGTTAAATTTTTTTTATTCTTGTTTATAAGTTCTAATAAAAAACTTTACAGAGATTCGTTTATGTGTACCATAAACAAAAAATTTTATTTCATTTATAGCAGCACATTTATATAGATAACTGCTACACTCTTCCAAATATTTAGTTAAAGCTTATCTTAAACACAGCGTGCCATAATTTTTAATAAGTATCTTGAGATGAAGCTTTGTTTGACTCTACCAAAATTGTGAACAACTTAATTCCTTTTCGACCAAAAATTACCCACGCTTGTCAGTAATAACACTGAAACTCTTAAATGCGCAAATATTTTTATAAAATTTAAAATAATTACCCCCTCCACAAATGAAGATAACAGCTTTTTAACCATAACCAGTGATAACAATTAGACAACTCTGTAGTAGTATACTTTATTGATATACATTTAAAGTGCCGACTGATATACTCGATATGAAAACAACTGTTGAGTTCCCATCTAATCTTCTTTGTAAGCACAGTATAATTACAATTTGTGCTAGTCCAAAAACCAATTTGTCGTTGGCCCCTGGCTAAAGGGATTAAGTTTGCAAATTGCTGGCCCCTACGCACACTGACAGACCCCCGCCACACCCACACACATATTACACATATATTAATTGTCATTGGAGCAACTTACCCGCTTTGCTGGAGGCTTCATTGTCCGCACCACCCTGCTCTGCCAGTCGATCACTAAGCAGCGAGTGTACATACACATACAAAACGCCATAAGTATTGATGAATCCAAAGATGACGCCGTTGCACAGAAACGCACTAATCATGACCAGCCAGGCGCGTGCTCCTCCATCTGGCGGTTCCTTGCCGTGTATGTCTCGGCAGCAGGGTGCCTCAATATGTTTGCCGCCATTTGTCTCGGATTTGCCATTTGCCATATCTATGCCATTGAGCAGGTGTCCATTGGCTCGCTCCTCGGCAGCTTGTATGCGTCCATTTGGTTGGCTGTGTGGATCATTAAGCGGCTCGTTCTCAGCCATAACTGTGGCTTAAGCTGTAATACATCAAATAGTGAATCTTTCAGGACAGCTGAATCAGATCAATAGTTCCAAACTATATTCACTGTGGGACTTGCCACTGTATATGTATATAAATAAACGGGCAGAATCTGGCAGATACTTTTGTTTAACTTAATTATTAAGCCTCTCAAATATTGACCAATTAGGCGGGTGCGCATTTTATCTCTATATTGCATGTCATACAAAATGCATTCTGCGTTAATGGGGGCAGACGCAGAAATTCTTGATACTCTTCATACTACTATTTATATTATTCCTTTTGCAATAACGAAAATATGAAATATTATTATTATCCATTTAAATTTACTACGTAAAGATGGCGTACGTTAAAGTCGGGCGCGGACGACTTTGGGATACCCTGTACCACTGCTTGCAATCAAATCCGGTAAATTGCTTAAGAACACCAAAAGACATTTGATTGCCAAATTAGATTATGATACCTTCATAAACAACCAAAAACAGACGAATTTTTAATCAAAAACCTTTTTTCGACCGATCGGCCCTATGGGAGCTATATGATATAGTCAACCGATTTTGATAAAATTTGGTACAGTGTTGAAGATCTCTAAAAAACTTCTGAATGCCAAATTTGGTTACAATATCTTCACAAACAAACGAAACACAACCAATTTTGTACAAAAAGCGTATTTTTCGACCGATCGATCCTATGGGAGCTATATGATATAGTCAACCGATTTTGATCAAATTTGGTACATTGCTTGGGAACTCTAAAAAACTTCTTAATGCCAAATGTGGTTACGGTATGTTCACAAATAAACGAAACACAACGAATTTTGTACAAAACACGATTTTTTGACCGATTGGTACTATGGGAGCTATATGATATAGTCAACCGATTTTGATCAAATTTGGTACAGTGCTTGGGAACTCTTAAAAACTTATAAATGCCAAATTTGGTTATAATATCTTCACAAACAAACGAAACGCAACGAATTTTGTACAAAAAACGATTTTTTGACCGATTGGTCCTATAGGAGCTATATGATATAGTCAACCGATTTTGATCAAATTTGGTACAGTGCTTGGGAACTCTAAAAAACTCCTTAACGCCAAATTTGGTTACAATATCTTCACAAACAAACGAAACACAACGAATTTTGTACATAAAACAAATTTTCGACCGATTGGTCCTATGGGAGCTATATGATATAGTCAACCGATTTTGATAAAATTTGGTACAGTGCTGGGGGTTTTTAAAAAACTTCCGATTGCCAAATTTGGTTATGATATCTTCATAAGCAAACGAATTATCCATCTAAAACTTTTGCTTTTTTTCGAGGTCCTCTGAAACACCCCTATGAGAGCTATATAATGTAGTCCCGATATCAAAAAAATAAAATAAACTTGTCTCCTATGGATAAATAACGGATCTTATCTGAAAGTTTGGTTGCTCTAGCTCTTACCATCTCTGAGATCTAGGCGTTCATACGGACAGACGGACAGACGGTCAGACGGACAGACGGACATGGGTATATCGACTTCTCTAGTCACTCTGATCATACTTTAGGTAACTTTGGGGGGTCTCCGACTTCTTCTTCTGTACGTTACATACATTTTCGGCTTGCACAAACACAATATACCCTTTGTACCATACGGTACAGGGTATAAAGGTATCTCGCCACAAAAAGCTGTCTACGTCACTAATTTACCATAATAGATAAATATTTTTCATTAACTAACGTACAAAGTTTACACTCGACGTAAAAAAGAGTATAAAATAGTTCGACGTGAATTATTCCATTGAACCACAGTTTGCTATATTTTTTTGCTTTATTAAAAAATTATTGGGCCTGTAATGCTGATACGTGGGTATCTCTTTTGGCGGCAATTTGAGAGGCCATAGGTTAGCAACTTTTAGTGCAAACTTAAAGTACAATATTTAAATTTTGTTGGTTATCACTTAATTTTCAACATTCTTATAAATGTTTTTACAATTTTGCTTGCATTACACGACGACCAACAAAACTGCTGTATTTGCATTTTATTAAAATATAAATCAGTAGGGGAAGTGTCCGAAAGTGGGATACACTGCAATAATTTTTTTCGTAGATATATTCAAGTGAAATGGAAAGCAACAAAGAAATGTTTTGTGAAAAAGTCATTATTCATTGGTTTTCAGTCTCATAAATGTAGATATCAAATGAAAGAAGGAAGAACATTGTTGCATTTTACACGGCAAAACTAATGCATTTTTAATACCCTAATTCTGTTTTTACGCGATAGATACGTTCCCAGAAAATACGCGTAAAAAAAGATACAGTATCCATACAAAAGTAGGGGTTTGGTTTTCCGTTTGAAAATCCAACTAAAATAATATCAGTTTATGATATAAAATAGTCGTTTTTTATTAAAATTTAAATTTTATATTAAAATAAAGAATATTAGTTTCACAAAAAGAAAACTCAAATTCATATGAATTACCGTTTATTGAGTCCAGGAAAATTTATAATTTTTTATGTTTTTAGATCTTATTTTAACGAAATTGAAAGACGTCGTTATTTAACATGATTTTATACAACTATCAGCGCAATTATTGTTGTCACATTGAAAGCCAAAGGAGTAATAATTCAAGAAAAAACATATTTACGGTATTCCCGAAACTAATAAAATTGTCTACTATCAGCTATCAGTTTTCAAACTGTACAAATATCTATAGCAGTTGTTTTTTCTTTAAAGGATTTTGTGTTTAAGGTGTTATTACTAACTAAAAATAATTTAGTGGATTTTTTAAAATCGCGTTAATTCAAATTAAATCGCTTAAAAAATTAACGGAATGGTTTTTTGAATCGCGTTAAATCGAAAACAGAATTTGTATACCTTTTGAAGTTTTTATTCAGCCTTATTCATTTTTGAAGGCACAACTTTCTATGGCACTAAATTTGTGGCCACAACACCGGATATTCGATAGTGAGCCCGAAGTTTTTTAAAACATTTATATTTCAAAATATCTTATCGAAAGTTGAAAAAAATCAGAGGGTCTCACATAATTGTGATTGATTATTTTACCTTCTCTTCTTATGTATTATCATATTCTTTAAGCCGGTCAAATTGAAAATTGGTATATTCTCCTGACCGTCGTGAATGTAAACATTTAGAAAAAACATTTCTTTTTTCTTAAGTTTTTCCCGAAAATATTCATAGTTTCACCATTTCTAATTCTTGATCTCATTTTTCAATACAAAATGAATTTTTTGTTTTTCATTCTTAAGCTGCAAAATTGAAAACTTTATCTACTACGTCCGCATAATGCGCATTGCTAAAATATGATTTTTTTTAGGTTTCCCTAATGGTCTTCGAGATCTTTGCATTTATACGGACAGATGGGCGGACATGACTTAATGGACGCCCCAGGTGATGTTAAGAATTTTGGTGGAAAACATCTACTGGTTTGTCATGCCTCCATACACATTGCACAAATGTATAATACCCTTTGTACCCTTTGCTTATAGTGTATACAATAAATATGTGCATTCAGTGCATTCACATTCTATGTATATCAACATTTGAGCACGTGTATGAGTGCGTGCAGAGTTCATTGCCGAAATATGAATTGATTTGATTTTCTATTTGCAACTCGTCTTTGTCGCATTATCAACACGATTCAATGTCAAACACGTGCCACGCGCGGCAATTGGAGCACATACTAACGACGCAGCGCAAAGCACGCATAAACCTGCGTCGGCAGAGTCCCAATATTAAATGAGAGAGTAAAACGAAAACAAAATCGAAAAAGCGAAAACTTATGCAACAGAAAATGCAAAAAACAACGGCATATCCTTTACACCTACATGTGGGAGTATGTGTGCGTATGTCGGTGTGTCTGTAGGCAGTCCAAAAAGGAACACGTAAACGATAAACCGTTGCTGCAGCGACCACGACGAATACGTTTACGTTGACGACGACGACGACGACGCTGACGTTGACGTCGAGAGCACTAGATAGAAAGACAAGCGCGTTTGAATTTATTACGACCGAGCGCTTGCGTTGCCGGCAACGGAATGAAGAAAAATTAAATTTATTTTCCACGAGCTTGCAAAATAATTCACACACTCTTTGCGCCTCGCGGTTATCGTGTAGTCGAGCGGCAAGATTCTCGGCTGCGTCTCAGACTCTGGTGTAAACAAACGCAACTATCGTGGCAGGTCTTTAGCGGTAACGATGACAACGGCGAAGATGCGGACAAAACAAAAAACGCTAAGTGGCGCCTATTTAGACTTTTCGCTGTATCAAAAGCGGTCTCCGGCAACGACGGAATATACGTTTTTAAGGAATCAAAATGAAAAGCAACCTGTGGGAGCGAATCATTAAAAACTTTTTCAACAAGTGTTATGTTGATGAACTTTTTGTATCCAGCCAGGGCCGCAGAGAGAGAAAATCCGAGCCCGGGGGGAAAATGTACGGGACCATCTATTACAACTTTAGCTAGAATCACGACAGTGATTCCCCGCGGGCCCGGGGGGATCTCCCCTTCAACCACTCGTGGGCCCTGTATCCAGCATTCAAAGGATGTATTGGATTTGTGGACTATATTTCACAGTAGAATGCATGACAATACCTAAGCTGTTTTTACCAAAATGGTTAATATCGACGCCGAAGTCGCCTGTACGTATAAACAAAGACTATTGGGGAAACTATAGGAAATACAATTTGTATTTGTATTGTACAAATAACACGTTGACTCCTTCTGAATATACCCAGCTATCTTTCTACAACCAGGTGACATGTAGGGGTGCAGCAACAACAACACTTAAAATTCTTAACAAATGACGATTCAATATTTACCCACAAATTGGATATTCCTTAAAAATTTTGATCCATGTCGAGGTTGTACTATTGATAAGCTGTTGTCGTTATAATATTTCTACTACGCGATATCAATTCAAGTTATATCCGTTTGCTCAGGAAATATGTTTTTTAAAGAACTTAACTCAACTTAAAGCAAATTTAAATTTTACAATTAAAGTAATTCCAAAATAAAAATATTCAGA
Source organism: Chymomyza fuscimana (assembly GCA_949987675.1). Taxonomy (NCBI): domain Eukaryota; kingdom Metazoa; phylum Arthropoda; class Insecta; order Diptera; family Drosophilidae; genus Chymomyza; species Chymomyza fuscimana. Next base: position 84,944,077 of record OX465088.1, read on the forward strand.
TATCAAATTATATATTTAAGAGTAAATCTTCATTCGCTCTTTGAATGATTATGTAAATTTTAATATTTCGCTTGTTAATCCGTCAATCCTTTTTAGCTAAAATTCAATGCACTTAATATTGAGCCCGTTAAATTGATTCCTAAAAAGGAAATATAATAATGTAATAATGTTACTAATTACAAAATAATTTTTTAACTAAATGCCATATTATAGTATATAGGTTGTAGTATTTTATAGTTCAAGATTTCTGATTCACACGCAATCTGGTTAGGGAAATCGCTCAGAAGATTTCAGGAACAATCGCGATTCTAAAATTTTAGGAAAGAGGCAAAAAAAAAACTACCAATTGTAATGCAAGTAAGTTTAACCCAATGGAACTGCATAAAATGACTGCTTGTAAATGGAAATCGGGAGTCTTTTGCGCTAACACGAAATATTTAGAAACGAAGTGACGAATGCTGCAATTCAAAAAAACTAAAACTCCCGAACTTGCTTGCATTTCCAACATAAATATTATTACCTTATTTTAACAATAAAAAAAGTTTTAAAATTTTCAAGACTTCTCTTTCGTAATTCTCTGTTAATATCAGTTTCATTTTTTTTTTTTCAAAATTCCAGCAAATACTACAGGTATTTTTAAACCTTAATTGGTGCAAAAGTATTCTGTAAGCTTTTATAACTTACATACTGTACGTATGTGGTACATTTGTATGTATGTACATGCCCACATAGTTTGCATGAACTGCGGTATTTTGGTTTTCCTCATTGTGGTATCAAAACGTCAAACCACAAATGACTTTAATGATTTTATGTAAACAAAAACGTATTATATACTCAAATAAGTAGGTACCATAACAACATAAAAATAATTTAAACAAAAACAAGTATATTGAACATTGCTTTTGACATAAGGTTATAATACATCAATACCACATTCACCCGAATTTAGGATGGTCTAAATAGCTTGCAATGTACTAATCCTTTTAATTAAAGTGCTTGGCCGAACAATACATAGTAGTTTTCTAACTTATTTACTAGTTATAAAAAAAGATAGCTAAGATGGCTGTACCTCGACTTTTTGTCACTCATTCCCATGACCGACATCAATCGTCGGTCTTGCGAAATGCACAAAAAAATGTTGTACCCAAATTAAAAACACTTAAGAATCATCAATTCCCAGAATTAGAAACTGAAGATCATTGTACTCTGTTATGTGCTACATGGCCAATTATGGACTGACACTTTGTACCCTAAAGTGATAATATCCGGTGTTCATATAAAACGAACTGACGTTTCAGGATGATCAATTCACAAAAGCATAAAATGATGGGTTTCCGCTGTTACTGACTATTGATGTCAATATGTTCAAAATTAGAAGAGAATCGTCGTGGTAGTATGGCTTCATCAAAGAAAAACTAAGTTAAGCTTAAAAATATATTTCTGCAATACCTCTGCCGCGCCTAAGTTCGAAGCATAAAAAACGTGCTCTTCTTAATATAAAAAAAAAAGTTCAAATAGTAAAAAATAAAATATATAATTTAAGAGTTATAAAGTCAAAATTTAAGCTTACGAGTTAGTGGAAGATTCTTTTCGTACTTTTTATAATACCAAGATAATATTAATGTTTGTTGGTTGGTCAGTTGATGAGCCCCGGCATTGGCACTGGAACTGTACATCTTGGTTGATCCACAATAAGTTTTAGGCGCTTGTCTGGCCACTCAAACTCGAGACGTTGTGGGGGTTCAGTATTACCATCAAGTTGCGCTTCACGAAAAGACTCCATCATGCACAGCACCAAGTCGTCTGGTATAAGAACTTGTATCCAATAACCAATTACACCATAAGGTTCTGCTTTGGTTACTGCTGCGCCAGTTACAGACTCGGCTACCAGGGTTAGTGCCAAATGCTGCGCTTTAAATGTGAAATGACGGCCATGTCGTAGGCGGTCCTTAATAGCTAGTAGCAAATACTTTGCTGCATAGGGCGCTAGTGTTATTTCAATTCCATCAAGCGATATACAATCTGGAGCCTGCGGCTGAAAGTCCACTGGACAGGATTTATGCAACGAACTGCTGCTTAGTGACATCGCTTGTAGAAATCTCTGGTCTTCGCGCTTGATTTGTGCAGCCAAGTCGACCATACTGCTATTGTTTTCATCGCTTGCACATTGCTCGTTTAAGCTTTCACAATCCACTTCTTTCTTTATAGCCTGTGTCGGTTTTAGCTCACGAAATGTAAACTCAGCATTAACACCAGCCAAATCAGAGCCTTGCTTCTCGAGATCATCTTGTGCGTTAAGCAAAGTTTCTGGAAACAGTTCAAAGACGCTCATTGAACGCTGCACATTGGTAATTAACCACTCGCCACCAGTTTGGGCATCCTGACGTAAGAGATTTAAAACTCCCCGCCCATTCCAGCGTGAAGCCTGCTCCAGCTCCTCTTCGGTAACTCCTACTATTTGACAAAAGTCGACAGTGCCAAAAGCAGTTTCAATGCAACCTAGTTGCGGATCCTGTGCTACCAGTAGGTTTTGTAAACGTGAATATGCGCTTCCATCTAGACTCTTACGCCAGGGTATGTTATCACCAAAACAAAGTCCATTGCCAGTTTGAAAACAGTAGCGTGCAATGGATTGTAATAGATTTGCAGGCCACGTTGGTGGTCTAAGTGGTTTCTCAGGGCATTCTTTTTGCTGTTGCATCTCAGCCTCTGTTTTTGCTAAACGAAATGTTAGCTCGAATCCCATGCCAGAGCGAGTGGAGTTTTCACCATCCTCGTGAAGATGGACACGCTCATCGCCATGCAGGTCACTAAGACCAAAGCTGACATAGTGCCAGTGCGGTGGCATATTTTGATCTACAGACCCTTTATTGTTGTACATACTTATATAGTCTAGTGGATCCTGGCCACCCAGCCAGTACTTAAGCAAAGTAGTTACCTACATATGAGCAAACCATATAAAGTATTAAATTACATATGTAGATATACACAAAACTAACCTGCAGCGGATTTGGTTGATCTGGATAGAGGCTTTGTAGATGCTCGATTAAAGCTTTCAGTCCTGGCGGCGGTTGCGGTTTAGCATCCCCATTATTTTGTGAATTTGTATTAGCAGCAGCCATTGTTTATTTTTGACTCAGGAAAATTGCTTTGTTTTTCCTGCATTGAAAATGGCTAAAAAACTATTTGTTTCTACATCATCGATAAGATATCGATAATTAGCACACGATGTTTTCATTTCAACTATCGACAAATTGTTATTCACTTAGTGCCATCGCAAACAATCGTTTTGGCAAAAAAAAAAGTAGAGAACAACGAGTGAAACGCGACTAATTATTTGCAATATTTATACAATTTTTTAATAACTACGCACAAAATGGAGCCCTATGATGTTGTAGTCAACCAGCCTGTGGTCATAGATAATGTAAGTAACATACATTAATAAATGCTGGCTCAACGGAGGCCCCTTACTCACACCTGTTTGGCAGTGACATCACCAAAAGACTATAAGCCGAACCCTTTACCAATTTATACTCAACAACGTTGACTAGTTTGGCTGCTGCTGCTGCTCTTTTATTATTTATATATATTCTACAAGCCAATAATGACTAATACCAAATGCATGGCCTTTATGCTATACGTCGAATTTTGCTTCATCCAAAAAAAAAATTCTTTGGAAAAATAATACACATATGGCAGTCAGTCACACCTTGTCCACCTATCGCTTGAATGTAATGTTAGAACTTTTATTATAGCGTCCTACTAGTTGAATGCCTTTGTCAAATTGAATAGCATGTCCATATTCAGCCGGGTACACCACTGGTTGAGGCTCCGTGACCCAAACAGTTGGTGCCATCAGTTGCTCCACACTGCGATCCAATTTAATGCCACATCGGCCTTGATGATAACGAAAACGTTCCGGACGATGCAACTTGAAGTATGGGTCGCGATAATAGTCTCTATAGTTCTGGCAGTCCAAATAGAAATTGTCAACCTTATCCAAGTCTCCATAGTCCACAATAGAAAGTCCAATTCGTGGCGCAAACCCCAAAATTGCTCGGCGTTGTATGCGCGAATTCTTGGACACGGTTAGCATATCAACTTCAGGCGCAATTATTGTAGACATTTTGTGATTTTATTTAATTTTAAATTATTTATTTTAAGTACTGTGTTTATAAATTGTCTGATTTTGAATGACTGACTGAAAGTGTGTTTAAAGTTTAGTTGTTCAAGAACTGAAAGCCTACTAAATTGTAATGTATCTTTTACCATTTTCAGGGCTCCGGTGTGATCAAAGCTGGCTTTGCTGGTGAGCACATTCCAAAGTGCAGATTTCCCAACTAGTAAGTAAAAATAAACAGAAGCGTAGACTCATTCACCTAAAAAAAAAAAATTATATACTTTGCAGCATTGGGAGACCTAAGCATGTTAGGGTGATGGCTGGCGCCCTAGAAGGCGACATATTTGTCGGCCCTAAAGCGGAAGAGCACCGTGGATTACTTAGCATACGATATCCCATGGAACATGGCATTGTGACCGACTGGAATGATATGGAACGGATTTGGAGTTACATTTATAGCAAGGTTAGTACTATTGCTCAAAAGGTGCTACGAGGTCATCTATTTGGAGGTTTAAAGAAATAATTTTTATTAGGGTAGTTTTTTTAAACTATTTTTATGTAACTTATTCACTAAAAGTTTTATAGGTTATAATTCCAGGGAAAATATAAATAACTCATTATACAGCAATAGATTTAGTTTAATGACAAAAAGAAAGATTTGCAATTAATTAATTTGTTTATTTATTTTGTAATTATTTTGTTTTATTCAGGAACAATTATCCACTTTTACGGAGGATCATCCAGTACTACTTACAGAAGCTCCTCTTAATCCCCGCCGTAATCGTGAAAAAGCAGCCGAGTTCTTCTTCGAAGGCATTAATGCACCTGCGCTTTTTGTCTCTATGCAGGCAGTTCTTAGTCTGTGAGCATTAAGTTTGCATTTACTTAGTTAAACCAATGTTAATTGCCGCTCTTAATCTTAAATAGATATGCCACTGGTCGCGTAACTGGCGTTGTGCTGGACTCTGGCGATGGTGTGACGCATGCAGTTCCTATATATGAAGGATTTGCCATGCCTCATAGTATTATGCGTGTGGACATTGCTGGTCGGGATGTGACACGCTATCTGAAAACACTAATACGCAGAGAAGGCTTTAATTTCCGTTCAACAGCTGAATTTGAAATTGTGCGCTCTATTAAGGAGAAGGTCTGCTATTTGGCAACCAATCCGCAAAAAGAGGAAACAGTGGAAACGGAAAAGTTTGCGTATAAATTGCCAGATGGCAAAACATTTGAGATTGGCCAAGCAAGATTCCGAGCGCCGGAAGTGCTCTTCCGGCCCGATTTGTTGGGCGAGGAGTGTGAGGGCATACACGACGTGCTAATGTATTCCATTGAAAAGTCGGATATGGATCTCAGAAAAATGCTCTACCAGAATATAGTGCTTTCGGGCGGCTCAACACTATTTAAAGGCTTCGGTGATCGTTTGCTGTCAGAACTGAGAAAACACTCGGCCAAGGATCTAAAGATTCGAGTAAGAGTTTCTTTGTAAACTTAACATTTTAAGCATATTAACGTTGTATGCGTTTTTGTAGATTGCCGCGCCACAAGAGCGACTTTACTCAACATGGATGGGCGGCTCTATTCTGGCTTCGCTAGATACCTTCAAAAAAATGTGGATATCTAAGCGAGAATACGAAGAAGAGGGTCAACGTGCCGTGCATAGAAAGACTTTTTAGTTCGTTTGTAATAATTGGAATGCTATTATGTAGAATCCCTATTGAAATTGATATCATGTCCATATGTCAGCTAAACTTAAATGCTACTTAAATTATGAATTGTATGTATTGCATGTAACTGCAATACCGAATTTCACGCATAAAGGGCGCAAACTATAAGTATTTAAAATGCTATTTATATAAATTTGTCTTTGCAGCTTAGAAAATAAAGGCCAAACTAAAACAATTGTCATTTTTTTATTAATTATCCAGAGACTGTTTTCCCATTGATTAACTAACATTAAGCAAAAACAGATCTAAAAGATAGCACACAAATAAAAAGAGAAAACAAAGTTTATACATAAATCGATAACTCTGTACAAGCCATTAGTCATACCATAAGCCAAAAGCTAGACCCATTCATATCAAGTTATTATGGCTACGGTCTCGGACAGCAGTCGTCTCTATACACACACGCTCGCGTGCTCTGCGCTCAAAACAAATTCAGTTTGTTTTCAGTTATTTAATCGTTAAGTTGTGTTGGAAGCACAACGTCTCCAGGGCAACCGCTCTTGAAGTTTTAGCCGCAACAATTGCTTTTTGTAATTGAATTAAAACAAACAACGAGTCAAAACCAAAATAAAGTAGCTCAAATTTGAGTTCTATATATATAGAATATTATTGTAGAATTGTTTTAACAAGATTTTAAGCTGAGCTCTTGTACAAGTTCTTGACGCATCGTTGCGGAACCGCAAAAAAAAAAACAAAACCCAAATTTAATTAATTACAAAATCAAAAGGCAGCTAAATAAAAACACAACAATGGCGCAGGTTGCAGTTGCCAATGAGTCCAACGAAACAGAGGTAAGTCCAAATAAGTGGCTTTAATGTACTCGAATGATAAGTTATAAAATTATATTGTGACAAATACGCACTTTAACCTTGATCTTTAACAAATTCCTGTCGTGTTCTTATACTCTTCCGGTGGTGCATAAGGGGTGTTATAAGTTTTTCTAAAAGTTTGTAACGCATTTATGAAGAAGCCGCCGGATTTCTTAAAACATAAATAGACTAGAATATACTTATTTAGATATGGTATGTTTATAAGCAATTAGTTTTCAAGATTTTCAGCTAGAATTCTAAAAATAGTATATTGCGTTAATCTTTAAATTCGTTTGGAATCCTTGAATTTTAGCAAAACGTAGTCGTTTTTGAAAGAAGTAAGCGCCACATAGTTTAGATTTCTAATTAAGAGTTTTTACGAAGAATTTTTACTTATATTGACCTTAATAAAAGGTTTTTAGCCGACTATCGACTATTTTGAGCTCCTGTTTTAGAAAACTTAAAAATGTTCTTTAGTTAATAAAAAATAATAAAAATTGTAAATAAGCGTCGCAAAATGTTCGAATTATTTAAGAAGGGAAAAATTAGTCGTTGTATTTAAATGCAAAGAGTATAAAATTAAAGCTCAAAATGTAAAAGTTGTAATTTCATCAAAAAATAAAATTTTACGAAAGAGCCGATCTGTAGAAAATTAAAGCGCTATAAAATGTTTTAAAATAATCAATTTATGATCTTGAGTTTTTTTGGAAATTCTCCTAATTTTGTGATCCTTGTTCTAGATTTTGTAAACCAATATGATTCTTTTCTCATCTTCCAAAATATACGAAAAATTTAAGCCAAATCAAAACTTATTAACTGAAATTTTCATAAAGTCATATTGCACTAGATAAAGAGTATACGAATTTCGTGATTATTATTATTTTTAAGCATTGACTAACTGCTTTGTTCACTTCCATACACATCCGTAGGAATTCAAATGCCATTGTTGTTGTTTTAAATTCGCCATTCGTGCAATTTTATGATACTCGTTTGCCTTATGGAAGAGACCCGAGAAACATTCTATATATGTATTGTATATAGTATTATTCACACACATTTGTAATTAACTGTGCGAAAAAAAATGAATTCCCATGTGTTTTTGTCTCTTTTGTGATATTGATTTTTTAATTTACACGAAAGCTTTAAAGCCTTAACTGCAGTTAAATATTTATTTCAATAATTCCTGAAAAAAAATTATTTGATTAAGTCTATTTAAAATTCAGATTGTTCAACATATTTTTTAAAGCAAATTTTTAATTTTTGGTTTTGCCATGTTAGATAATTGACTTAAGTTTGGCTTAAGAATTTTTTTCAGCTTAAATATTTTTATTAGAAATAGTTTTTTCAATCTATATGAAAACATTGTATTTCACACTAAAAGATTTTTTTTGATAATTTAAATTTTTTATGTAATTTAATTTAAAAGTACTTAATAAATTAGATTCTAAATATTTTATCGATATAGGTTCAGTTTTTTTTATTAGAAATCTTTTGTTAAAACTCAATATTTTTTAAATTCTATAATGCAAATAATCAAAAATATATGTATTTTTATGAATCGCATTGTTCAAATTATTGATCGCCAATCCATCCTGTTTATCCTATTAAATATTTTGACATGATTTCTTAGCTTATATTTTGTGGCAATGCTAATTTGTAAACTCATTTTATATCTGCAATTCATAAAAGAATATGTTAACAAAAAAGTATTTACCCGAAAATAAATTTTTTTTTATTTCAAATTTCTATAGAACTATGTTTTCTAATTGAAATTATTTCACGTCATGATGCATTTTTTTTCAACATTGTTTGACAAAACTTAACAAATTTTAAAAATTATTTAGTTATTTTTTAATTGTAACCAATTTTTAAATACACCCAATTCTGTTTTTACAGTTTAAAAAATCGTTTTTATTGAAATTTTAAAGAAAAATAGTTTTATTTACCTAATTTTTATGAAATTTATTTAGGGGATTCCCTTTTCTAATTGATTATCATAGCAGCTTAAGGATTTACTTCATGTGTTTTTTAAACGGTTTTTTTGCACACGGTTTTCTCTTATCTACCGTGTAAAAACAGAATTAGGTGTACATTTTACTAGAATTTAAATTTAAAACATGTGAACAAAAGAGTATACAATATAACCTATTTTTATTAAAATTATTTCGCCTTAAGCATTCCACTCCTTTTCTGCAGAAGCCCATAAGAAATGCTTGGCAGGTACGCTACTAAATTGTAAAATCTGTTTTTAAAAATAAACTTACTAAAAAAATTCCAAAACAGTCCATTCGATAAGTTTACTGCTCTTACAAACAGAGCGAGTCGTTTTTTCATTTGCTGCTTGGAAAGCTTACAATTTAAATTACATTTCTACCGTACATTATAATTAACGAAGCTTACTTGTAATTATTTTAGTATGCATAAGTGTGTGTGTCTATATATCCACGAATTCACAAATGTACACACACAGACACTTGAGTCATCAATGGTCTCTCGAAATAAACTTGCTCGGATAGTATATACATATATATGTTCATATGTATAACTAAACATATATTTTTTATTACCAAACTCTTAAGCTGAGAAAGAGATCAGAGCAAATACAAAAATTTGAAACTCTTTGGGCGGCAGACGACAGTCAGATACCCAGCACTCATTTTTAGATACATTGATAAGTGTGGGATTATGTATAAGGATCGGGGTGGAGACAAAAATCGGTCCAGCCGTTCTTGAGTTATAATGTTGTAAGACACACGACCTTGTTGTAAATATTTGGAAAAGTGAAGATTTGTTGTAGTTATTAGGGGAGGCGTTTGAGGAGAAGCGGATTTAGGCAGTAATTGAAACTCTCCTCAGTAAAAAAAAATAATTGATCATAATTGCAAAATGAATCCTGCCACGCCTTCTTCTGCCTGTTAAAAACATTGCAAAAATCTCTATAAATCATAAATATAAAGGGTATAAAAATGGTATGCGAACAATATTCGATTTGAAATCAAGTTATAACTCACAATTGCAGCAACACAATGGCGTGTATAAGCGGATTAGAGCGATGAGTCCCAGGCTTCTGTGTAGAAAAAATTATGATGTAGCTTTGGAAATATTAAAGTGCTTAAAAATTATACTTGTAAGTATATAATAAAAAAAAAAATAAAAATTGTGCCTCAAAAAATGATAAAATTATTATAAAAGAAATATTTATGTTTTTTGAATTTTTTTAAGTTTTAAAAATTTTGTAACCGGTGCACAAACGGTTTTTTTAATTCCGTTTAAAATCATAATTTATATTTTATAAATATGATAAATAAATCGATCTATTCGACTCCAGTTTCCGCATTTTTATAAAAAAATTCTAATTTGAGGGTTTCGTTAATTTTAAATTTAAAAAAAAAAAAAAATTTTAAAAACTGCAAAATCGATTAGTTTTTATTTTTTTTATTTTACCCTTTAACTTGATTTTTATAGTTTCAATATTTTAGTTTAATTAAAATAATTTTTTTTTTTTAATTTCCTACGTGCGCCACAAATTAAAAAAAAACAATGTTAAACGCTAGCGAAACTTTTAATTAACTTATTTTTTTATACCCTGTACCGTATGGTACAAAGGGTATATTAAAAATAGTTACCTAAAGTATGATCAGGGTGACTAGAGAAGTCGATATACCCATGTCCGTCTGTCTGTCTGTCCGTCTGTCCGTCTGTCCGTATGAACGCCTAAATCTCCGAGATGGTAAGAGCTAGATCAACCAAACTTTCAGATTAGATCCCTTATTACTCCATAGCAGACAACTTGATTTTATTTTTTCGATATCGGGGTTACATTATATAGCTCCCATTGGGGTGTTTCAGAGGAACTCGAAAAAAACCAAAAGTTTTAGATGGATTATTCAACCAAATTTTGCATTCGGATGTTTTTTAGAGATCTTCAATACTGTACCGAATTCGATCAAAATCGGTTAACTATATCATATAGCTCCCATAGGACCAATCGGGCAAAATTTTTTTTTAAATAACATTCGATGTATTTGGTTTGTTTATGAAGGTATCATAACAAAAGTTGGCATTCAGCAGTTTTTTAGAGTACCCAAGTACTAAACCAAATTTGATCAAAATCGGTTGACTATATTTTCGTACAACATTTGTTGTGCTTCGTTTGTTTATGAAGATATCGTAACCAAATTCGGCATTTGGAAGTTTTTTATAGTTCCCAAACACTGTTCCAAATTTGATCAAAATCGTTTGACTATATCATATAGCTGCCATAGGGCCGATTGGGCAAAAAACGTATTGAGCACAAAATTCGTTGCGTTTCGTTTGCTTATGAGAATATCGTAACCAAACTTTGCAATCAGATGTCTTTTGGAATTCTTAAGCAATATACCGGACTTAAATGCAGTGTTGTGGTACAGGGTTTCCCAAAGTCGTCTGCGTCCGACTTTAACGTACGCCATCTTTTATGTATTATTTTTAATTTTTATAGAGGTGCGACATTTGTATAACCTATATCTTAAGGTTAAGGGTCATATTAAGTTTGCGTACAAAAATATTGTGTGTAATATTCAGAAGAAAATGATTATGAGACCTCAAAGTTAATACCAAATAATCAGGATGACAAAAGGATTCGATTAAGCTAGTTCTCTTCGTTTTGTCGAATTGCCTGTTTTTTGAAGACCAAAAGAGGTAGAAGCAAAATATTATTTTCAAAAGCTGCGATTCATTTTTGAGATCAGTTTTTATTTTTTCTCGACCTTTTATTATTAGTAATGGGTGTAAAGATGTACTGCGACCCAAGTGGATCTACTGTAGCTCCTTCACGAATCAGAGCTCTCCCAAAAGTCCAATGGCCAGCATATATTCCAGTATTTTTTTTGGACTTACGGCGAGGGCCATGCATTCACATAGTAGATGCACTGAAGTTTCCTCCTCCATGCTACAGAAGCGACATAGTCCACTATCCGCTATGCCAATTTTATTTAAGTGACAGCGAGGCCTACAGTGTCCCGTCAAGAGGCCGGTCAGGATCCTCACGGTATTTTTCCCGTAAATTATCATGAGTTTCAACCAATTACGGTTGTAGTTAGAGAGGAGGGTTTTTGATTGCTTAAGTCCTGGTATCAGTGCCCAGTGAAGGAGCCGTTTGTTTCCTTCCTCCATTCTCAGTAGGCCCGTAGCAGGTGGTTATCAATCCCACAGTATAATTTCAAGTCCGATGCTAGTCTATCTGCCAGCTCATTTCAGGGATATTGTTGTGACCTGGAACCCATCTAATTGTGAGCTATTTCCTGGCACCTAATTTGTCCAGTGCAGCTCTCACTTCTTTGACCAGCCTTGATCTTGAGATTAAATTCTGCACACCTTGCCTAGTGATTCGTGATATTTAGTCGTGGGTCCTACTAACCCCAGGCCACTTCCTTCATCGGTGAGGGATCCATCCGTTTACCACTTTATTGTTTGTGGTTTCATTGGGTAAACTGCCGGAAGAGATGTCCAGTCCTCTTTCGTGCTGAGTTCGATATCAAAGTTCTGATTGAACTTGTACTCATCACTTCACGACCTTAGCAACAATAGAATTTATAATTTTTTCTACTTACTATATGGTATAACTTTAAAAATCGAGATGGACCAATCTATGGATTATTTGAACGTCTATACATATTTTATGAAGTGCAGTCAGTAGTATCTTCCATACGCTCTCGGGCTTAATTATAGTCGGAATATCCAGAAATTTTGCCTCGATTAAAATTTTACGGCTTACGTCCATTTAGAGTTACAATTTCAGCTCGATATTAATCTGAAAAAAGAAATTGAATAATTTTAATTCTTCTCACCTGGAAGTGTCTACGTACTTTTAAATCTGTTTGTAATTAAGACTCTGTCAACAAAATTGGTTTAGAGGCAAATCTATATACTTATATACATATATGTATATTAGGGCGGGTCAATTTGTATGGAGCCGAAAAATCGTTCTGGGGCTCACAGTGATTTTGATTCTTTGGGTCATTCTAAGCAACTTTGCCCAAGAAACTATGGGTCTAAAATTAATTTCGAGTAGCCCACTTTTTCAAAATAGGTTTTTTTCGAAATATTCAAAAATCGACTTAGACATTGCATTGAAAAAAAATTTCTAAAAATTATGTTAAGCTGAAAGAGAATTCTTTTACGAACATTTCGAGTCTAAGATCATAATAATCGGTTCAGAATTGTAGGTGTTATGAACGAAAAATCACGGCTACAGCTGCATACAAATTCGTGAAGACGTAAGTGAATGCAAATAAAAAAATTTTTCTTAAAATTTTATTTTTCATATAAAAGTGAGTGAAGATTGGAACTTCCGTACATGGTTCCATAACATCTACAATTCTTAACCGATTTTTAAGATCTTAGACTAAAAATGTTCGTAAAAGAATTCTCTTTCGGCTTAAAGCTTAACATAATTTTTAGACATTTTTTTTCAATTCATTTTAGAACCATAGTTTCTTGGGCAAAGTTGCTTAGAATGACCCAAAGAATCAAAATCGCTGTGAGCCTTTATGCCGAAAAAAATTGACCCACCCTAATGTATATATATTATATAATATAACAATGACGTGTTTTTGACACAGTTTATAACTCAAAAACGACTGGATCAATTTTTTCGATTCTTGGTATAAGATCCGAATAGCCATTAAAACATCGTAAATTCACCGAAAAGTGTGTTTCAAAATGGCCGACTTTTTATTTTATTTTAACAATGTGCTCAAATGAAGGGAATCAATCCGAGTGCAACCCATAAAATTCTACGGAATTTATGAAAATGTTAATAATTTTTATGGTTCTATTCGTATTCTGGTAAAGTTTATCGAATACTTTTGCTTTTCCTGCTAATAGCAAGCAAGGAGTCTCATTTGCAGGAATTCTTTATTAATTATTAAAAGTAAAGAGGATATTATAGTCGAGATGTCCTAAAATAAATAAGGTGGGCTGGATATGGGTTAGCGAGCAGAATGGGTAGCATTTTGTTAAGTTTTTGTTTCCACCATCTCAGAATTTTAAGAGGATCTAAAAAACACTTGAGTTTCTTTCAAATTTTACAGATGTACACATAAATCAGCCAAAAATTTTTCTGAATTCCTGACCAGGGCTCTCGAGAGAAAAGTACGGGCTCGTTGCTGGCCTAAGCGTACTCATTTTCTGAATAATTTAAATGCTTAATGCTCTTTAGAAAACTGCTGGCTCGAGGGGAATCCCCCGTTTTCCCCTGATTTCAGAGGACCACAAACGAATGCTAGGAATTCGGACGACAAACGAATATTTGCTTTTCAATCGAAACACTATTTGTTGCATCTTTAGTAGTATTCACGTATCTAGTATTTACACTTTACGCATGTTCCAAAGGGTCGTTGCATCTCTGGACACATTAAAAGTTCGTTCACCATAAAAAACTTCACCGCTTTTTGCAACACTTTAATAACTTTAAGTACTAAAACATGCTCTCCATGTTAGTCTAGTTATCAGCAAGTTAACTTTGGAAACAATTCTAGTGATAAGAAGTTCCCAGTACTATTAACCCAGCTACCATACTGCACTTTTAGTTTGCCCTCTGACTAGAGTAGTTTGAAATTGACTCCATAATGGTATTCTTTAAAATATTTACTAAAATCATAAGTTTCCTTTTTTACATTTTTCTTTTTACGACAGATGAAAGCCATGGATGCCAATCGCTATGCGACCAAGAAGACCATTGCCCAGGGCATGTTGGATATAGCGCTGTTGACGGCGAATGCTTCTCAATTGAAATATATACTACAAGTTGGAGAACAGCATCAGTTCTATAAGCTAATGTTAATACTGATTAGCTTATCCATCGTGCTACAGGTAATTTAGAGATTATTCTTTTTCCATAACTTTTGGCTTGGGATTGTAATGGCTTGTTTTTCAATGTACCAGATACTCTCGGGCGTACTAAGTCTATCCCTAAGTTTAATGCGGGACTGCCGATTACACCAGCCAGAGTTTCACCAATCGGCTAATGTGCTGAACCATGTCCGTACGGGTTTTGCCTTTTTTACGACCATGATAAATTTATTTATCTCGGCTTTTGATAGTCGTTTGCCACCTCCACATGGAGATCTATTGAATAATGTGAATTAATGTAGAGTGTAGAGGCACATATTTTACACAAACCTTAGAGCCCTAGAGAAACTTTTTGGAAAACCTTTTTTGATGACCTGTTGAACGCTTTTCTTTATGCATTTTCACAGCTTTTGGTAGGAATTCTGTTTGTGGTTATTGGCGGTCTGAACATAAACAAGCAACAAGATCAGACGGCGGCTATAATCTTGAACGATGTCATATTGGTGGTAATCTTTCTAATATCTGTGGTGAACGTTATAATATCTGGTTTCGGCATAGAGTATTCCTCACAGCCGCTTAGACTCATCGATATGCATGCAAAAACTCCTTAAGAATGTCGTCTTTAAGCGTTTACCATGTACAATTAAAAGATTTTGATGAATAGTTTTAAGTGTGAATATGTCTTAGTAGAGTTTTTAAGCGCAATAAAGTTGTGTGTTTTTAGTATTTTATTGAATTGTCTTATTTTTTATGTTCAGGTGGCTGCTGGAGTAATGCTGATACTACAATCTCTTGTAAGCATAGACAAAAGCGAGGAAAGACGTTCTGTAGCATTTACGCTGAATCATTTTGTTGATGCGTTTATATTTTTATCTGTATTTTGTGATGTTATGAAAATGAATTTTGGTTTGGATCCGGCTATACCATATAAAGACAATGAAGTGGAGGTGCTTAACAAACATGATCCCTAGTTTTAAGCGTGTTTTGCAAATAAATTATTACGTTTTATAAAAAACAAAAAAGAAACACCAAAGTTCTGCTTAAAATGCTAGCAATCAAATAAAACGTCTGCTAAATTAGTGTTGTTAAGCGCCTTAAACGCGCAAATATGGCAACACTGCTGGCTTTAGTATTTTTATTGGTATTTTGCTACATAATATTACCATTTGCTTGCTAGGCACACACTGTTCTAACCTTAAAAGTGGCTAACAAACAAAAATTGCCTCAATAATAACTAAATTTTTGTTTTACTGCTGCATTTCTACAATTAAACATTATATTTATAACAGCAACAGTGCAAACAAGCAGCAGCATTTAAATTAAAACTCTTGTGCACATTTAAATTAATAAAACAAACTCACAAACGTCCATGAAAAGCAAACGGCATCAGCAGCAAGACTTCCCAGAGGAACAAAAAAAAAAGCATACACAAATAAATAAATAAACATAAAAGCAGTCAAAAGGCTTAATATATAGACAAGTGAACAGTGCTAGCGTGTTTAACTTTAATTAAACCATATATTTTTGTGTTTTGTGCGGTGCCAGCCATAACATAAAATGATTTAAAACAACAATTTTCACTGCGCCTCGTAGGCAGCGAAGCAGACGCGGACGCTCGCCGTGGCCAAGATTTGCCAGCGGTGCCATTCCGTAGCCGTAACTCCTGCCACTGCAGCAGGCGAAGACGTATTCTAAGACGCTTAAAATCAAAGTGGTTTTGCAAATTATTCGTCCGAAAGTTAACAATTATAACATCGCCGTCAACGTCGTCGTCGTCGTCGTCGTGCTCTGCGCCCACAAATACCTTTGCAGCGCCAGCGCCTTCGCCTTCCTGCAGCTGCCGCAGCACCATGCATACAAAAACATTCAACAGCATATTAATGAAACAAAATCGGTGCTCATAAGCATTCTTCAATATATACGCATATACATCTTATATACATATGTGTATATTGTTATATACAAAGTAGCCTTGTTTAGCATTTAACTCGATCGTCGCCATTGCCGTCGTCGTGCCTCCGTCTTGTTAAATCTTTTGTTGTGTTTACCTTTTTGTTGGCTCGATGTTTGTTAAACATTCTTAAATTCCCAACTTTCTTGTGCAATTGCCATTATTGTTAGTTACAAATAAATCCTACGTTGAGCACATAAATCAAAATGAAAACTTCCTTGTCGTCGTCTCTACCATTAAAACCATCGCGTCCAGCCGTTAAAGCAACACGAAAATTACACCCGTCCAAGCCCACCTTGTCTTCACTGTCGTCATTTTCATCAAAACTTTTACTTCGCCCATCTCGCCTGCATTTGGCTCGAGAAGTCGTCAGTTGTTTATCATCTGCATTGAATAATACAAATGTGAAGAAAAAATTGTAAAGGGTAGGTTCTCTTCAAAACTAATATATTATATACTATACCATAAGTATTTAACACACGCTTATATTTTTTAAAAAGAAACCCCAAAAAAACTTGAGAGCTTGCTATTAGTAAATCATAATACATTTTTTCCTTTCTAGACTTTCGCACGAATCTTTTAATGTTAAATTAGATGGAGCAAGTCCAGAGACTTTAAAGTTTTAGAACCAAGACTGCTAAGCGCTTTAACAAAATTCGCTTCCATATAACTTTTGTTTTTTACATAATAATAGAATATCCAGCTCCCAAGATATTTCTAAATTCTTATTCCTACAATCCAACCACATATGAAATTAAAAAATCTACGATAATTCAAGAGAAACTTCACGGAGCTTTACTTTAAATACCAAAAGGTTGTATCTTATAAATACTAGATGAGCTAAATTAGCTACAATTGTTTATAATCCAATTATAAATATCATATGTTTAATAGCTAAATATGCACTTCATGTTTATATGTACATTTATATAATCCACAAATTTTCCATTCAAGACTTACACAGGAACTACATAAAAGTCTAATATTCTTAGCAGAGTAAGTTTCAAGGCGCCTTAGCTTAGCGACAACAGTATCAGGTTCTATTCCAAAAAGTGACTGTCCATACTACTTTTGCACTTCGTGGAAAAATTGTCTGAGATCCAATTCCTGCATACACTGGAAAAACGTTAGCGAGAGCTTAATAGCTGATCGTATGTCCGAGATACTTACTCGTAAAAGCTAAAATTAGGTGGTTCGATGGTTTCAAGTAAACATGTCTGGGTACAATAAACAATTGATTCTATACTTCTTTCATATTCTATATTGTTTCCGAGATACGACATACGAATAATATATATTCTCTGAATCTTACATCTTCGATATATTACATATATATTACACTTTTTCATATAAAAAAAAAACAAAAAATAAAAAAAAATAGATAAATCTTTCTGTTTCAAACTTTTGTTAAAGTGTTACAAATTTTGTACCAAAATAGTACCATTTGTTATTATATAAAAAATTTTATATTTTTTAGTATTTATTTATATAGGAAATCTAATCATGAAATAAAATTATTCAATTCTGATTTATCCTAAAGGGGGATATAATTTACCTTACTAAAAAAAACTTAGAAAAATTACAATTTTCAGGGCCTTAGTAATAAAAAAATTCAACAAAATTATATTTTTCGCCAAAAGTAGGGTCCAGTAGTGACAAGCGACGGGCCCTAAGTGCTCTCCATTTTTCAAAGAATTTAATTAATTAATTTATAGAGAAATCTACGGACCCCTGTAGAGAACTTCGACCCGGAGGGAAAAAGTAGGTTTGATTACTCTTAATTGTAGGTATAGCTAATACAGATAGTTCACTTTTAGGACCTAACCTAAATGGGAGGATTTAAAAAATATTTGGTCTCATAATTATGTTAATATCTCCGCAAGTAACCAACGGCGTCAATTTTAAAGTCTTATGGATCTCCGTTACTACAAACAATTTATCGATCTAGATGTCTTTTATATTCTAGGTGAAATCGGATCTTTTATTGTTGTGGCTATTGCCTGTCGAGTCCAGAAAATCCTTTAGAATATAAAGAAGATATAAGAAAAATAATTAAAACTGAGAATAATATAAGAATAATCATATGAGAATATAAAAATATAAATTGGCTTCTCTTTTTAAATCTGAAACAAAACATCCCCAGGTAGATGACTTGGTTGTTTTCACCCTGAAAATAAGTGAATGCCTTCGCGTCATACGTGCTTCAATTTTAAACCAATAAATTAATAAATTTGCACTTAGAGAAATTTTTTCAGTTTATTTTTTAAGCATTTAGTGTTTTTTTTTAAGTAACTTTGACAATTTAAACTCCATATTCATTTTAATTTAAATTATATAGCCGAACTTCCCGATAGCGATCTTGCACGGGATCAGAGTATCGGTCTGTAGCATAGAAAGTTTGTTATACAGAAATTCGTTTAAGAAGACCAAAATAGCAGAGTACTTGAAAAAAAAATCGTAAGATTGAAAACTTCGTTGTAGAGGATGTCGTTATTGGAAAGTTTCAGCGTATATTGCTTAAGAACTCCAAAAGATATTTATTTGCCAAATTTGGTTATGATATTTTCATAAACCAACAAAAAACATATGAATTTTGCACCAAAAATGTTTTTTTGGTCTAGCCACTTCTGATAAAATTTGGTGAAGTGCTTGGGAATTCCAAAAAACTTTCGAAAGCCAAATTTGGTTACGATATCTTCATAAACAAACCAATTATCCATCTAAAACTTTTTGTTTTTTTTCGAGGTATAATATATATAATATATATAATATAACCCCGATATCAGAAATATAAAACAAACTTGTCTCCCCTGACATAATAAGGCATCTAATTTGAAAGTTTGGTGGCTCTAGCTCTTACCATCTCTGAGATCTAGGGGCTCATACAGAGAGACGGACATGGGTATATCGACTCCTGTAGTCACCCTGATTATATTTTAGGTAACTTTGGGGGGTTACATACATAGGCTGACATATTAAAGTAAGAAAAACAAGAAACACTTAAAAAAGTAGAGTTACATTGTTTTAATTATTTAAAGTTAACAGGACAATTTGGAAGCTATAAATATTCCTAATATCGAAAGAAATCTTTGAAAGTACTACTAAAAATTTCTAACCTATAAACTTTAACTTATTTATACTTACCTTTTGTTTAACATTTCATAAATTTGTATATCTTTATTTTCAGAAAATTAGAACGTAAATAACGAAAGATCTTAAGAATTGAATGCACTAGAATACAAGAATAGAAAAACGAATTAAGAAGAAATTAATTTAATACGCCTAAAAAATATTAAGTCTTCATAACGCCGATTCATTTGAAGAATCAACTGCATTTTGATTTGGTTCATTCCAAAACTTCAAACATCTGCGGAATTTTATTTTGTGTTCGTATGGTAAGTACTTGAAAATTTATAAAGAATTCTTATATATTTTTTTCTTGCAGTGTATAAAGCTGTTTTCGATATTTTCATACATATTGCATTTATTGAATTTACGCTTAGGCTTAAACAATTCGTGCGAAAAATATTTTCCTTTTACATTCTTTATAAAAAGTCTAAGATACGCAAAGGGTGGTGCATATTATAGTCAAATAAAAAATTTAAATTCTTTGAGGGGTGGTAATTGGCAAAGAATTTAATATTTTTCTGCAAGTGAGAGTTGCAAAAGGGCTTAACGTTCGGTATATGTAAATAAAGTGGAACAAAACTATGCTACTTATATGTGAATATAAAGAATTCAATTCTGTATACAATAAAATACTTAGGGGAGGTACTTGCCTTGCGTAAATCGAATTAGTAAGTATTTATTAAAAATTATGATATTTGCGAAGTTTATTTATTTAGATCAAAAAAGAAATACTAGATTATTATTATAGTATTTTGTTTGCTATAAGTTCACAAAAGTTTTGTTTGGAACGAAATATTTTTTATTTTATTTGGCCTAGGTAAATAGCTCCTGCTCGTTCGCTTAATATGATATGAAAAAACTATTTTGTAATAATAGAGGGTTTAACAATTGGAACTTATGAAAACAAGTATCACGTACTGGGGTGACAAAGGAATCTCTAAATATTTTTGTTTGTCTACAGTAAAATCCGTGGGTGACACATAACTTTGAGAGGTTTTATTTTTCGGACAAATGTTTCCGTTTTGCGTGAATGGCAGCAAAGAGTTGCTACAGTTCAAAAATAATTTTAGTACACAATCTTTTTTCAATTAAATGGACTTAAAAAGTTTTCCAAGAAAGTTAATTCATTATTAGATTAGGCGATAATTTCTAAAAAATAATTTTGAATATTTCTCCCGCTCAACACGTGAGTTGGTATATTAACCCGAGTCATCAATTGTCATGTTGTGAATGGCAAATTATAATTTTGTAACATGGCTTGATATGCCAAATTAAAAACTCCGAAATTGTATTTAAAATTTAATTGATGCCAAAACTAGGTGTCAACTTTTTGGTTCGGTTGGTTTTGCACGTTGTCAGTAAACGGCATATTTTACTAGAGATTTAGTAAAAATTAAAATCATGAATTAAATCATTGGATTTATTAATTATAGTTATACAGATAATTCCGAAATTTAATAACATTTTTAAATAAGTACGGTTTCTTTTGTTAAAATTAGAATTTAAAAAAATCTGAAGTAAACTCACTAGAGATTCGTTTTTTTTTTTTTTCGTTAAACAGGTTTCGTTAATTAAGGTATTGACGCTGTGTGTTGAGTTAAGGAGTTGAAAATTTGTTGAAAAAGTCCACAGGCCAAAGCGTGAGCAGTCCTGTTGAGTTTTATGAGTTGAGTTGTTGAGTTTTCTTCTTCTTTCCAGAGTTTGTTTACATTTGTAAATTTGTACAAATTACATTATAATTCAAAAACTTGAATGAAAAATTAAGAGTCAAAGCATAAAATCTATTTTAGATAAACCTGTAGCTAAAGTAGCTATGTATTACATAAATTTTTATTATTTTATTGCTGCGAAAATGAAATAATTGTAGAAAAACCAAATTTGAGTTTGTGCTTCTTCTTTCGTGTATTTGTTTACATTCGCGAAATGTTGCAAATAATTATTAAAATTAAAAATTCTGATTTAAAAATGCCGAGACTAAAGCTGTTGCTAAAGTGGCTTTGGATGAAATTGATTTTATTGAAGGTTCGTCTGCTAAAACAAATTCATCGTATAAAAACTAAATTGTGTTTAATACAGAGACTATGGGGTTGCGGGACGATGCACAAATTGATGAAGTTCTAGCTAAATATCTAGAGGACATGAATGCAATAATACTCTCGTTTCGGGGCGACCACTTTCGCATCCCTAAGTCAATTGACTGGCGCCAGAACGTGCTCATTTCCTTCGTCGAAAACCGATTTGTTCAAATGCTGAGGGTAACTCCACAACATTTACAGCATATATTAAGCCTAGTACAGCCCCAGCAATTTCCAATTTGCATCTATTTTTATTCTTTTACTTGCGTTAACTCCAACAACAAGTAATTAGGTCTAATTCACATAATTTCGCAAAAAAAAGGCACAACCTTTTTTTGCTTGCGTTAATACAATTTGAGTATTTTAAATTTGGCGCTTAGTTTTTTCAAACGAGTATAAGGTGACTCGCTGCTTTTCATATCACGAAATGGCTAAAAAATGTAAAATTTTGTAGTGCTGAAAAGGCAGCGAATTGCCGTATTGTGCAACACTTTCTCAACAAGTCAACAGGGAAAAAGTAAACTAGGGTCTGGGTTGAGGAAAAGTTGAGTTGAAAGTTGAAACTCAGGGTTGATTTACAGCATGTACTATTTGTTTTTGTAAAAGTCCTCAACTTTTCAACTCCTCAACTCAACACTAAGCGTGAATACCCTAAATGTTGAACTATTTTTTTTTCGGACGATTGTTCGACTTATATCGAAACTGTTTGTTTGTTTCGAAAAAATGCACTAAACCTTTTTGCCGGTATGAAAAATATCAACATTTTTCATTAATGATTGTAAGCTTAAAAAAAAAGGAAACGTTGAATTTTTTTTATAACATGGATCAACGTCTCAACTAGCCATCTGCATTGCCAATTTAATTTTTTAAAGAAAATTATAAAGAAATTTATTAAACATTTACAAATTCGTTAGCGTGTAATATTTTGGGCCCAAACTGTTTTTCTAGTAAAACTGCCTAATTAATTGACAATACGTAACGAAATTGTAAGAATCGGAAACAGATATGAAATGATACTGTTAAAGTCAATCAAAGTTTCCGAGCACCTGCTCAAAACTTAATTGAATTTCCTGGGACGAAGCTGAATAAGTTTGAAGACTGCGCCATGTTTAAAAAAAACTTGAATCTTGAATATGGTGAATATGTGATGCAGTTAAGACGCTTCCCGACATCTGGATACCCAAAATACTTATGCTCTGCAAATCCGCCTACTGCTTGTTATATCTATTCTACATACACTATATACACACCCACGCTATTAAAGACAAACAGGGGAGACTTCTCACCTCCGAAGACGAACAGCTGGCCCGTTGGCAGGAACACTTCACTGAAGTACTTAACCCTAATGACAATATCCTGGAACCCACACCACCACAACAAGAATCGAGGACAGTGGAAACGCGCTCTAGCAGGTTCCAACCTAGACCGTCATCGATACACGAAATAGTTCAAGCTATACAAGAGCTAAAAAATAATAAAGCTGCGGGCTGCGATAATATTGTCGCAGAAATGCTTAAGGCTAGCCCAACCATCATCGCTAATGCCTTATTAACCATTCTATCACGCATATGGGAGGTAGAACGTTTACCAGAAGAATGGCTACGAGGTATTCTTATAAAGATACAAAAAAAAGGCGATCTAAGCGCGTGCAGTAACTATGTAGATATAACTCTCATATCGGTTCCATCAAAAATACTGTAACCGCATAAAGGACAAATTAGACCAGTCAATTAGAAGACAACAATCTGGCTTCCGCACAAATTGGTCCTGCACGGATCAAATTAATACGCTCAGAATAATTCCCGAACAATGTAATGAATGGCTTTCTACGCTCCAGCTGTTCTTCATCGACTACTCTACGGCATTCGACTCTGTCTCCCGCGACCATATTTGGCAATCATTAACACGTCGAGGAATATCAGAAAAAGCCATACGCCTGATCGGAGCGCACTATAATGGCTTCATTTGCCAAATTTTGCATAACGGTCAATTATCTGCTGCAATACATCCGACAACAGGGGTACGACAGGGCTGTCTCTTCTCCGCCGTCCTCTTTCTGATTGTTCTAGATAACATACTGCAAAAAGCGGTAGACCAGCGGGGCATCCAATGGACACTCATTGAACATCTCGAAGACCTAGAGTATGCGGACGATATTTGTCTTCTTTCCACCCGACACTCAGACATGCAGAATAAGATAAACGTTGTTGTAACAGAGTCTGGCAAAAAAGGCCTTACAATTAACACAGGAAAAACAAAATATCTCTGTCTAAACGCTAACAACAATGCCCTTCCGTTTATGGTAAATAACTGTCCGATTGAAGAAGTTGCCAATTTTACGTACCTTGGCAGTATAATCGCGGGAGATGTGTTTTGCACAGCTTAGTAAATTCTGGAGGTCTACCATGTTCTCGTTCAACACTAATGTATGTACCGAATGTTGTATCAAACGAAGATCTCCACAGAAGATCCAGAGAGATGCCCATCGCCAATGAAATTAACTTAGGAAATGGCGGTGGGTGGGCCATACCCTTCGTAAATAGCCAAACGAAATATGCCGACAAGCACTGGACTGGAATCCACAAGGAAGCAGACGCAGAGGGCGGCCGAAAACAACTTGGCGAAGAACTCTGCAAAGAGAAGTTGAAGATAGCGGAAAGACCTGGGGTGAACTAAAAGCTCTAGCTCACAACCGGGATCAATGGAAACAATTCACGATGGTCCTATGCTCCACTAGGAGTAACAGGACATAAGAAGAAGAAGAATATACACTTGGTGGCATCGCACGCCAACCCCCGTAAGGCCTTTTTTATTCATTTCGAGATGCAGTTTTTAAAGGATCTTCTTGGCACAGGGCTATTAATTTGGTAATTTTGAACTATGTATAATTGCCGTACTTCCCAGCCGATTTTAATAAAATTTGCATTTACGGATGCGCAATGTCAAACCGAAGGTATGTGATAAGATTTACTCACCGGTTTTGGCGGCTGTAGCCTCTTTACAAACAGTTTTACAAATATGTTGATTCTACTGCAGTTTATAGAAGAGGGGGGTCATAACAAACACATTTTTACTTTTGAAGTTTTCATCCGATTTTGAAACTTATTGCGGAATACTATTTTTAAAAACATGGCTTATAATTGTTACTAGTGAACCCGGCGGCGAAAATCGCCAGATAATTCATTGCATAATATACAAATAGCTTTGCAGAAAATAATACATATATATTAAAACTGCAGCGCTTGGCCGAACGTGTCAATCGCGTAATTAGCATCTGCAGTCGTAGGATAGCCAGATGTCAGTTTCTAATAAGAACTTTGATTTTGCTTCAGAAACTAAAATGTAACTGTAAGAGAAAGTTTGACAAAAAAAAAAAAGACACGGATTAGCCGTGCCCTTTACACCTATTGTCTTTAATGCACAATTGCAAAATAAGATCAAAGAGAAACCAAAGAGAGCAAATTTTGCTTTTCTTACACATACTCGCTTGCCTTTATTACGCTCACTGCAAATAAAAATATGCGCACCTTTTCACACCCACGCATAGTAATTTCAATCGGCCTTCCTTTTCGCACTTTTTATAGCAATGATTGAAATTTTATTTTAGCGATATCCACCAAAATATAGATTTAATCGAAAAAATAATCTAGGTGTAAATAGCTTTCGATTGATACCTCATTTGTTGAAATCGCGCGATCCGTCTAGGATCCTTTGATGTCACAAAAAACGGCCTTGTGTAATATATATATAGATATTATAAATTCTGCTCTGGGGGAATGAGCAAGATATCGACATAAATCGAAACACTTTATCTGCCTGACTATTAGGCGCATCTTTTGATAAAATTTGAGCTCTTATAGTCTCTGAGATCCTTTTGTACATACGGACAAACACTTTAAGGGCGTTGGCCACGTCAATAACTGCCATAAATAGATTTTTATAAAAGCATTTTGATAAATCAGTGGCTCTTTGAACATAGACCAGAAGACCACTTTCATTCTACGCAAATCCCTTACCGCAGAAATGGAAAATAAACGGTAACAGTGAGGCAGCACTTCATAATTTAATTTTTGTATTTTTACCAGGACGACAGTTCTTTTACTTCAAACCAATGTCGAATCTGTTGACAGCCCTGAATTAAATACTCTGGTGATCGATTTACCTTTACAAAGCAATCGATCCCGTGTGCATCCCTGTCTTTTGACCTCATTTGGTGACAAGCCTAATTTGGCCTTCTTTGTGTGCACGTTAACCAGAAGAAGTGCACTTCACTATTCCTTGGTCTTTCGGGGTGCTACTAAATATTATTATTCAATTATTGCGGCACACATGCCATGGATAGTTTTTTCATGTCCAAATTTCAGATGATGATACCTAAAGCCGTAGCTACCTTACGCGCTTTCGTTTTACAATCGTTTAATATGTTTCCATAACTTTTATCGACTATTCCGTCGTAATGATCTTTTTTTGACGATCTGAAGTGACTTCACAACCACTTCATAATTATTGAAATAATGGTGCAGAATTTTCAAAGTTTATTTTTTAGACAAAAATAGTACTTGGTAAGAACACAAGATTTACTTAATTCCAACATCTTTTTTGAATGACTTTCAAACACAAGCTAAATGGTAGCTGACCGGATCTGCTGGGCTTTTTAATTTACCCAAGCGGAAAAATCGAAAAGAAACTGATCAAACTAACAACAACAATTGAAAGTTTTAAACAGCAATCACTTTTAAAGAAATCCAAAAAAGATGTGTACTAACTACCTTAATTCCAAGTTCATTAGAGTTACTTACCTATAAAATCCACTGCCAAATCTCTTCATTAGAGCAAAACAATAGTCGTTGCCAACAACAAACTATTACATATCCATTTAATCGTAAACTTTACATCAAACTTTTGTTAAAACAACAAATCCGAAGGTCAATCAATATGTATTTTCCCAGCTTCCAGTCTAGACGTGCAACAGACGCAGTTTGGCCATAATGGCGGTTACCGTCTATGTTCTTTTAACCTCATTAGAAATGAATTGCACGGGCTGCAGTCACCCTTCAGACCGAGCAACCAACCAACCAACCAACCCACTGCTGTAGTATTGTTTTCAAAGTTATTTGAAATTATTTTCCATATTTGTTCTTCATCAGTTTAGCGTGCAGCAGCAGCAGCAACTCTTGGGGGGCGGATTTACCTAAAGGTAATGCAGGGCTGGGCGCAAATCCAACCCTTACCCATACCCCTAAGCAAAGTTGTACATGGACTACGCTAGCGTTCAAACTGCTTATATTGCAAAATACTACTCCCAGTTACTTGTTTATGTACGAACCGGCTCTGGACCTGCGCATATTGGTTGAACACACAATGACTCCTATTCCGTGTTCCGTAGTGCCATCTCGCTTATACGTACAATCGCAATTGCCGCAACCACTGACACTTGGAAAAGAACATCTTTTGTGATTTTTTGTTGTTTTTGTTTCTGTTGTTGTTGTTGTTGTTGTACATGCAGCGTCATTATGTTTTGTTGTCGGTTCGGCCGGACATCCAGTCACGCGTTTGAAATGTATTGAAGTAACCATTGTGTCGTCTAGGCAGGATCGAGTGGTGGTCCACTACACATACTACTACTGCAATACTCCATAAATTGCGTAATGTATGTTACGAGTATGTATGTTAAGCTGTTATATAATTGCAGCTTTATAATAGGGAATTATGGAAAAAAAAAAAAAATTACGGGCTAATAACTGGGATGCGAATAGAAACCATTAAGGAAATATAAAAGTATTTTTGCCTTCCAAAGTTCCCAACCGATTTATTAAAATTGACAAAATGTCAAAAATTCTATTGATAGAGTAAGAGGAGATTTTCAAAAACGCAGACAAAATTTCAAGCTCATAGTTCTTTTGGATTTCGGGAAACAATCAAAACGAACTGACTGACGGACATGGATCGATTTTTCGTTTCTCGAACAGCTCTTGTTTTGCTATAAAAGGTTGTGGGGTCTTACAAATTTCCTACTAGGTAATATAAGACAAATTTTTTTGAACCAACCAATTTAATAGTAGGTACTAATAGTAGGTAATACTTATACAGGGAATAAAAAAAAATTATTGGAATGTGAATGATGATGATTTTTATATTTTTCAAAAGCTTTTAAAAATCATTTCTATCGACGATTCGTTTTCAGATTGAAAAATAAGTCGGGCAATACTGATGGAATGCTGCAAAAGAGTGCAGAAATTGATCTCAAATTAATTAGATAGATAGAGAGATAACTCTACAACCATGAAAGACTCAAATCTTTTTCACAGTGGGCTTTAGTTCAAATATATTTTATTTACTCTATTAACTGGCTAACTGGCTGTGAAAAACTACAATTTTTTTTCGTTAATTTTTGTTCTCTGGAAATTTTAAAAACTATGGCTAAAAAAAAAATGTATATGCAGCCCTAGTTACAACATTTAATACTTCTATAAATATAGGTAATTTTTTTGTTATTATTAAACCTGGAATCGAAAGAAATTAATATTTCGATAATAAACCCGTTTTCGTATTTACTTAGTTATTTAAATATTAATTATAATCCAATAATATTAAAACTAATAATAGAGTAGGGTAACGAGTAACTAGAGCTTATTTTTATTCACTTTAGTTTAGTCAATCCGGTTCCGAATAGTTTTAAGAACTGAGCCCTGAAGTAATTAATTGAATTAATTGAATTTAGATCCTACAAAAAAAAAACGCAAGAGTTAAGTTTCTTTTTGTACAGTCCCTTGAAACACAAAAAGTGATAATTAATATATTGTATGCATAAAAATATTATTTTTTTACATAAAAATAAATTTTTTCGAAAAAATCAGTATTTTGTGTGACCACATTTGCAGCCAACACAGCTTGAATGTAAGGAAGCATCTCCAGGCTGTGTTTCCAAGTAGCAGTAAGGATCTTTATTAACTCTTGATTGGTTGTAGGGGTTTCATAGGGGTGTCAGGTGAATTTCCTGGCCAGTCAAGAATATCCACTTTTTTTAAAATAAAAATGTTGTAGTCCTCCATCATGCATGAAAATAGGCTTTTCTGGTTTCGTGAAACATTTTTTCATTTGAGGGAACAGCTAGGTTTCCAAAACTTTATAAGAATAATAATAAAGAAAGACGCATTTCAAAAAAGTAATTTTTCAGTATGGATCTAATAACATGGCAAGGGACTGTAATATCTCAGAGCAAATAGCAGTATTATTAAGTTTTAAAAAATTTCCATTCGATTCATAAATTCGAAAATTATCAAATTCCGTTTTTAATAACAGAATTGGTGAGAAATATTTTAGACAAAGTAATCAATTTAGGCATATAAAAATATTATATCCTAAGTTAAAAAGAACTAAAAAAACGAGTGGTTCCGGCAGAAAAAGGAACAAAGATTCAAATAAAATAAATCTAAATGTACTGCTATATGAACTATATTTTTGACTTTATTTTGACTATTTGACGTATAAGTAAACCCTTCTAGTTTTAAACAGTACTGCAAATCGATTAAAACTAAGGTTCATGGTTCTCTAGAACGACACAAGTTCAAAACAAAACTTACATTTCGTAAGCAGCTTCAATATAATACATAGCCAAAGCTACTCACCGCATCGCATATAAAGCAATAATTCGCACTACTTGAATCCACATGCAACAATTGTGCCCTACACAGTCTCCATTGCCACAGCACCCACACCAGAACCCACGTCGACTGCAACCCCAAAAAAAAAAAATTCTCCCGCTTTCATACTTATGTACATGCTACATGCTGCTCTGCTGTACATATGTATGTCCAACTGTTAGGGTGTGTGCGCCAGACGCATATTATAGACCACGTTGCAGCCATCTGCTTTGGATTTTACTGTCAACGGCGCCAGGATTCAGTTTAACTTTTTAGCTTTACGTTGCTACTGTCCAACGCTCGCTTTTGTGAACCAATTTCCGTGGCTCGTGCCCAAAATATTGTCAACAGTTGAAAAGAATTAAAGGTGACGAAACTGTCAAGCATTTGTTATTGGGCTTATCAAGTGTGTCACCACTTGCTTGGAATTCTACCTCTTTGTGCTATCTGCCGATTGGAAGAATCTCTAAATAAATTTTATTATTAATTTTTTGTAAGTACCAAAAACATTTAACAAAGATATTTCGGTGAAGATGCTGGTGCGCCTGCCTGACCTCAGAATCAATTAAATCCCATGTGTACCTAAAACATGCTTGCAATTACGGTAGGAACGGATCGTTTTCACATCATACTGATGAGTGGCAGGGTAGTAAAGAGAGATGACGAGCTACCTGTCAATCATATACAATATTAAATAATAATTTCAAAAGAAAAGAAATTTGTGCTCTGAAGTGAAAATAAACATAATAGGAATAGAAATAATATTCGTACATCATCTGCTGCTGAAAGCGATTTTCATTGTTTGAACCATTTAAATGGGTTGATCCTGAAAAACACAGAGGTTTTTTTTTTTTCGTTGCATTTATCTTATTGCAGTTAGGTGGGCATGAGAGATACAGGGAATATCTTTTACAGTAATAACGTTGAGAAAATTAAAAAAAAAAAAAAATTGTATAATTTGGGGTTATGTGTTACATAAATATACGCCGCATGGGTTGCAACAGTTGATAGAGGTGTTTTGTCAAATATCAACGTTTTTTGTTTATAAAGATCACATGAGTTTGTATACAAAATTTGTTGTATTGTAGCTTAAATTTCAACATAATTGGAAAGAGTTTAATTTTTTGCAGTTTATCAAACATAATTGCATACATTTTTTTTAAGTTTTGATTGGAAGAATTTTGGGATCAGATATTAACAACTTTGACAAACACGCATCTTTAGCTAAAATTTGATATTCCCAGCTCATAAGGTCTCTGCGATTTTGGTATCCATACGGACAGATGTAGTTACTTGCCACAAAATAAACAAATCTTACAGCTGAATTTGGTTCTTCGAGGTAATTTAACTATTATAGTTAAGGGACAAGTTTTTTCTGTCAACAGTCAGTTTATATTGCAATCTACTAGTATAGTTGTTTGCTTCGACTCTACAAATAATAACCAGCTTTAAAGCGAAACTTCCGTCTATAAACAACAGCAAATCTTACACGTCGTAAGGTTGGACCATGAGCATGAGTTGGACCATGATCTCCGTAAATCACAAAAAGGACTTAATGACTTTTGATTAAATCAGAATATTGATAGTTTCGGCTTAAAGTTTCAAAAGTATTATAGTTAGTTCCGTATAAACAATTTAGAGCCCAATCTTGAAACTAATTTCTTCAATTATCCATTTACAAGATTATAGATTCTTTTTAGAGGCCTGATTTTAAAAATCAATATTGAGCTTGCGAAATACTTCTCTTTGAAAGCTAAGAAAGTAAAACGAAGTGTTTTTCGATGAGATAAAGTTTAGAAAATTGTCCTTAAAGGCCTATACGCAGAATGCAAAAAAATTTCGCACGGAATGACAAAACCGTATAAAAAAAAATCCCATTTGGGATATCCCATTAGGGATCCCCTAAACTTGTAAAATTCGTTGTTTTAGTTTGCGAAACTTTTAAGAGTCAAAAAGGCCCTATGCTTGTAATATAGTGCACTTAAAAGAAAATTGAGACATAAAATACTATACTTCACACATCAAGCCTTTCTTACAAAGGCACACTTTCGCCATTTTCTTTCGGGATCAAGTAATCTTTAAATAAGAGGCAACTAAAGCTTTAAAAAGTTTTGGACTAACATACATAATACATAATACATACTCATTTTTGAAAGAGAGGAGAATTTCTAATTATCTAACTTGGTTTAGAAGTTATTCTATTTTCAAGCATTTTTTACTAGTTATGAAAAATTGGCCCCGATTAAGCGTATGAATTACACGCAAATTATCGCGCCTCACAAAAACAAATATTTTTGGACTTGCAATACTAGGAAAACCGAGTACCGTGACTGAGTACTGCTGACTTACCTAATAAGGTCTGTTTTATTCATTTTTCATAGTGGAATTAAGCGGTTCCAAAAGTATTAGGTACTTAGCAGCATATATTTTTAAAACTGTATCTGCCAATGGTACTAAACATTTTTTACCAAATAATTAAACATTTTTAAATCCGAGCGAATTATTATCCTTTGCAGTAACCAAATAAAATAGTTAAGATTTCACCGCAACTTAGTGCAAAAATATATTCGCTCAGTGCTCAAGACAGCTTCCAGCGAAACTATATATTTATACCCTATACCTTATGCAGAGAGAAAATCCGGGCCCGGGGGGAAAACATACCGGCACCTCTATTACAAATTTAGCTTAAATCACGACAGTATGACGGTAATTACACCGGGCCCCTTAGAAAACTCCGGGCCCAGGGGAAATCCCCCACCTTTCCCCCTCCCCTCTCGTCGGCCTGACCTTATGGCAAAAAGGGTATATTAAGTTTGTGCAAGGAAGGAGTCCAAATTTGATCAAAATCGGTTGGCTATACCATATAGCACCCATAGGACCGAATCAAATGTCTTTTGGAGTTCTAAGGCATTAACCGAATTTTATTGCAATCTAGTGGTACAGGGTATCCCATTCTCCCTGATGGCTATGATCCACATCATAGTCGGGCTGTCCCGACAGTATTCGTCTCAACTGTTATACCATCTACCGAAGGTGCAAATGTATGTAACGGTCGGAAGGGGGCGTGGCAGATCTCATTAAGTATATTTATTTTCTCGATCAGGACAACCAGACTAGTCGTTATAGCCATTTCCGTTTGTCCGTCCATATGAACAAAATGATTTCAGAGACTATAATAGGTACAGATCTCTAGTTTTGAAATGAATTAAAAATTGCATTATTTTTAAGAGACATTTATGCGTTTATTTGGTGCAGTTTTCGTAGATTTTTTTTCCAGCAAAAATCTAAGATATTTAAAAACTATATGTTTCAAAAGTTTTTGAATCCTCTCTAATTCTAATTTGAATCTTTGCTGTTAGATGGATTCTTAAAAAACGAGTCGTGGAAAGTTATATACGGTTTAAGGAAAATTTCACAGTTATTTATTTTTATGCTTCAATAATGCTCGAATAACCTTGTACGATACGATACGCACTGGCTATGGTCAGAGACTAGAAATTACCAAAACAAAAGATAAAAATGATGATTTGGATACCGAGAGTTTATTGAGATAATAAACACCAATTAGGAAAGTTTAAATTACTTTGGCCAATGGTAGTTGTAAGATTATCAGACAACTTTGAGCTATAGTTCTTTGGAGCTGGTTCCAACATAACTAGGATGCAATTAATGAATGCCATGCAGTAATTCGTTTATCACTTGTGCGACTGAATCGCTTTTTCTTTGACGGCTTTGGTCGTGCCAAGAAGAAGAGCTTCATCAAGTGGCTGCCTCAAAGTCTTCTAAGTCGCTTTCAAATTGTTACGATAGTGCTGTCTCGCTGTCTCTCTCTGTGTCGAGAGTTTTAATTGTGCTTTTCTTTGTTCTTTTGGCCGTAATGGAGTGCTATGCAAATGGCGTTTTGATGAGTTTCCTTGGCTCTGGCGCTCTCTTTGTTGTCCCATCAGACGTTCATCCCCTTTATTCAGCTTTTATCATAGTATTTGTGTGTATGTGTGTGTGTGTTGCTGGCAGCGAAGGGCTGCTGTTTTATACCCTGTACTCATAGGGACTAAGCGTATTATAAAATATCTTCAATGTATGTAAAAGGCAGAAGAAGGCGTAACAGACTATAAGTTTTTCATAAAAAAATTTAATCCAAACAAAATTGTTTCACTATATACACTCTATCACTCTTGTCGTACTTTTGGCACTACAAATTCTTATTTTACGATCAAAACGCTCGCTTTAGAACTAGACATTTTTGACTTTTTTTCTCAGTGTTAGTTAGCGAGAAAGGCTTTTTAAGACCATCAGAGTTAAAGATCCAAATTTTTGCCGAAAAGTGTCTATAGAGTTGACATCTGTTACATTTTCGACCAACATAGTCGCGCCGACAAGAACCCCTATAAAAGCCCCTTATATTTAGTATATTGCCTCATGTAAGCCTAATGAGCCAAAACAAGTCGATTAAGCTGCTCGAAAGTACTTTCTGTTTACGACTATTAAGAAAAATAGCAAGGTTTTTCGACGCCAGAAAATCTTTTAGAGGGATCCTCTTCTGAGTAAAAATAAGTGGCTGGAAAAACGGTTTGCAGAATACTTCGAAAAGCAATAAAGTCAGTATCACTTAAAAATTATTTCTCTTTCACTGTTGGGACGAAATTATTTATAAAAGGCAATATAAGTTCATCCTAAAATAAAACTTTAAATAGTTAACAGTAATGAAGATTACATCATTTTAGGAATCTGTAGGGTATCCCACAGTCGGCTATCGGCCTCAACTAAATCACATTTTTTAGTTATCGTCCTTTGTGCTTTGTTGTTGCTGTTGTCGTTGCTCTGTTGTTGTCGGCGGCGTTGCTCTTGTGTAGTTGTCGTTGCTTTGACTGCAAAAAACGAAGAAAATAAAAAAATTCGTTGATTTTTCAAAAGCGTGTTGCTTACATTTAGTTTCCCTGGGAAGAGACGGAACAACGACAGACAGAACCAGAAGCACTACCAGAGCCCTAGCCCAAAGCCAAGCCAAGCCAAACCAAACCAAACGAAGCCACCACCAACAAACCATGTGCAGCATTTTTCTATGTACATGTGAGTGTTTGATTGTGTGCATGCGTGTATGTGTGAGTGTTTGTTCCTTTTTCAAATTTTGTACATAATGGATTATTGTCCTTCTCTTTGCTGTGCCATGTGCCCTGAATATTGCATTGGTCGATATCATCGACCAATCAAAAACGCTCTCAAAATGGCCGCCGTTCGATTTCTTTGAAAATCAAATTATAGCATCCTTGATGCAATTTCCCGCTCCACTTACACACAAGACCTTTTATTTGACTTGGGACTTGACGGAAATTTAAAGAGCCCCTTTTGCAATATATTAAACGGAATGTGCTTTATATTTTACAGATTATAGCCCCAGTCTGGCAAAATTTCAAAATTTGCCGAATCCAATAATCGTAATAATTATATTCGTCTAAAGGAACTAGCATCACTATTGCAAATGACGATTTGGCTTTATTATGAAATGAAAATAAATTGTCTAAGTTGTTTTAAAAAAAGAACCCAAATTGAGTAATGCAAATACATACTATACTTTTTTAAAGTTCTATATAAAACTGAAATATGGCAATAGGTTATTCAACAGATTGCTTTTAATGAACAAAATATAATGTATAGCCTGTACTTTGTTTAAAAGACTATATTAAGTTAGTGCATAGGGCGACATAAAAAACTAATAATTGGATTAAGCCACTTGCAACAGAGCTAGGATCATGAAATTTTGCCACAAGGTGCGACCTATGGTCTAGTTCTTCATTTGCTCACCTCTACCCCAATTGTGAGATTTCTTTTCAAAATTCAGCATTGTCTTTCTTTTTCAACCAACCAACCAATTATTTTTGGCATATGCTTTAAATAATGTCAAAACATGATGAGCAACGCGATTATTAAGAAGAATGCAATGTATACTCTAGTCCTGAAAGTAAGCGGTCTATTTGTTATAATTTTTTCCCTCAAGGAAATTTAAATTCATTAAATTTCTAAGCAGAACCAATTTAGGCCAATAAAAACCATACAGTGATCAGCAAGTGTCTTGTTTCAATACATATTTCCCAACTCGTAATCTTTAAAAAGCTGCCGCAAGTCTCTTCCCAAGATGTGCCAGCCGATTTATGCACCCAAAGCACTAGGGAAGGAACTTCGACTTGCAGGGCCATCAACACCAGGCTTTAAATTAATAGAAACTTATTAATTAGATAACGAAAAATAATACATTGTTTCAAAATTAAGTGAAACCTTCTATATTCTGATCTACTTTCGGAAAACCTCTAAATGAAAAGCACCAGCTCTCCCATGCTGTCGACAACCTAGATATACTTATGGAATTGGTGAAGTTTGGGAAATCTTTGAACCCGAAGTTAATTTACATTGGCGTATTTTTACCTGTCCGAAGCGCTGAAGAAATGTATAGCTTACTGCATCATTGTAGTCAAGTCCTTTATCGGACCTTGGCATGTGTGCCCAATACTAGCAGCATTGCAGTAAACTCTATAAAAATTGTCACAGCTTAAAGAACGTGGAGTAACCTCCCTAACGCATCCCATCTTAAATTTTGTATCTCTGCCAGGGCCGTTGAGTGAAAAGAAGGCGTCTAGTGGTGTATATCAAAGGGCCCTAAGGGCCTTTATTTTTTCCAAAGAGTTATAATTTCCTTATTCATAATCAAAATCTACAGACCCCTTTGTAAGACTTCAGACCCTGCGGGAATCCTCTCGTTACTCCCGTGTCGTATCCATCACAGTTTTTCTATTCATCTGAGTCAAGAGCACAGTCCACTACTGTATCACCAAACGCGTGATTAAGAAACGATGCAGCTATATAGTTACCTTTGAAATTCTGGTTACAATGTGCTCATAAAGTGGCAAAGCTGATCCTATACGTAGATCCAAAACTATAAACTGTTTATTTATTAAATTTAGATTTTTTTGTAATTACTTTTACTCTTAATATAAAATTTGTTTTGCTTTATTTACTTGCAGGCCTTGTCTAATTGCCTTCCAAATTCACAAATAAAATATACCAAGAGCATCTTCCATGTCCCAAATATTTTTAAAATATCGGGCGTTTGTGATTTGAATAATACTTTTGATTGTATTAACTTAAGCCTAGGAGTAGATAATTACTTAGCCATCAATCGAAAAAAGCAGCACAAAGTACCAACTACTTTGTTGGCAAGAAGAGCAAACGAATTTAAAGTGGCATGAGCCATTCATCGGGAATCCGAAAATATGATGATAATGAGTGTAGTGGGCCACGACCACCTGTACCCGGAGAAGAGAGCCGCGTTAAAAAGGTAAACAAGAAACTTATGCACGTTAAGGTAAAGATTTTATGCTAATACGTTTGTGCAGATGACCGAAGGGGTAACAGACACCTCGAAGAACTCACCGCCATCTTATTTGAACTGGGCACGTACACTTAACCATCTGCTTGAAGATCGCGATGGTGTGGAGCTCTTTAAGAAGTATGTTGAGGAGGAAGCGCCCGCCTATAACGATCACTTGAATTTTTATTTTGCCTGCGAAGGTCTGAAGCAACAGACTGATCCCGAAAAGGTGAAACAAATAATTGGAGCTATATACAGGTAAGTGTAGTTTAAAAAATTTAATGATGTGATATATTTATTGACTTTTGTTGACTTCCTACAGATTCTTGCGAAGAAGCCAACTGTCCATTTCTGATGATTTGCGCAGCCAAATCAAAGCTATCAAATCAAATGAAATTCCACTCAGTCCGCACATTTACGATCCCATGCAGCATCATGTGGAGGTCACCATACGCGACAATATTTACCCAAGTTTCCTTTGTTCCGAAATGTATATTATGTACATTCAGCAAATGTCCGCGCTTCAGGAACGTTTTAGCAGCAGTGGCGCCACCGGCTCAGGCAGTGGCGGCAGCAGTGGCAGCGGCGGCAGTTGTGCCAGCAACAATGGCGCATGCGCACTGCCAACGACTACCACTGCTAAAGCAAGTTCCACCGGACCCATTACTGGCGCATTTATCAATTTGCCAATGAATGCGGGGATAAGCGCCGCTAGTGGACCACCAGCAGGCACCTGCAGTGCTAGCGGCAGCGTATACGGTCCATCAACGTCAGCTAGCTCCAGTGGTTCAATCAGTGCCACTGATACACTGCCTCGTAGCTCTACACTGCCCACGCTACACGAAGACTCTGAATTATCGCTGTGTGATGATTTCGAGAAGATGCAAGTCGAGGGCGGTCGTGCACCTGTGGATTTGCCAATGCGTCTGACAAAGGATTTGCTGATAGCCACTCAAAAAAGAAGACTGGAAATTAGACCGCCGGGGTAAGTCCACACGATAGCAACATTTAGTTATATCTAAATAGTTAGGTGAAATTAAACTATGTGATAAGTAGGAGTATTTTGTATCTGTATGTAATTAAAAGAAGGCTAGCTAGAGGCAGGCCTGTGGTTCTGTTTATGCAAGTGCGTTGTTAAACCAAAAATATTTCCTTTCAAGACATTGTGGTTAATTATTGAATAGTGAGGTCAAGTTTAGGAAAAAGAAACGAGACCTAATACATCGAATTATTTCAGAGGGCTGGGCAAAGTGAACTGCCAATCTCCGAAAGGTTATTTAAATGTGTTATACACAATATCCCTGTAAAGTTCTTTGAATATTGCGAATAAGGAGTGCTTAAGAACTATACTAAATAACTACATTAACTGGTAAAATCTATGTCAAGATCTTTCTTGTGTGTATAAATATCTTTCTATTAGTATTTATGAGGGTGGGGCTCTGTCAGATTCAGGAAATAGTTTCAAAAGTGTTGCTCTTGTAGACGGTCAGTTATGTTTTCGTCTAGTCCGGGGTAATTTGAAGCTTTTCAACGGATGTAGTCCTCACACTTTACTTGGTGCTGTGTGGCAAGAAGTTTTCATTATAATAACATCCGAAGCTTCTTGCCTTGTCAAATAAAATGTAAAACGAAAAAAGGGTTTCCAGAACTAGTATGTTCATTTGAAGATGAAAGAACACTAAACCTATTGTTAGTAAAACTCAGGGACCTAAGCACATTAGAAAAGCTTTTTTGTGAGAATGAAATAAATTGGATTTCAACAAAAATTCCTATATGAAGCATACAAAACGCCTTGCATAAACGAAGTAACATTGACATTTTGAAAATTTTGTAAAAAGGATTTAAGCTATGTAGCTCCCCTTAGAATTAAAAAATGTTTCTCCACATATATTTATTTATCATTATTATCTATATTATATTTTTATAGTTAATTCTACATTTACATTTGTTTGTTGCATAATTATTTGTCAGTTAACTCATCATTTTTCTTATATTAACTTTTTGTTTCTCTTGATTTATTTTTTTTTTTTTTGTACTTGACACTCACAAATACATGCACGCACGCGCACGTCCACAACAATTCCACCCAAACACCAAAAACATCTCGAAACTCAACATTCTACCGATACAATCGCCACACACAAACCACCAACACCAACAATTTAACGACGTCTTACGGATTATAACAACCTGATTTGACTTACCAATTTGTTTTGTACATTTTTATTTGGAACTCAACGATTTTGTTTGTACATATAAACACAATCATATGATTTGGTCACATTGCATGGAAACCTCTAAAAAAAAAACACTATATAAAAACGAACGTCCTGCATGCGTATGCGAATAGAGCTCACGGTTATGTGTATACTGCGAGTACCAACACCTCATATGTGCCGAACTCGCGAGTTGATTCGGAAAGAGCGAGCGTAAGCTCTGGCGGCCGCACGGACTCCGACACAATGTCGTTGTCCAGCTGTTCGATGTGAGTAGTTAAGCTTGAGCCTCGAGTCATAGCTGCTAGAAGTTGTTCAAGGCTATACAGTGAACTACTGATGAACTGGTTTGTTATAGCTTTGATATTTTCTATTATTGCAGGGATGGTAGGCCCTATATACAACGCAGACATAGTTCGACTGAGAGCAAGGCAATACGTCAAAGCGCCTTGGCCAATAAGGAAACCAACACTTTCCAGGTAAGAATAAAAACTGAGAGCTGTCATCAAAACGATTATCTAAATATTTTCTTTACTTATAGGTTATTCCTCGCACGCAACGAT
Source organism: Chymomyza fuscimana (assembly GCA_949987675.1). Lineage (NCBI taxonomy): Eukaryota > Metazoa > Arthropoda > Insecta > Diptera > Drosophilidae > Chymomyza > Chymomyza fuscimana. The sequence continues at coordinate 84,983,509 of OX465088.1, forward strand.
TACATTCAAACGAACACAGACCGCTGAAAGAAGACGAACTGGTGGCCTTGTTAATACCCAAGCTTGAAGAAGTTAAACGAAAACGAGATTTGGAGGAGAGAGCACGTCTTGAGGTAAGCAAATCATATCGTGTCGCTTGTGCCTGGTAGGTCTTTTAATCAAAACCAGAGAGTAATCCGTCATTGTGCTTGAAATAATTTTGAGAGCGTTGGATATCTACAATTAAACATGTTGGTATTAATGGATTTTTGAACAATGTTAAAATGAGAAATCATAGGAACATACTAATACTAATAGACTGAAACCTAATAGAGCCTCAAACCTACTTTGGCATCGACAGACTTACCATCAAACAGCTGCTAATAAAAAAGGAGATATCCAGACGAGAATCAGTCCAGGATGGGCAAGAATTCCCTTACTACAGACTCAAGGAACATCTTAGTAAAATTGGCATCATGAATTTGAACACATGTAGGTTTTGAGAAATTAAGGAAGAATCCTCCCAACACATACTTGCAAAGTGTGACGCTCTATCCAGAAATTAGATATCCCTCGATGCAGGATGTCAATCAATTAATACCATTCAAAATAATTATGTTTAGCTTAAGTTCTGACTGTCATTTTTTAAGGTGTTGAGATCTTATCTAAACTCTGGAACCACTTCGGTTGTGACTAGTAAACAAATTTATAAACCGGTTGCAGTCTTAACAAAGAAAATTTGATTGCATTTGTTCGTTCGTTGCGCTGCTTGTTGTAAGAAACATTCCGAATAAGGAGCTTTCCTTTATTGGTTATTATCAGGGATTCGCTTGATTTTCACTCAAGTGTTATTGACTTTTGCATCCGCTAAAGTTATATGTATATCTGTATATCGATTTCCAGTTTGTTCTTGGTATATGCTTTAAATTTTAGACCTTTGCAACAAAAATTTGAAAATTTCAGTTTTACGGATTCCCAAATAAATAATGAAGATGTTCTAATTCTTTGTTTTAATGTTGTTCCCTCCGACAAATTAGCGCATGCCTGGAGCTTTGCCAAGCAACGAAAGATCCAGTGCCAGCGATCGTGCGTTTGCCGAAGCAATACGGGAAAAATTTGCACTCGACGAAGACAATGACCAAGATATATTGGACCAGCATGTGTCGAGAGTGTGGAAGGACCAAACACCGCATCGATCGCCTGGAACAATGTCACCTTGCCCGCCTATACCATCAAGAAGACGCACAGCAACGCATGACTCGGGCATGGTTAGCGATGGCGCCATGAGTTTAAGTACGTTACAAAACACATTTTTTGTGTTCACTAATAACTTGATTTTCTTTGCAGGTGGGCATTCAATGAAGCACTCAAAATCCATGCCCGATCACAGTTCCTGCTCGAGAAAGCTTACGAATAAATGGCCTTCCATGAATACAGACAGCGGCATAAGCATGTTTTCAACCGATACAGTCATGAAGTACAAAGACAACAGGTGCATATTAAAGTTGATTGATTGAAAACCAAGACACACATTTTGTATGGTGTAATCTTTTGCAGCTCCCGCTCTGGTTCAAGCACGGCCTCGAAATTGGAGGAGGCAAAACGAAGACTGGAAGACGAGCCGCGTCGCTCTCGTCGATATGCGCAAATGCAGCCACAAACCCACATGGTGCCAATGCAGCAGCTGCAACAGCTACCGCTCTCCTCCTTTGGCAATAGCAGTGGCAGCAGTAGTCTGCATCATCATCAGTCAGCGCCCCCGCCATTGCCCTCAAAGCCACCGGAGACCGTTGTTGTGTTTATGTTCTGTGAGGAACCAGTGCCATACAGAATAAAAATACCCGGTAATCAGCCAACGCTGCGTCAATTTAAGGACTATCTACCTAGGAGAGGCCACTTTAGGTGGGTTCTAACGAGTTGGGTGGTTGTTTTAGTTTATACTGTACCTAATGGCTTTTTTGTTTTTCAGATTCTTTTTTAAGACGCATTGCGAAGACCCAGACAGTCCAGTGATTCAGGAAGAAATTGTTAACGACTCCGATATTCTTCCCTTATTCGGAGACAAAGCCATGGGTCTTGTCAAACCATCCGATTAGTATTAGGCATAAATTGTAGTTTTTTTATGAAATTAATTTGCGAATGTGGCGAGTCACGACGATCTATGTACATCATTAGAGATAAAGCGAAATGCTATTTTCAAACAAGAAAAAAAAACAAAAAAAAAATAATCAAAAGTTAAGTAGAGCTAACTGTAAATTTAAAGGGCTTTTGTAAGCATCACAACACTGAATGAGGACATATAGTATTGTTCTTTAATCTGAGCATAGTTTTTTAACATAAAAAAACATTTTTTATAAACATAAAGCGTTTTAGTGATCAAATTAAGCTTATTTATAACTAAACAGTCGGCACAGCTTTGAAATGAATGGAAAAGGAAATTCAAATTTCTCTCAAAATTAAAGCCTTTAAACAATCAAAATTCGTTGAAAATTTTTTGTAATCGCTATTTCAATAAGTCAAACCATAAAGAGATTTGATATAATTGCACAAACAAATTGTATTTTGTTAAAAAGTTTTATATAGACTTTTACTCAATTCGGATTTGTTTCGTTACTTTACACACATTACTAACTACGGACTGCCTGCAATAAATTTTGTTAATATTTTTATAAAGCGCATTTTATAATATGATGATATTAACAAAGTTATATTCAACTCGACAAAAATCAAAAGATAATCTGTTTTATTTTTGTATAATCTCTACTGTAACACACACATTAAATTAATATACATTGTACACTTGCGTCAATTGTATTCAGCAGCTGGCTTCTTTTAAACGAATTGCTGCATTGGTAGCATTAATTATTTGATGTTTTAATTGATTATTAATTTAATTGAATTTAGAAGTACATATTTTTTTAAGAAACTGAAAGAATAACCGCAGAAATATGCAATATAATGGATACATTCATTATACATAGTAAACATATTTTATTTGTGAGAAAAATGCATATAGATTTAATAAAAAAAACAAACCATATATATATAAAAAAATCAGAACTCGTTTTATTAAAATATCATAAACCACATTCAGTGTGCACCCTTAAAACAATTCAAAAACATTTATGTCGCTTTTTTGCTGGCGCCACAAGGAACAACTTCGTTTATTGCAAAAACAACAGAGTCATCTATTCTCTATTGGAGCCAACCGCTAAACTGTCATTTTATTGCATTGTCCGCGTCTGTTTGAGGCGCCAATCAAAACGCGACACTAAACTTAAGACTAGAGCTAAACAAGTAATAATACCCACTTAAGCGGGCATGCAATCTTTACGCTGCACATGATTTAAGAAGTTCTGCTCGTTTATAAAGGTATGTGTACATTTGGGACAATGAAAGCGCCGCTGGCGATTGCAGCCTGGATTGTCGTGTTCCCGCAAATGGGCTTTCATATTGTACATTTGGGAGAAGCATTTCTGGCAAACAGGACAGTTAAAGGGCTTGGCGCCAGTGTGGGAGCGCATGTGCCTCTCTAGATGAGCTTTGGTGCGTGTCTTAAAACCGCAGACTTGACACTCCAGACGTTTGGTTTCGTTATCATGTATCATTTTGTGCTTGTAGAGCGCAACTTTATGTACAAAACGTTTGGCGCAGATATCGCATTGGTAAGGTGTTTCTCCTGTATGCCAGGCCATGTGATGTTTCAGGCGAAATTTGCGATTGAAGCGTTCACCGCATTCCGGGCACTCGAATTGCTTGACAGGTTCATGGTTTTGTATATGACCAATAAAGCCCGAGTACGACTGGAGTGTTTTTCCGCACTGATCGCATACGTAGCCTGGAAAGTGTTCACGCTTTGTATGCGCATTGTAAGCACGGCGACTGTTAAACTGCTCAGGACAGTTGGGGCATTGTATGTTGACGCCATAATCACCCGAGCTATCGTGTTCATGCTCCTGGTCCTCGGCATCTGATATTATGTATTCGATGGTATCCTCCATTTGATTTTCAAAATCACTAAGTATGTCCTCCTTAAAAGTGTCTTCTACGTCGCTTTTGACTTTAACTCCAACAAACTCCTCTCCTTCATGTATAACAATTTCATGCTCTATATCTATGTCCACCATTTGTAGCTCCTCTGGAGGTACATCCATTTCCTCTGCGCTGGCATTTTGACTAATTAGAGAATGTTGCTCCACTTCTACAACCTCCACTACAGCAGATTCTGCGATTGTATCTTTTTCTTCTGAATCGTCCTCCGAAACAGCTGCTGTTTCTTCCTCTACACTATCTTCAAATTTATCTAAATGATCACTTTTGATTTCCTTTCTTGCCAGTGATGCCTTGAATTCCCGTATTATATACGGACTGTGTATAAGTTCCAAGATCTCTTGACGCAATTTTTTTGCTATTTGTATGGACTTGTGGTAACGTGACAATTTCTCGTAGCACTTTTTACATATCGATGCGTTGCCCCAGAGCGTGTAGTTGGTCCCTTTGGTGCATTGTTGCACCAAAGTGCTGATTAAAATGGGCGGGTCTCCAATTGTCTCTGCGTGTATATTCTTTGCATTACGCACAGTAAACTGACAAATGCAGCAACTGGACATTTTTAAGTTTTTCTTTCGTATTATTATTGTTTGAAAAAAACACAGTCTGCATAATAGGGATGGTACGTTTGCGTGGACTAGCAACTACACATGTGTCGATAAAAAACCAAAAAACTTATCTGTAGAACCAATTCGTTATCGTTTTTGCAGCAGAGTTGTTTAATTTAAATAATTTTAATAATTTTTCAAATATTCTATTTTAGGATGGTAAAAAAAGTTGCTGGTGCATATTAATTATCACTAACAAAAATTTTGAAATCCTGATATTGGGGCCAGCTCTTAAGGATTTCTTTTGTTGTAGAGTGGTTTGCCTGGCCATAGTTCTATTATAAATGGTTAAATTACAAAAAAAAAAACAACAAAATTGCTTCCGTAGGTTCACTTACAAGTGAGGTTCCATATATTTCAATCTGTTTTGTTTTCTCATCAACATGCATCTTGCCCCCACCAAGAGTTTGGATGCAGTAACCCAATTTATTCATTTTACTCTTGACTTGATCGTAAATCGAAGCTGTCATTTAAACATTCTTTTATAAGAAGCGGTTGGATATCTTAATAAAGCTTACTGTGTGTTTTAACAGGTTTTCCTCTTACAATTGTTCTGGCAAAAACGGACTCGCCATGAATGTAAACTTTTATTAGCAAATAGCGAATCTTTCCATCAACGATTTTAACTCTTTTTATAGTAGTAAGTGGTTGTGTAGAGGCCAACCGCTCAACTGAAATAAATTTATATATGGAAGCAATCTATATATGTATGTACATAGGCAAAAATCGTTACGTAAAGGGTGAACCCGACATGGTGCCAGCATTTGCTTTAAAAATACCATCTTTTAAGTTAAAATTTTGATTTAATTTCCAAAAAATTCGTCCAAATTGGCTTCTGTCTGAAAATTTTTGCTTCGAACAAATACCAACAAATTTCGTTTTGGACACAAATGTCACTAGCCAACTAGTCTTTAAATCTTTAAAATGTGTAAACCTTAATATCTTCGTCTCGGCCTCAACTTCACATTCCGCTCATTTAATTAAAAATTAGTGATATGATATGATATTTAAAAATAATACATCTTCATACCAAATTTTTAATTCGTTGTTTTTCAAATTTGAAACATAAATTTTTTAAAAGTATTATTAATAACCATCATCCGAGGTTTCAATTTCATAGTCCTTGTACTTTGACTTGAGAATTCTTTTGGCCTCCGAGTGATCCGCTTTGCCGTATCCCTATAAAAAGGGTAAACATTTAATAACGAGAAATATTTTTAATATAAATATTAATACTTGTGAATATCCATAAACTTTTAAGAATTTTTTTTCTGGGTTATGCTCAATGCGTCCGCCACCAAGACATTCAGTGTCCAAGCCGATTCCACTGCAAGACAATTGTGCGCGCTCATATATATCATCTAAAACAAAATCCTGGTTTCAAATTCTGAATATTAATAAACAAATATGTATTATTTTACTTACTGTGCCATTCGCAATCTGCATATCCACGCACAATGTTCTTACTTGGCTCTGTGCCATCTTTGGCCTCTTTGCCATATACTTTGATAAGAATATACTTGAATATCCCTTTTTCGTCTATATCTACAGAAGGTACTGCCTCAAGCGCTTTATCGGACATTTTGCGTAGTTGTCTTATACCTTTAAATATGATTTTTTTTGTGAAACTCTTAATTACTACTTGTTTATTAATTTCTTACCGGTGTGTTCTCGTCCATAAAATAGCCCAACAGCTGATTTTAACATTTCTGCACACGTTCAAACTGATTGACTGACAAGCGCATATCTTGAAAAATATGGCTTGCTTATTTATTTGCACATATCTAACGATAATGTATCGTTGTGACAAAACAACTCTGGAACTTTAAAATGTTTAACGGCATAGTTTTTAACTTTGCAATTAATTTATTGAGATTATCATGTGAACTTAAAGTTAATCACTTTTGCAGGTAATATTTTTATATATATTTCAAGTCACAAGTGTGAAAGTCACTCTAAGTGTGTATGTCATCATGTTCGGAAAGGCTTACGTCTTGAACAGTTAAAGGCTCTATAATTGTTCTGTGGTCTTCTTCCATGTGTCTAGCTAAATCCTCGTAGCAAGTAAAATTAGCTCGACATATAATGCAGGAGTGGTCTGATGAAGTGAAAATTGTGCTATCTTCAAGCCAGTCCGCAATATCGTCGGACTGAGTTTGCATGCATTCCGCTGCAATAACAATATTGGGAGCTTCTTGGATAAGCTGTTGGCTTTCCGGATGAGACGATCGCTTGTGAACCTTGAGTGAATACCTTTCAGTAAAAGTCTTGTGACAGTATTCGCAATCAAATCTAGGACGATCGGCTCTGTGCGTTATCATATGATGTTGATAAGTGCGCTTCGTTTTAAATGTATTCATGCAGAGCTCGCACTGTAGCGGTTGAGCTTCGGCTTCATGCTGAAGTTTGTGGTTACTGTAGACGGTACTTTGTGAAAAACGCAACCCACATATATCACACTGGTAGCGTTTAGTATCTAAATGAGATTCCATATGGCGAATTGTGTTCATTTTCGAACAAAATTGCTTGTAACAGAAAATGCAGCTCTCCTCACTACGTCCCTCGTGAATGTTCATATGCAGTTTCACGTAGTCTTTATTGCGATGCGTGAACGAACACAGTTTGCATTTGAACCTCTTCTTTGTCGACGCATCATGCTTGGGTGACCTTTTTATGTGCTGGTTGTTTTTAGGAATTTCGTGGTTCCAATCGGGTTTCGACATTTCGAAATCAGAGCCGAATACTTCCTTGACCGTGCGATCTATCTCTTCGTCACTGATACGGTGCATACTTTCGAACTCAATGGTCTGCGCTAGTGCTTCCAAACTTGATATATTATTATTATTACTGTGGCCGTCTTCGGACTTGAAAGCTGAATTTTGAAGCATCTGCATTAAGTGGCGCTGCTTTTGCAAAGCACGGCACAGCGCTATATCATAGTCCATGACTTCGTTGTAACATTTAAGACAGAGCACTGCATCACTGGGTATTTTTATTTGTAATTTTGCCTTTTGACAACAAACTAAATATTCAAGTGCTCTTCGTAAAGGCTTTTTAGAAGCAGTGCAGTAAGCGCCATCAATTGGCTTGCTGTCGGTTTCCAAAAGGTATTGTTGGTAACATAGAAAACAATGGCGAGTGATAGTGTCTGAGTTGTTTTGGAACTGCATTTTATCATTATTTGTATGATAACTAATTTAATGTTTTTATTATTGTTTATGTCCTCAAAATTTCGTCGATTGTTGCTTTTGTGATTAAAGACGGGAAATCAAAGCTATGCTGAAATCGCTACTTGATAATTCGATAACAAATGTAGGCCAAATTCGACGTACAATTAATCGAATTTGCCATCGATTTTTTTCCACCACTGCATGCTGGTGACGCCGAAGAAGAAGAACGATTCGCTGCTTTTGTAAACATTTCTGGTCAATTTATTGTACAGTTTAATATATCTATTACTGAGTTATAATCCAACAATGCATACGTGCTTTTTTTGTGGAGCCGTTGACCTAATTGGTTCGGGCAGCTACGAGTGCGTGGCCACATCAAGGGTACCGTCGTCACAAAAGTCGGTCTCCCTTGTGCTCACACATCTTGCCAACTGCATTAAAGCAAACATTAATCTTAGGCCGAACGCAAAAGTCTGCAGGCGCTGTTTCGGCTTGCTATCTGAGTATGACACCATAATGGTAAATCTTATGACAACGCAAAAAAAATTGTCTATACAACTGAAAGCGGCACTAAAGTCCCAATTTGATGATCCTGACAATGACTCGATTGGCGATGCACTGGCCGAGACAGAGCTTGATAATAGGATTGATGCCGACGCGCAAGCTTTGTTTGTGGAACTTATCAAGGACGAGGATGACTCCGGTGATATTAAAGACGAATACGAGGACGGTGATGAGTTTATTAGCGAGGTGGAGGTTGGTAATACTGATAAATTCGATGGCCAAGAAGAATCGGATGCGGAGGAAAAATCCTACATGCGCAAGCGACAGCGGCAAGATTGTCCCAGTTGCGGCAGTGTCTTTTATTCAAAGTACCAACTTCAAAAGCACATCAATGAAGAGCACACTAAGCAACAGAATCACGTATGCCCCGTTTGCGGCATTGTTCGGCGTGATGAGGAGTACTTAGAGTTACACATGAACTTGCACGAGGGCAAAACGGAAAAACAATGTCGTTATTGTCCCAAAAGTTTCTCACGTCCGGTCAATACGCTGCGGCACATGCGTATGCACTGGGATAAAAAGAAATACCAATGCGAAAAATGCGGCCTACGCTTTTCACAGGACAATTTGCTCTACAACCATCGACTGCGTCACGAAGCCGAGGAGAATCCAATTATTTGTAGCATTTGCAACGTGTCTTTCAAGTCGCGCAAAACTTTTAATCATCATACGCTTATACATAAAGAGAATAGACCCCGGCATTACTGTTCCGTGTGTCCCAAGTCCTTTACCGAACGATACACGCTGAAAATGCACATGAAAACGCATGAGGGTGATGTTTTTAATGTGAGTGAAGAGGTTCCTGCAGATGAGCAGCAAGTAGTCGAGGAATTGCAAGTGGACGTGGATGAGTCAGAGCAGGCCGTTACGCTTATCATGTCGGACACTGATGAAAATTCGGGATTCTGTGTCATCTGCAGCACTAACTTTGACACCAAAAAAGAGCTCGAGCATCACTTGCAATTTGATCATGATGTGGTTATTAAATAAGATTTGTGGTTTTAGTTATTTCAAAATGTACAATAGGCCCATTAACACTTTAAACAATATTTTACAATTCATTACAATGTAGGATTACTCGCACATTTTACATTGATAAATGATGCTACATTACTAAGTCGTTTGTAGGATCTTCTATTAAACCATTTAAAGGCAACAAATAAATTCAGTTACTAACTCAATTTAATAATAAGAAATAAATTAATACTGCTACAAGGTAATAGATCCTAATACCTAAAATATCATAATGACATACATATTATCAATATGTAAGTTGGTTTTCCAACAATTTCACCAATACGTATTCTATGTAAATCCTTTTAGAAAATATAAAGATTTGATCATATAATTTTGGTGATTTTATGTTTTTAAAGTGCTTTTGATAAAAAAACACTTCCAACTAATTATGATTTTTTAATTGAAAGGCAAAATGTTTTCATAAGAATAAGTTTAGGAAACTAAGTTGTTTTCAATTTGTATGGAAAAATTTCATCAATAAAGTCTAATTTATACTTTATTTCTGTAGATTTAACTATGCAACTAAAAGCTATTAAATCATGAGTTCCTGTGGTCATTTAAAAGCAAAATCTTAAATAAAGTGTGCTCTTAACGACCTCTACCTGGGTGATAACTTACGTTTTATGTAATTAAACAAACTCTCACAAGACCTAATTTGACATTTTTGTTGGCCCTGGCTCAAAACCAGCCCATCATATTTTCACACCCTTAGGAAACAAACCTCTGTGTTTTAAGTAAATTTCCCCTATAAACGAAAAATGACTACAAAGATGATTAGATCTTTTGCAGAAATTCCAAAAACGATGAAAAAGGAAAATGCGCAGTCCGTTAAGCAAGAATGTGAATGTAGTACGTATAATACAATCAAAAAAGGTTAACAACCTTTGTTTATTCCTGGGAACGCTTTAATTTAAAACGAGTTTTAAAACTATTACTGCACGCCATTAAATAAATGCACAATTATTCACTTTTTACGTTTCAAATTATGTATTCCGACGATGTTATAAAAAACGCAGCGAATTTCAAACTTAAGCTTATTCATTCTCCTGGGAACGCAGACGACCGTTGGGATTCGTCAAGCGAACCGAAAGCTGTTTGGCGCGCTCAACAATATCCTTGCGCTTCTTCGAGGAGACTCCATGGGCGATCTCTGCGCAGTAGACGCGGTTCTGCATTAGCAAAACCTCCAGTTCACGCACATTGTGCACGACGAACTTCTTGAAGCCAGTGGGGAGCATGTGGCGGGTAAGCTTGTTGGAGCCATAACCAATGTTTGGCATCAAATATTGGCCCTTGAAACGGCGACGTACTCTGTTGTCAATACCCTTGGGCTTGCGCCATTTGTGCTGTCAAAGAAGAAAAAAACTACTTATTAGTCGCCGTATAAAAAACCTGAAATTAATCCATCTTACCGACAGCTTGGCATAGCGATCCGATTGATGGCGGATGAAGTGCTTGGTGCGCTTCTTCACAATCTTGGGCCTGTACGCTGGTCGGATGGTCATTTTGGAGCTGAAAACCAAAAATCATAAAAGCAAATTAATATTTAGTCGTTGCTACACGTATAAAATATTGTATTGTGTTGCAACACAGCAAGACTGTCAACAAAGATTTGTCGATTTGTAACACATAAACCCTTATGCTTTTTGAAGAAATGCTAAAATCATTCACTTGACACATTATTTTAGTTTAGTTTTATTTTGCTTTTAATAAAATAAATTCAAAGATGCATAATGAATTTTTAGATTTTACGAATATTACGAACCGCTAATATGCAAAGAGCACGTCAAAAAGAGAGAAAAGAAAAGTAAAGTTGGCTGCGGTAGGCAATTAATGGCGCTGCCAATCGCTCTGAAGTTGTTATCGCGATTTCCGCTTGATGAGTGCTTTAACCAATAACATACAAAAAAGAGCTGATATAATTTTCAAATGTGATGGGCCAAAATTATTAATTATTTTCATATTAGGGCAATACAAAAATAATAATATGTTTAGTTTATTATGTGTAACAACCGACGAGTTGGCAGGGCTTTTCAGTGTTGCCGCTTTTGCAATAGTAGAACAGATGTCGCTTTAGTTTTTTCTTTGATTAATCGAAATACATTGTCGAAATTTTAAGTTTAGTACTATAACGAGAAGTAGTTAAATATATTTGTTTTAATGTATAGTAAATAAATTAGCATATGTAAAAGAAATAGTGTAAATCAATTATGCAAGTCCTTGAACCACAGAAGCAGAAATATGCACATTCTGAAAACAGCTGTTTTTGCTCTGGTCTAGCCAATAGATGATTTGTCGTTAGACGTGATAATTGTGTATTATATAATAAGCCAGTACTTTGTAACCCATACAAACAAAGCCACATATATATTGTAAACAACCAAAGATCGCGCTAAACAATGGTAACAAGCTAGCATATGCGCCCACGACGCATGCATCCAAACCAACAACAACACTAACAATATGAATGTCGATGTCGCGAATACATCGCACGTCGAGCACAATGACCAAAGCACAACAAGCCCAACGGAAGCCGCAACAGCAACTAGAACAGCGGCACAGCTGACACCAACTGCTAGGCGTAGTCATGCTGAAATATTTACGGATCGCTTTTTTGGCTCGTTTCAATGGCAGGAATTTGCCTGTGGCTGTGGCTCAGCTTTTGTTAACATCTCTGTCACATATCCCATCTATAAAATGATCTTTCGGCAGATGTTACACGGCGTGCCAGTTACGTCTGCCTTTAGCCAGCTGCGACATGAGGGACTTGGCTTTTTATACCGTGGTATGCTGCCGCCTTTGGCACAGAAAACCATCTCCTTGTCTATAATGTTTGGCGTATTTGATGGCACTCGAAGGTATTTGGTGAAGGATTACCGCCTGAATGATTATGGCGCTAAGGTAATTGCTGGCTTAGTCGCTGGCAGTGTGGAATCTATTTTATTACCATTTGAACGCGTACAAACTTTGTTGGCAGACTCGAAATTTCATCAGTACTTTTCCAACACACCTAGTGCGTTTAGGTAAGCATTTTGCATTTTAAACTGCTTATTTTTTTTGTCCTGAAAGACATATTAAAGGTTTTTTTGATTTGGTCTATATACTAGTTTTGCTAAATTTAATTTCCGTGTATTACAGGTATGTAACTGCTAATTATGGATTCCGTGAGCTGTACAGAGGCATTGAACCAGTATTGTGGCGCAATGGCATGTCCAATGCACTCTTCTTTATGCTGCGCGAAGAGGCTAGCACACGTCTGCCAGAAAGGGCAAGTGTTTGTCTTTATTTATAATATGAGTATAATTTCTAAACTCAATTTGAACAATTTCAGAAGTCGGTGTCTAGTCGAACTGCACAAGAATTTATTGCCGGTGCCGTAATCGGTGCCAGCATTAGCACATTATTCTATCCGCTGAATGTGATCAAAGTATCATTGCAAAGTGATATGGGTCATGCCTCGGAGCGCAGCTGGCAAGCCTGCAAAAGAATATATCGCGAAAGGGACAGTCGCATAGGCAATTTCTATCGCGGCTGTGCCTTTAATACGGCACGCTCCTTCATCAGTTGGGGCATTATGAATACTGCATACGAAAACCTTAAGAAACTTCTGAATCAACCGCAGCCAATGACGTCATTATTGTTTAATAAAAAGTAATGTAATATATTGACAAAGCCAAACGACAGGTCTTTCAGTGTGCTTTTCCTTGTGCAAGAACTTGACTAATAGCTGAATGTACACAAAAATTTTTCCTTTGGCTTTTAAATAGCAAATTTTTTATTTAAGTCGAATTAAAACAGTTTTTGTTGTTGAAGCTCTAATGTATATATAAACTGCATGCATATTAAGTAAGAAGTAATTGTTAATGAAAAACTGACTACAAGACGCTGATACAACTACCTATATATATATACATATAACAATTTATATATTTTCTACACTCTTAAGGACTGCATACATACGTGTGTAATTCGATTAAGATAAAAAGTTTGAGCCATACGAATTCTTAATATGTATATGTAGATACTATTGGATATGTATATTGAGTGTGTTTGTAAGGATAAGCGTAAATTCAATATAATTACAATAAACAATAAAAGTGAGCATTTAAAAATCCCAACATATATGCGTATATAGTTAGTTAACTTTATATCTGTATGTATCATAATATAGCGTTCTAGTTGATAATATATAATGTATAATATATTGTTTGTGATTAACTAAAATTATACTGTTCATTGAGTGTTATTAAATGTTTTACTTTAAAATAAACAATTTTTCGTATTGTTTTATTTAAATGCATAAATATATTATTATGCCTTTAATTATGCGTACATTTTCACTAAAGCTAATTAAAATTTTTTAAGGTTTTGCCAGACGCGTTCAACTGAAATAAAATCCTTTATTTTTTTTGACTCTATTGCATAATTTAAACACTAATATTATTTCGTCAAAAAAAAAAATTTCTATATTTTGTCCCGTGTGTTGTTGACGTGAATTTGAAACATTATCTATGATCGTTTGCTTGTGGTATTACATAGATATTTATTTTTATTTTTACACTGTATGCTTAAAGTTTAAAACTAAAGCTACAGAGACAAGGACAGCCATAGCTACTAAGGCTTTCGGCTGAGGCATAGATATACAATGATGGACTTAAATCTTTTTATTGTTTTTTTTAGCTTTTTATTGGCCGTTCTCGTGCAACGCGGTTTGTTTTGAATTTTGATATGATTTGAACCTTAAGTCATTAGAAGAGAAAAGAAAATCGAGTTCAAGCTATTGTAAAACTTTTAGTTGCGAGAAGTCCCTAATGAGTAGGGGCAGTTTCAGATAAATGTTTTATGTAAGGATAATCCTCTTTAGTAGTAAACTGAATATCCATCGTATTTGAAACCGATTTTTATTCGTTGTGTCATTGAATTATTAAGATTATTCAGAGTAGCTGTGGTGATGTTTTCCCAAGCTACCTAGTGCTCTGCAACGGTTTAATCGTTTATCCTTTATTCAACCACTCTTTAGACGACTTTTTAGCGTGTTTCGAAACGTTGTCATGTTAAAATATTCGTCAATGACCGCAATAGGTAAAAAAAAAAATGTTGAAATTAAAAAGAAATTTCGCTCACTTTGCATTTGGGGAATAAAATTTTAAGACTTGGAATGGGGTGACTTTATTAATTGGGGACACAATGTATAGTTTTCATGATTTTCAAAGCAGCTCCAAAGCTAAATAGTCTGGAAAATTACGATCTTACTTTTTGTTTCGTTGTTAGCTTTGGTCGTTTTACACTTGGGATGGTAATAGGTCGGGAGTTCCGTGGGAATTTGAAAATGTACAGGATGCGTGGGACTTGGTTCAACACACTAAATTTTCCAATCCTAGTTGATATTAAATGTTACCACGAATGCTTTCATATTTTAGTTACAAAGAACAAGCAAATCCTGTAAGCAAGGCAAGAGGATGAGGACACACCAGGGGTATGCCAAACTTTTAGGAGCACACAAACATAGCCTGCAAATAAGCAAAGTCCGAATGGAAAACAAAACTGTTTCGTCTTAAACCAAAACGATGTTTGTATTTAAGTGAAGTTCTTATAACTTTTTCACTTTAAGAAAACCAGAACGTGTCTTAACAAATCGCAGTTAATTAATTTTTGACATAAATAGTTTATTAAGTAAATTAATACACGTGTTTTATAGTCAATACTAATTTGTAAGTACATTCAAAAATTATAATAATACATATTTCAGCAAAAATACATACTGTAAGACTACATAACTAATTCCAGTGATTCCCCAACTGAACTAAAATTACATAATTATGTCTATATTTTATAACGATAATATTCCATAAGGCATCATCTGACACCTATCACAAATGTACGAATTAACAAGTCTACATATCTACGTAGTACATTCCCACTCCCACTGTCTTAAACTAACGCTTTCTTAGTGAACTACGATATCTTTGATAGAAGTCCTCCATGGCTCTGTATTCGGGTTCCAGAATATCTGGTATTTCCTTATCCAAAGAAGCAAAATATAACATTTGCACAGAGCAAGTACCACGCAGTTGCTCCTCGTAACTTCGCAGCTGTTGAAAGAAACCCGAATTTGGACGCACTTGAGGTCTTATGCCCTTGACATGTGTGTAGGCCTCCCTAAGACTCATACCGCAATGCTTCATTAGATAGGCTAAGCACAGCGAGGCGGAGCGACTGACTCCAGCAACGCAGTGAACCAGTGCACATCCGCCGCTAAGACGAACCTCCTCAATTAGATCCGCAACTTCGTCGAAATGTGCAGCCAGATTCATCTCAGAGCGATCCTGTGCATTGATGCGCAGATATAGTGGGGGATTGTTGCTTGAGAGTGGCGTATCCGGCAGCTCAGGCGCTACATTGACAACGAAGCGCACACCAAGTTTGTCCAGATGTTCAGGTACAACTGCTGCGGCACCGCAGAGATATAGACTAGGCGTCAGACGCGAGATTCCTGGGAAGGGAGTGTGATTGACGGCATTGGCTTGGTTCAGTACACTGCAAATAAAAAACAAAAATGTTTTTAAGTTAAGAAGAACAATTTGAATAACATGATATTAACTAAGGATAAGTTCCCACTAAGTTCCTTGTCATAATAATGAGAACAATTTTGATGCGCTGGATGATTAATAAACATATAATAGGGCGGGTGTCTTAGGAAAAGAAGATATTTGTAAAGGAGCTGAATGGATGTGAATCCTAAAACGCTTTTGGAGACAGTGAATCGAATACAAAGACCTTTTTTCAATTATAAATTTGCTTGCTTAAAAGGATTAGATAAAAAAGGGAATTGAGTAATTTAATATGAGAAGAAATTTTGATAATATAAAATGCTTTTTAAAAACTTACTGACAATGTGATCTTTTTAAGAAATTCTATTAAAAAAAAATGAAACAATAAATTTCACTTGTTAACAACAGCAGTGGGTCAGCTTAGAGCTCTTAGATCTATCAAGGACAACATATATATATATATATATATGTATGTATATAAAACTTGGTGAAAATTGGGTAAAGTTCATTGGCAGCTCTCAAGTAGATTAAGAAATAAACTGACGCCAAGAAAGAAAGATAGAAAGGCACATAAATTAAAAATTAAAACCAACAAATTTTTAGTGCGCATAATTTAAAATTTTATAAAAACATCAGTATAGCAAGATGTTATATTTTGCACAAACTCTCAAGGTCTTAAACTTAAAAGTACAATGTTTTTCGGCCAGCTGTAAAATAATCTGTTTTAAACAATATTAAGTCAAATAATAAAAAATTCGTTTTTACAAATTGAAACATTCCACAAAGCAATTTTGTGAATGAATATTTTAATAACGAACTTGTTTATTTTTTTAAATGCCTGGACGTCATTGTTTGTTCAGCCCCTACTTATGTGAGCGGATACAAGAAACATATGTATGTAGGAGTATACACTATATATACCTATCTATAAGTATCTAAATACGCAGTTATTTATTATTAGCGTCTTGAGTGAAAATTTAATATTGTGTAGAAATAAAAATAGATTTAAATAATGGCGGTATTTGTTTTTCAGGTAAACAAAAAACAAAAACAATAATTTACAAATTATGAGGTAGTTTGTTTTCAATTTATTTTTTAACATTTAGTACTACGCATTCGTTTTCTTGTTGAAAACATAGAAAGAGTTTTGTTTTTTTTAGAATAAATAATTTGAGTGATAGTAAATTGAAAAAAAAAAATTAATGAGCTTGTTTTTTTTTTACCCCGGGTCTGTCGACTTGGGGGTATAATTCGCCGAGTACCGGTGTTAAACATATTGAAATTCTTGACAAAAAAAAAAGAAGTGCGCTTAGGGCACGTAAATATTTTTCGGCCCTAACCTTGTAACCTATGGAAGTTGAAAATGCATTTGGAATAGAGAAAAAAACATGATCTGACTTCAGCACGTCAGGATTCTGAGATAATCTCAAAAATATCTCTTTTTAGAGGTTACATATGTCAGAGCCCCTGTGTGCTGGGGTTTTTTGGACCTTTATTTCGAATTTAGCGGTACTTCCAAGCACTGTATTTCAGTGCAGAGCTGACAGCAGAACAAAATGTTTTGATGTTCTATTTGCTTCAAAACAAAACCTTCAGTGCTTGAACTGCCTTTGCTTCAGTGCTTGATTGTGTTGGTTTATTTTAAAACATTAGAACATCAAACAAAATGCTTGAGTGAAGTAAATTTTCGGCAAGCATAGCGAGTGCACTAGAATGTTTTGATTTTTCGCGCAGCAGACATAATGTTAAGGCACACACAGGCACACAAGCATGCTAATTTTTTTGTTTGTGGTAGTAACAAAACCACCACCAAAATCAATTGAGGTCACAAGCGCAACAACAAAAACGTTCTACTATGCTTCAAATGTGCTACTAGGCTTCAAATATTCTACTATGCTTGAAATGTTCTTCTTCAGTTTGGTTCTACTTCCATTTTGTTCTTCTTCAGGTTTGTTCTGTTTCACTTTTGTTTTGATGTTCTATTGCTTGTTGTTAACCAAGCACTTTTGACACTGAAGTATTTGTTTTGTTTTGTTCAAGCCAAAGACATGCAGTACCTGAAATGACTGCTGATGGCTTACAAGACATTTGTGCAGTGCTTGCGCAGCTCTCTAGTTCACACCTCTTTTTTGTGGTCCTATGAAATTGACGATATAGCCTTGTCTAGGCGATCTTGAAAGTAATATGACTTAAACTCTTTGGAAAAATCTATTAGAATATATCAGAACAGGCCCACCTGAGAAGTCTCAAAAGATCATAAAGAGAAGACAGTGCACCCAATGCAATTTGCACTCCACAGGAGTATTGAAATAATTCGGTGGCTTTCTGATAGGGTACGTTAAAGATGGTTTAAACACGGTCTGGGTTCAGTTAAATTTTCTTTAATTTTAGCTGATATTTACAAATAAGATAGCTTTTTGTCAAGATGCAGCCTGGGGACAGCACAGCTTGAGACAAAATGTCATACGTTTGGCAAATGGCTTAAACGAAATTGTCAATTTAGTTCAATTCGGTTGCCATGCACTCGACGGAGACAACAGTCGAAGAAAAACAAGTATTCATAAACTCATTCAAGAAACACACAGTCATGCTGTCCATAAACTTGGCTAAGATCCACTATGCCTTTAGCCACCCTAGTACACCCCACGAAAAAATGTCATAAACGTTAAATGTCTTAATTTTCTTTGTCACCTTTCAAGTTTCCATCAACACCCGAAGAATTGCCGCCAAGGAATGTAAATGTAAAATCAAACATTTTTATTTTTAAAACATCTACTATAAGTAAATGCCCTAGCACAAAATTTCTACCGCGACTTTTCGTCGTCATTAAATAATAATCACGAATTCCTCTGGCACTATGCCAAAATTAATCATCGAGCACTTTCACTAGACCTAGTCCCCGTATGCGCCTCCAGCATCACCGAAATTCTTCTGCCGTGAATGCAAAAATGCTCACATAAAAAAAAAAAATAAATATATATATATTAAAACAACACAAATTGAAATATTTTACGTCGTCGAATGATTCTGTTTTTATAACCCGAAAGCAAAGAAAAAGAAAAACAACAAGTTGTGATTTCATGATATTATTTTGCATTAATTATGTATTTGGATGTTTATAAAAAAAATTCCTTACTGTTGACAACCTAC
Source organism: Chymomyza fuscimana (assembly GCA_949987675.1). Classification (NCBI taxonomy): domain Eukaryota; kingdom Metazoa; phylum Arthropoda; class Insecta; order Diptera; family Drosophilidae; genus Chymomyza; species Chymomyza fuscimana. The sequence goes on from OX465088.1 coordinate 85,002,598, forward strand.
AAATTCATATAATAAATTTGCATATAATATGTACTTTATATGTATGATATCACATGATGACAATAAGAAAATGGGTTAATGTTAATAGGTTGAAATCCTTTTTAAAATATTATTTTGCAGACCTATGTATTAACAAGATGTGAATATTTTTTACATACATCTTGACCTGTTTTTGATACCCTAGATACCGACTGATAATGATTTATTAGATCTACAGGGTTCTTAGACAACTTGGGGCACGGGCACCATTCTTCCATCAGTGTCGACAGGTCTAGATCCAACTTACCAGTTTTAACCATCATCATCAATAGTCATTAAATCTCATTTCAATTCTACTTTTTACGTTGTAATCTTTGGGTATAATCACTGAAAATCTAAAGTTACAAATCTGCACCCAAAGCTTTCAACTACGAAATATGAGCTCATATAAAATTTATTTAATTATTTCCAATATTTCTTTTAAAATGCATAAAATCTGTTTATTCTGATACTATTTTTAAATCTTTTTATTTAATTTATCGATTTTGGTGACAATGGCTTTTCTGCAAAGGTTTATAAGGTTGTGAGGAGGCGAATTGCCACCTCACAACACACTTTCCTAAAATCTCTACAGGGTAGTTGTTGAGAGAGAGTAGCGAAGAAAACGCGCGTTTTCACTCTCAACAACACCGACTTACGTATAACGGCCTCAGAGTTGGCGCGCTAATGATGCATTTGTATAGGCGTATACGTAAGAGTGTAGAGTCGGTGATAGGGATATTGTAGGATACGGCGGACTCTGTTATATCTATCAGGATAGATATCTAGATAAATAGAGTGCCGTTTATATTTCATTAGTATAAGTTTGGGCGGGAATTTATGGATTTGGCGGCGATCAATGCCTATATAAGGCGATCAGCAGCCAAATGAGGGAGTTAGTTTTTTCAGTGAGTTTTCGGCAGTTAGTTAGAGTTTTCGGTCGAAGAGTCAGTGCGAGTGCAGTTCAGTAAATGAGATAAGTTCATTTAGTGAGTGGAACCAGGACGACGACAAAAGAGACGAGAGCCGGAGAGAGAAGACCTGTACCAGGAAGGACGTCATTAGGCGGCAGAGGAGACAGCTAGTCGAGTGGTTCGCGGCGTTGGGCAACGTGGTGGCGCCCGGACTACGTGTGAGCGGTACCGTCGAGGCAGGCAATGGTCAAATCCATGGGATTGGCATTGATGCGCTCGGGTCGGCCCAGAAACAGTAGTGGGAGGCTGACTATCGTAGACCCAACGTTAGCGGATATCCAGACAGCGTAATAATCTGGCCGGTGAACGCCTTGGGTAAGGTATGGGAGAGAAAACCGGTGAGTCTGTAGTTTTAGTTCGTCGTATTAAGACCAGAAAACTGTTTAGTGGGCGAGAAACTGCGGCCCTATAAGTATTACATGTGTAGTGGTCAGCAGAAAAACGGTGAATTTTATAGGGTTAATTTGTTCTGCAGATGTCATTGTCTTTGGTGCGTACACTGTTTATGTCTCGCTTTACGTTCACCAATGTAAAGAACGCGCTCTCTTTCTCTCATAACAGCGACAAGCGACAGGCAAGAAGAGCATTTAAAAAGACAGCTTGTGGTGTACGGACGTGCTCGCGCTAAATTTTTCTTATGTGCGTTTGAGTGTTTAACTTTATGTAAAATATTTAAAAAGTATATTTTGCCAATAATTTTGTGTGTATACGTGTACTTTTATTGTTATTGGCACAAAACAGGCTAAAATGTGAGTTAAGAGTGAATGGTTGGTTGTGACTTTACGGCTTTTTGATTTAAATTATTACATACAGAATCAAGCCCCCTCCCTGGCTAAGTGGGATCGGCCGCTGCGTTCGTATGGTTGCTTGACTGTGCACCGTTGGTTGTGATATTGTCCTCAAGTGTCTCAAGGCCAAAGTAGCGGAGTCGCAACCAAAGGCGCACACAATTTCACAACAGCGGAGCCGCATTTCGTCACACAGCTACAAACATTAACGTCGCGTCGAGAGAGAGCAGAAGCAAAGGTGCCTTCGTTGCCGCGCTCAGTAGATCTGCTCTCCCGCTCTCAGCGATTTGTGTGGCATTGCCAGTTTTGAAAACTGATAGAGCAACGAAAGGGAATACACAAAATTTCTTATATCTAACTGGACCTATATAAACACACACGGACTTTATACATATATAACTGCTTTATATATGTATAACTGCTAACATCTACATATTTTTGACAACAACTGAGTGTAACATATACACTTGAATTTTGAACATAATTTACTTTGAAAAATAATTGTTTGTTTTTATTAAATAATGTAATATTTAATTTGTATTAGACGATAAACGGAGAAAAAAGAAAACAAAAGAAAAATCCTATATGAAATAAGTAATACACTAAATGAATTAGTTACATTTATTTTTAAGTTCTTATATATAACAAAATTTAAAACAGAGTTACATCCAGCTACGTCATTGGGCCCAACGAAAGCGCAGGATGAACGTGAGTTGAATCATTTTATTTTATTTAATCAATATCTATTTAAAAAGAATATTAATAATGTAACTGAACCGTTTGAATTTGACGAGTTTTAAATTGGATAATTTAAGTTTTTCTTCCTTCTTTTAAATACCTTATTTTGAAATCATATAATCATATATAATCGTAAACTATGGAACAAAGCGAAACCATGAATTTTGAATTTCAATATTAATTTTGTCAAAAATCTTTTATATATTATTAATATGTTAGTTTAAATAAATAGTATCAAAATCATCATGACTCAGGCGTATCGAGTTTAACAGCTTTTAGCTGACGTGTTTAGGGGCAATTGCTAACATCGCTCCGCCAATTGCCAAGGTTGGGTGGGTACAGAGATGTGGATAAATACCATCTTAATCCACATCGATAAGTCGGAGTACAGCTAATTTTTTTATTTTAGCAATCTAACCGAATCGGCAATAACTGGCTTCATTGATTTTATCTTATCATTTTTAGTTTCTGATATCGTGCACTTTAATTATTATGTTAGGTGTCACGGAATAGGGTAAGGAAAAGAACCCCGCCGATCCGACGAGCTAGGCATAGAGCGATGCATAGTGCACGAGACTTCCGATCCCTATCCGATGCAATGGCCATTTTAGGCCTTGGCAGCCGCACGTTACATAATTGGCGCCCAACGTGAGGGGCCTGACAGGATTGATTGGGTTAATCCCTGCCATACAATAACACCTGTATGGTTATACAACAACATCAGTATTTAACAGAGATGCGGTTAGTCCGTATTTCTAAATATCAATTGGTTTCTCACAATTAGCTCCTTATTTTCATCCAAATTCAAATTCTTTGTTTTATATCAAACAATTTTTGGGGATTTTCGTTTGCTTTCATGATAGCGCTATTTCACCTTCTTGGAATTTTCGATTGAAATTCGATTATTTACGGATAGATTGACCAGAGGAGATTAGTTGCGTCTGATTTCATTATAAGAAATTTCCAATTTTGTTTACCGAATAATTTCATTTAAAAGTTTTTACACATTTGAATTTTGTTTAGAGGTATGTCGTCTGCTTGGAATTTTCAACTGCAACTCGATTATTTACGGGTTGGTCGACCGCAGAGGATAGCCAATGGACGGATTCAATGAGGTAGAACTGTTCACAGAGGTACGTGGGAATAATTGTATACCGTTCTTGGAATTTTCGACTGCAATTCGAGCATTTACGGATTGGTTGACCAGAATTGCTTGCACTTTTTCCTACAAGCTTCAAAATAGTGTTTTTCTTTGGTTCAAGATGAGGGCTCGGAATTTTCAGGTCTTAGAGGTACTTTGATGACCTGACCAGTCTTCATTAAGGATGAAAGGAAAAACAACAATAGTTTAGTTTACCAGAATTAATAGTTATGATTGCTGAATGAACTTTGCTGAGTCTCGATATTGCTTTGAGTTATGATGATTTTTGACGATATATATTAGGATATTTACAAAACACAAATATGCCATTACACCGTAGTAATGAAAATATTGCAGCCGTGCTGCACGAACAGAACAAACTTTGTAACATTTGTAATAATTTGATAACAACTGACCAGCCAGTCACTAAAACTACTTGTAACCATGACCTCTGAAAGGCCATTTCAGAAACTTTACTTGGACATACTAGGCCCTTATCCTCGTTCGAAGTCAGGAAATATAGGATTGTTAATCGTCGTCGATCATAATACAAAATTTCATTTCTTGTGTCCGTTGAAACGATTCACATCACACAAAATATGTGAATTTTTGGAAAATAATGTATTTTTTACATTTGGCGTACCAGAATCCGTTCTAACTGAAAACGGATCTCAATTCCGATCTGGATATTTTGAGGCGTTCCTAACCAGATTTTCTATTAAACATATTTGTACTGCCATTTATTCGCCTCAGGCAAACGCAAGCGAACGTCTTAATAGAAGCGTTTTAGCTGCTGTTCGGGCTTATGTTAAAAATGATCATACTACCTGGGACAAAAATTTAAATGGAATTAATGGCGCATTAAGATCTTGTGTTCACACGAGTACTGGACTTTCACCATATTTCTTGGCATTTGGCCAAAATATGATTTTAAATGGAAAGGATTACGATCTCTTAAAAAGATTGCACATGTTAAGTGACGATACCAGATTAGAATATCCAAACGCGTTGCAGATGGCTCGCGATAAGGCAAAAGAAAATGTTGCTAAAGCACACGCCGCAAACGCTCGAGTTTACAACCTACGAAGTCGCAGTATACAATTCAAGGTTGGCGATTTGGTATATGCTCGTAATTTCTCGCAAAGTAATGCAGGCAAGCGGTTCAATCATAAGCTGGATCTTGTATTTGTAAAAGCTAAGGTAACTCGTCAGCTTAGTCCTGTTTATTATGAGCTGTGCAATGAATTGGGCAAGAAAATGGGTGTTTATCACTTGAAGGACATACAAACTAGATAGAATTGACCTTTTTCAGCTAATAGCCTCTTTCACGAGTTCATCCGGTATTATCTGTGGTGTAGTGGTCAGCAGAAAAACGGTGAATTTTATAGGGTTAATTTGTTCTGCAGATGTCATTGTCTTTGGTGCGTACACTGTTTATGTCTCGCTTTACGTTCACCAATGTAAAGAACGCGCTCTCTTTCTCTCATAACAGCGACAAGCGACAGGCAAGAAGAGCATTTAAAAAGACAGCTTGTGGTGTACGGACGTGCTCGCGCTAAATTTTTCTTATGTGCGTTTGAGTGTTTAACTTTATGTAAAATATTTAAAAAGTATATTTTGCCAATAATTTTGTGTGTATACGTGTACTTTTATTGTTATTGGCACAAAACAGGCTAAAATGTGAGTTAAGAGTGAATGGTTGGTTGTGACTTTACGGCTTTTTGATTTAAATTATTACATACAGAATCAAGCCCCCTCCCTGGCTAAGTGGGATCGGCCGCTGCGTTCGTATGGTTGCTTGACTGTGCACCGTTGGTTGTGATATTGTCCTCAAGTGTCTCAAGGCCAAAGTAGCGGAGTCGCAACCAAAGGCGCACACAATTTCACAACAGCGGAGCCGCATTTCGTCACACAGCTACAAACATTAACGTCGCGTCGAGAGAGAGCAGAAGCAAAGGTGCCTTCGTTGCCGCGCTCAGTAGATCTGCTCTCCCGCTCTCAGCGATTTGTGTGGCATTGCCAGTTTTGAAAACTGATAGAGCAACGAAAGGGAATACACAAAATTTCTTATATCTAACTGGACCTATATAAACACACACGGACTTTATACATATATAACTGCTTTATATATGTATAACTGCTAACATCTACATATTTTTGACAACAACTGAGTGTAACATATACACTTGAATTTTGAACATAATTTACTTTGAAAAATAATTGTTTGTTTTTATTAAATAATGTAATATTTAATTTGTATTAGACGATAAACGGAGAAAAAAGAAAACAAAAGAAAAATCCTATATGAAATAAGTAATACACTAAATGAATTAGTTACATTTATTTTTAAGTTCTTATATATAACAAAATTTAAAACAGAGTTACATCCAGCTACGTCATTGGGCCCAACGAAAGCGCAGGATGAACGTGAGTTGAATCATTTTATTTTATTTAATCAATATCTATTTAAAAAGAATATTAATAATGTAACTGAACCGTTTGAATTTGACGAGTTTTAAATTGGATAATTTAAGTTTTTCTTCCTTCTTTTAAATACCTTATTTTGAAATCATATAATCATATATAATCGTAAACTATGGAACAAAGCGAAACCATGAATTTTGAATTTCAATATTAATTTTGTCAAAAATCTTTTATATATTATTAATATGTTAGTTTAAATAAATAGTATCAAAATCATCATGACTCAGGCGTATCGAGTTTAACAGCTTTTAGCTGACGTGTTTAGGGGCAATTGCTAACATCGCTCCGCCAATTGCCAAGGTTGGGTGGGTACAGAGATGTGGATAAATACCATCTTAATCCACATCGATAAGTCGGAGTACAGCTAATTTTTTTATTTTAGCAATCTAACCGAATCGGCAATAACTGGCTTCATTGATTTTATCTTATCATTTTTAGTTTCTGATATCGTGCACTTTAATTATTATGTTAGGTGTCACGGAATAGGGTAAGGAAAAGAACCCCGCCGATCCGACGAGCTAGGCATAGAGCGATGCATAGTGCACGAGACTTCCGATCCCTATCCGATGCAATGGCCATTTTAGGCCTTGGCAGCCGCACGTTACACATGACAAGAATATTATACGTGCAATAAGCCGAGAAAAGACGGATAATAAAGACAAAAGTACAAAACTAAAACAAGACTGGCGTTCTCAATTTTATTACAGAGTCTCAGCGAATATAAATTTGTTGTGACATTTACCCTGGGCATAGCTGAGCTATCCCAGCCGTTGTTCCGGACAAAACCGGAGGTCGTTACAAGGTGGTTTGGAACTTCTGGGGAAAAGGCACATTTTTCCCCAAAACTTCTGTCCAAAAAGATTTTGTGCAGTTTTATTCGTTTATGGAAAATGACGAATGAAAGTTCTGTGCCAAGATGGTAACTCAAAAATGTAGGGTGAGACCTAAAGTCCATTACGAAGAAAAAAAAAAAAACTCCATGCTCCGAGATTGTAACTAGAAAAAAAATCTTTGCGAATCGGGATTTCTTCTCGCATATAGATAGATTTTGAAAAACTAGATTTTTTCTAAGTTTACACTTTATTTTGACTCTGGCTAGATATCTTGTATAAAAACTTCCCAATTGATATAAAATTTTAGGTGCTACTATTCAAAAGATGGTGTTTACTCTACGTCCAATAGGATGAAGAAAAAGTGGCCGACCAAGATGGAGATGACGTCGAAGCAGACTTGAAGTCGATGAATATTCGCAATTGGAAAGATGAAGCGAGGGAGAGTGTGAACTGGAGGAAGATTGTTGATAAAGCTATGCTCCACCCCGGACTGTGAAACTAAGAAGAAAAGTGCCTAATCTAGATATACTCTTTACTACTACTAAAAAAATACAAATAGAACTGTTTAATGTGTGCCAGAAGATTTTATGATGCATTACGAATTGAGCCTTATCTCCCATTTGTCACCTCAGGTGCTTAAGATCATTAACATATATTCATATAAAGTATACTTAACTGCCACTTTTGATATTTTATTTGCCAGGAAACTAGCAATATATTAAATCTATACTAGGAAACTTGGCATCTGGGATGCGCTCTTGACTAATTAATTTTTACCTGTAGCATCGTATCTTTCGCAAACAAAATCATCTAAATTTGTCTAAGCACTTGAAAAGCCACAAGGTTAAAATATTTGATTTGTTTCTTCTGTTTATTTTTGCTTGCCAAATATTTGAAATTGACAGACAAACACAAACAGACAGAAGCCGGGCATTGTCTTTCTTCTATACATAATTAATGGTTTTTTTTGCAAATATTTAGTATAATTTTGTCCTTGAGTGCAATTGTCAGAGTCAGGGTAATACTACGACTATATTAGTATATACGAATATTTTAATAAGGAAATATGGTAAACAAATTTGAAATATGCAAAAAGATATGCTCTATAACACTCTTCATTTTTGTAGAAGCTACCATAGATACTCGATCTAGGCTATGCGAAGATGTGCCAGAAATCTCTTTTCTCTCGCATATTTGATTGCCAGAAATATTTTTGAGTGCGTAACATTGGACTTCTTAATTAATATATTTTCGATAGATTTTTAATAAAAATTTAGAGATTTCTGACACATATTTGGATTGAGTCATTTCAAATAAGTTAAAACTTCTTGAATAAAGGAAACTTAAAATGTGAAATAATATCGCGAACCTTGGAGTATGTTTCGCATAACACCTAGGACAGTCATACAAGGTGTTCTTCCGATTCAGAAGTTGTACGACAAAAGTTACTCTTTAATTAAAATTTAAATTTTTTCTAGTTTAGCTTCTGTTGGTTTTACAAGGTTCCAGATAATACTGGCTAATATAGAAAAATTTATGAATAATTTAATACACTACACAAAAAAAAATCGAATCTAATAAATAAAAGTTAAATAACATATTCTAACTTGTATTAATAAATCAAAATATTCTAAAGTTATTGAATTAAAGATTTTAACGCTTTCTGCACAACTAAGGTCATAAGATAGCGAGAAATCTGGGTAAAAAGCTAAAAGTTTATATTTTGCTTGGGTTTTCCTATTTTTTTCTCTTCTAATATACCTATTATCATTATTTCTTCATCAAGAGAAATATATTCATTACTGTTAATGTTAAAGCCAAAAATTGTGTTTGCATGAATTTTAAAAAAGCTATTCTTTTAATTTTTCATGCAAATTTGAGCAACGTCACGCCAAGTAATTTCTCGCTAAATACTAAGACTACTAAAATAAAGGAGAAAGGATTTTTGATGTAATACAAAATAAACTAACAATATTTCAAATCAGAGCTCGAGAAACACTTTCAACCCATTTTTCCAACTTTGGGGGAAATGTGTATACCAAAAGACTAGTTCAATTTGCAAAATTTGAGATTTCATAATCCAAGTTAAAACCAACTTCTATTTATTTTTGTAACGTAACGCCATGTGTAGTTTTGCTTGTATCTTTTAAACGATAAGACCGATTGTTGTAATTTTTTTTACCAAATATAGTGCTACTTATTAGTATAAAAAAAAACGTTTTACAAATTTTCCTTTTACCTTTTTTTGTCGTACATATGTTTATCTTAAATCTTATCTTTTATTCCGTTCAAATGAAGTTTTCTTCAAAGGAAAAAAAAATAAGCTGACATCCATTCTATCAATCCGATTCGAATACAAATAAACCCAAAACCTTACTTGTAAATAAAAATAATGAAAAATATGAAAATATTTTGTTGAAGCAAAGTAAAGTTTTATTTTGTTGCACAATGTAATCAGGTATGCAGAAGAGTTTTTCTTTTGATGTACGATCTTAAGTAGTGCCTATGCCAAATTCGCTTGATTTCAAATGTTTATACTTTTTAGTGTCTAATCAAATGAAGCGACACTAAACAGATCAAAGACCCATCCTACGCTTACTTATATGATATATAAATTAATGAAAATAAAAATAGGTGCTGTACCTATAAAAAAGATATATTAGCGGCAAGCCGATAATAGCTTATTATTTTGGGTAACCAAAGAATGCATCGGAAATAGATCCATGCGTGTAAATACGAGCATACAGATGTGGCAAGGTATTTAGCATGGAATTTAGTTCAGGGAATTAAAATAAACTTTTACTCATGTGCATGTAAGTATGTTGAGTGTGGGTGATGAGCTACACGCAGTTCTAGCTGCTATTTACGAGGGGAACACATGTTTTTTTATAGGAAACTTTTTAAATCAACATAAAATCTTTGATTTCAAACTGCGAATGCATTCTTTCGTATTCACTTTTGAGCAGAGAATCGTTTTGTAATGGTAAAACGGCAATAACCGAGTACAATTCGTAACAACTAAACTTTGGAAAAAACTGACTAAGAGTTTGATTTTTTCCCAAAATTGTGGTATTGCAACTAAAAAATTATATTTTAACCTCATCTATGAAGTAGGTAATCGAAACCTTAACCACTTACGAATTGTAAGCGAATTAGTAACGCATAACATAGAAGTTTCAAAAACTACAGGCTTGGAATCCAAATTCGAAAATTAACAGCACATAAGGGTTCTAGATAACCTCCTTTGAGTTATCCATTTCGACGATTTTTTTATATACACAATTTTTGGGGTTTTTGAGGTTATGTCTCGTAGCGCGGATTCTGACATTCGTAACCGAAAATCGTTTTTTTTTTTGTGTAGGTTATGTTGAACCCCTGACATGTTGGAGATTTTTGGAAGTAGGATGCGGATTTAGCTTCTCAAAATACATACATTAAGGTAGTCCTTTCATATATACAGTTCACACCTCTTTTTTTTGTGAGCCTGTATAATGTTCGAATTAATGGCGAAATACTCCCGAGACGGGCTGGACCGCGTCAGTGTCTTTAAATCTCAACCGAAAGTATTTAAGTACAAAATTAACGTAATATGGGTTTTCGCTGTAACCGTAATCAATACAGAATTCGGCTTGTTTTTATGATTTTGGTCATCATAAATATACCGATTTGAAGCCTAACTGAGCTCACTCATGCGAATCTTTTAGAATGAGCTCAGTTTTGTACACCCAATGAGCTCATTAATTGCTACCACTCCCACGTTATTAAGTTAAAAGCTTTTGGATGACTCAATGCATACTCGACCTTGACTTTTAGGTTATTACGTGCAAAATAAAGTCAAAGTACAAAGGGTTGCGTAAAGAGTAAAATCAAGTTCTGTGTAACTTATTCATATGGAACATACCTTTTAACCTGACGCTTATCATTATTTTCACCAATATCGTTATCATCATCAGCATAGGATACGCTTTTCAGCACATTGTTAATATCATCCACAATGCTTCGAAGTTTCTTATGTGTATCATTGGCCAAACAATTTGGCATAGTTGGCTCGGCTGTTAGCACTTGCATGTTTACGAAATGCTATAACCCGATTTTCAGCTATTTAATTACCAAATTTACGCGCGCCAATAAAAAAATTCCACAAATTCCAGAGTAGCAAATATAAACTTTTAGATATTGTATCTCAGCGCCAAAATTTGTTCGTCTTGTCTATGAAAACTAAAATCTTGGCTAAAGAATATTCCGTCGGGAAACGTTTTTTATTATAAATTCACTTGCACGAAAGCCAAAAGCCGACTGACTCATGGGGGACCCAGAACAGCAAACACTTTTCAAAACGTACATATTTTTCATGGTGTGCGTGTGTGTGTGAATTCTGTTAATGTTAAATGTTAAAGCGTGGTGAATTTGACGTGTGCGTAAAGGTGAGATAGGTGAAATGGCGGCAACTACCGGTACATTAAATGATGGTATAGTTGTATTGAACACATGAAGTAAAGAAAAGGAGTAAACTTATTTTGTATTGACCAATCGTATAATAAGAATTAGCGCGTGACGTCACAAGATCGACATTTTTGCCAGCATTTTAAATTTAGTATTTTAGAGTTTGTTAAATAGTTATCATTGCAAAGCAAAGCAGAAAAAGTTTGTTATTGAAAAAAGTAAATAACAAAATTTTTTTCAAAAAGAGGAAGCAAGAAAAAAAAGAAATCACGGCAAGTTTACGAAAAATATGAATTATGGATAGAGAAAAACGCTTTTTTAAAAAGTTAAACACACGTTTGTACCTTTTTCTATAAGAAATTTGAAATTTAATGTGAAAGAACGGTAAATAATGTTTTATTCCAAGTATTGCCCATTACTAGACACTAACCTTTTTGGCATCATTCGAATACCACCCCGGCAGAATGCATCATCTTTTGAGGCTCTCCACGAATATAATCCACATCCATGTGCCATCGACCGAAACAAGTGCAAATCGAAAGTGGCAATGTCTAGTGTATGGGGCGCGTGGGTTGTTACTTCCCAATTAAGTGTTTCAAATAGGTTTTGAATGAATCCACAACTTGCGGTCGAACATTATTTTGAGCTTGATGCACAAGATAAGGTAACAGGTTTTATTTACCATCATCAAGTAAAAAAAACGTATATTTATATGTAGACTACCTGAGGATAGCAAAGGGATCAGATCAAATCGCGCTCAAAAATTACAATTTTATGACGTACACGCGCAGAACAAGAAAAAATTCGACATAACAAGTTATTATTTGCGTATTTTGCATTGATACTGAGTAAGGGTTTACAATGGTCAAAACGCTATTAGGAGTCAGAAGCAAACTTTTAACATAGTACAAATTACTGTTACTGATTTACCATAGCATTATGGTGTTCGCAGTTAGGAGGAAGGATAAAGGGTATTTTGTAGTCGGCATGACCTGGCTGTAACCACCTTACTTGTTTACCTTAACCCATTTAAATAAAAATATAATACATACCTATTTTAGTTTAAGGGGTCTACGCAGAATGCAAAAAAATTTCACACGGAATGACAAAACCATATAAAAAAATCCCATTTGGGATAATCCATTTGGGATATTTTTTTTTATATGAAGTTTTGCGATTCCGTGCGAAATATTTCGTGCTGCGTATAGGCCCTTAGGCAGAAATATTTTTAATATTATTTCACGAGATCTCTTAATATGTTAAACTAATTAAAAAATCAATGAGTTAAGCTATTTCTGTATATCTGTTTGCGCTGAAGCTGCCAATTTATACGTAGCAATCACAAACTCTTGAACTAATTACCTCATTATCGGCGTTTGCCAGGCACGTATTTAATGTACATTGGCACATAGTATTTTTTTACCTTTGTAGTTTTATTTAAAACCATCTGGTTTGGGCTAGTACCACATGTTCTATTTTCAAATGCTTTGCAAAAAAAAACTCGTCTCTGCACGATACAGGACCTTAAATTATTCTCAAGTAATGCTTAAGATAATAGAATTATATAAGAGAGAAACTTTATAAAGACGTTTCAAAAGCGTCGCAAATAATAAGGGTAAAAGCGACGCCTTCCTTAAACTTTAAACCTTTCTGAAATGTGTTTTTTTATATACTTCAATTATGGCTGGGAAAAGTTACAATTTGTTGTTGTTATTGATATTGCCCTCACTCTTTGTAAGCACAACTCTGAACCTTTCTAACACTTCATATCGTTTAAAATTGCGTTTGATTAAAATTTTGCTAGTACTTGATTATTTTGTCTTTTAAATAAATTTACCAAATAATGATATATTAATTAGAAGGGAAATTTGTTTATGCAAGACATGAACTATTTATGCAAGACTTGCAAGACATGAACCATTTTTTTATGCGAGACATGAACCATGTGCTTATATGAACGTATGCCAATAATTTGTAGTAAGTAGTGAAAAGAATAATTAAAAATAATTATCAATAAATGTCCAACTTGAAATTAACATAAATGGATTCTAAGAATATCAACGAATATTTTAAAAATTATTTCAGATAAATTTCACTTATGAGAAATCATTCTGTTAACTAAGGGCATCCACTATCTATTTTACCTCCCCAACACCCAGCACTTATACTCTCCAGCCTCTAACATTTCCTTTTCTTTATCCTCCAGTTTTTATACAGGCATCAGGTCTCCATGTGATCTCGGCCTTGTGCCGAACATCCTAGTTAACCTAACCTTATCTAATCACTCGGTTTCAAATCACATAAAAAATTCGTTGTGGTGAAATTAGGAGCACCGAAATGTGGTCTTATAACAAGTTTGAACATTTTATTCGTTTCGGTTGTCCGGAGCATGGCTGATCAACTCTTTTTATACTTTAAGGTCAATGTACATTGTTGTATGCTTTTTAACTAGCAAATAAAAAAAACAACAGTAACAAAACTTGGTATTAGGACTTTTAGGCTCCTTAAATGGCACAATCCCTTTGTATTAAAAAAAAATATTTAAATTTGTAAATAAGTAGGCTTTTGTAATGGCCTAAAAAATAAAATATATATTTGCCCTAGGCAAAATTTTAGTATTGTGAAATCGTCGTGCACTGATAAAATAAAATAACTTTTCAAAGTTCTATAATTGAGTTTTAACCGGACTTTGGCATTAAAAATATTGTGAAAATAACAAAAAAAAAGAGCTAAATCTAGTAGGTTGATCCGCACCCTTCTGAATTTAATACTTAGACTTACCTGACCGAAACTAAGTAGTTCATAGCCCGAAATTTAAAATATTTTGCCTTTGACTGACTGAATTTAGTTTTGTGAAGTACGTTGAAGCGGAAACAACTAAAATCAAAATAAAAATTTTGTGATAGAAAAAAAAATATTTCAAAACTTTTCTAAATAATATAAATATTTGTATTGTGCTTTTTAAACGGGATTGTCATTGTGAGTGCAAAGAACAAATATAAACAAAACCCTAAAGGAGCCGGCGGTGGCCAACGCCTAGCTACCAAGGCAGCAATCCCCTTGAAGCCAGTACACGACGAAGGCAAGGAAAACGGCGGCGGTGGTTCCTCTTCTATTTGTCAACGAGATTTTCCAGAACCACAGCTAAGATGGCTCCTTCATCATCAAGTACCTAAAGTATTAAAAACGAATGCAACGTAGCGTATTGCTATCAGCTAATAGCTAATTTCACTATTTCCGAAACTTTTGGCTCACTATCCTTACGGTTCAATATCTAATTGGGTTCATGAGAGACAGTTCCACTGGCAAGTATGTGCCAGTATCTCATCAATATGAAATATGCAGCAACAGTTTGGGAAATCTATTCACAAGTAAGCAATTGCGTAAATGCATCATTTGCCATCAGTCCATTGGATCAGCTCCAAAGCATTTTGGTGGTTCGTATACTATTTCTAATATTCTTAAAGAAGGGTAATAACGTATTAGTTGCACCCCTTATGTGGTTCTCTGTCGATCGGATGCTTTAGCCCTTAAAGCTCTAGATATTCAATCAGCGATAGGGATATTGTTATTGACATAGACCCACATTCAAGACGTAGCCCTTAATTCAGTACCCTCTTTGCCCTATCCTAATTTCACTATTGATTGGGTTCTATGCGAACCAATACCAACGGCAAGTATATGCGCGTCAATACAGAAATTATAGTATCCGCATTGATAGCTATTCAACCAAGCTATTCAGTTTCACAAATGGTGACTCACCAAATACAAGAGATTGATAGAGACCCACATTTATCACTTTCTTATCAATCATTTATCTTACGACCTTGCTTTCGTTGCCCTATCCTCAAGATAAAATTCAGCACTAATTATTTTTTACCCTCTTACTTTATTTTCATACTTGATGTGCTACCTACCGTGGTCCCAGCAACAACAACAGGAGGAAGAGCAGGGATGGTGTTTTATTGGAAAAAAACAAAATCCCAAAAAGCAGCTCCAAAAGGAAAATCAGAATCAACAAAAACAGAGTGGACAACGGGTTTGGCCCCAGCTGCAGGCTGCAGCACAATAGACACCAAAAGCTGCAGCAGAATGGAGGACAGCAGATCCACACGGCTGGCCGGCAACGACAGCAGGAACGAGAAACTTTAATCGGAGGACCAAACCATTCACAGCAACAAGGTACATCGCGTAGAGAAAAGCAACAACAGTCAAACGGGTGGCGTAAAGATCCACCACAAAATCGGAATGAAGCTGGTCCTATTGTTATTACTCCAAAGCCGGGTAATATAGAGCGTGGCACCATTGGCAAACCTGGTACAGTTGATGTAAACTATGTCACACTCGACTTAAGCGATATGCCCAATGTTGCCTATCATTACGATGTAAAGATAATGCCGGAGCGACCAAAGAAATTTAATCGGGACGCTTTTGAGATGTTTCGAATAAAACATTTGAATGGAATTGCTGCTGCCTTTGATGGTAAGGCATCCTGTTATACAGTGGACAAGCTACCCGTACCTAAGCAGGGTAAGGACGTTGAAGTGGCCGATGTCGAAGGTCACTTACTGCATTACACTATTGAGATAAAAGATACTGAGGCCATTGAAGTGGATTTGGCTTCACTAAGAAATTACATGAAGGACAAGCTTTATGACAAGCCCATGCGTTCACTGCAATGCTTAGAGGTGGTGCTGGCTGCGCCATGCTATGAGAGGGCCATACGCGGCGGTCGCTCCTTTTACAAGACCTCCCAACAAGGACGTATCGAATTGATTGAAGGCTATGATTTGAATGTCGGTCTCTATCAATCTCTTGTACTTGGTGACTCTCCACTTGTGAATGTGGACATTTCACATAAGACTTTTCCAATGGCCATATCGCTGATTCAATATCTTGAGCGTTATGGGCTGAATCATCCCATTGATAGGAGTACCACATTGGGTGGCGGTGCAATGAATACAATATCATCCTTCTTAAAAAATCTTAAAATAATATACGAGCCGCCCAAATGCTTCGGAACTGCTCCACGTACATTCAACGTAAACGGACTGACGGCAAAAGATGCAAATACGCAAACGTTTACTGTGGAAAAAACTACCCAAAGTGTCGCTGCATATTTCAAGAAACGTGGCTATAATTTAAAGTATCCACTCTTGAACTGTCTACATGTCGGTCCAATATTGTTGAGCGTATACTTGCCTATGGAACTGTGTCGCATAGAACCCAATCAGATATTGAACCGTAAGGACAGCGAGCAAT
The DNA here is from genome assembly GCA_949987675.1 of Chymomyza fuscimana. Classification (NCBI taxonomy): domain Eukaryota; kingdom Metazoa; phylum Arthropoda; class Insecta; order Diptera; family Drosophilidae; genus Chymomyza; species Chymomyza fuscimana. The sequence goes on from OX465088.1 coordinate 85,019,279, forward strand.
TAGTTTCGGAAGTAGTGAAACATGCGGCAACATCTACAAACACACGCAAACTTAAGATCCTACACCTCCTGGATTTCTTTCAACACAATCTTAATCCAATCGTATCTCGATTTGGTTTAAAGATTGGCAAGAATTTTATAACACTTTCAATGCGCTTGTTGACACCACCGCGCCTCGAATATAAAGGTGGACAAACAGTAATCGTTCGAAATGGATCTTGGCGCATGGATCGAATGGAGTTTATAAAAACCCCCAAGACAATGCACAAGTGGGCCGTGCTCTATCCCCAATCCGCAAACACATTCTGCTACGAAAAAATATTAAAAATGACTGAAATGGTGCTACAAGTTGCGCGCACTACACAAGTTAGCTTGGAATCTAAACCGATTATATTTACTTTTCTTACTGAGAATCATCTGGATGCTAGATTTGTCGACTTAAAAAGCCTCAAGTGCGATCTAGTGTTTGTCGTTATACCCAAACGTGGAATCACCTACAGTGATATAAAGACAAAAGCTGAACTCAAATATGGATTATTAACACAGTGTATTAAACAACAAAATGTGGAGAGCAGAATGAATCATTCAATGGTAGGCAATATTTTGCTGAAGCTTAACTCCAAGCTTAATGGCGTCAATCACAAGATTAAGGAGGACCCATTTATGAAGTTAAATAATGTTATGTACTTGGGTGGAGATGTGGCACATCCATCGCCTGATCAACCAGACATACCAAGTGTGGTGGGTATGGTTGCCACACATGACCCATTTGGTTTCTGCTACAACATGCAATACCGTCTGCAGTCGGGACATTTGGAAAACATTGAGGATATGTTATCGATTATTTTGGAGTTTTTGACATTATACAAGAAATCTCAGAATCGTTTCCCGGAGCATATCATTTACTATCGTGACGGAGTAAGCGAGGGTCAATTTAATATAGTAAAACAGATTGAGCTTCGTAGTATTTACATGGCATGCACCAGACTGGGCTTTAATCCCAAGCTTACCTGCTTGATTGTGGTGAAACGTCACCATACGCGTTTCTTTCCAAAAGGCGAAGGAGACTCCAAATTTAATAAATATAATAATGTGGAGCCAGGCACTGTAGTTGACCAGACCCAAACGAAATGCAGTTTTTTATGGTGAGCCACCAAGCGCTGCAGGGTACAGCCAGGCCAACTCGTTACAACGTGATAGAAAATACGGGAAATCTGAACATTAATCTGCTTCATCAGTTGACGTTCAATCTACGTCATTTGTTCCCCCGATGCAACAGATCAGTTTCATATCCCGCTCCCGTGTACTTGGCGCATTTGGTTGCTGCCCGTGGACGTGTCTATCTGAGCATTGGAAGAACCGTTGGCTCACCAGAAGAGGAGTATTTAAAGCGTAGCATTAAACCAGATCTTCTCGCAAAAATCCAATGTTTTTCGTTTAAATCAATTGCTTGCTACAATGCCTGGTCATATCAAACTTGTACATATTAACACGATCTTGTAAATAAAATGTTTTCCCAATAAAACCCTAACAATATTGACCATAATTTTCCAAAAACTTTATATTTATATTTGATTTGGTTTTGGGATAGTATTGTTCAGAAATCCGCCGCTATGAAGAAGTGTTTCTAAAGTGGCCTTAGTAAGGAGAACCTACATAGATAGATTGCAACGTAGGAATCTACAGCAAGTTTTACTATCAACTGTTGTGGACTGTCGAAAGGGAACTTGCCATCAATAAGGCGAACCTTCTTATGACCACCATACGTTTACAATTGAGCACACTTGATTACGTATCCCTGCAAGGTTGCACCGTCGCGACGGTAGCCGAAACGTATATCTATGTTTTGCTTCATGGCACTGAAGGGCGATGGAGCAGTCTGAATGGTAAGTCTGTACTATAGTATTTTTACTTCTTGTAGGTATTTTTTTTTTGGGTCTCTCACAAAGAGTGCGGGCACTTCGACCTGAAGATCTATTGTACCATACCCATTATTTAGGACAAATGGCCATCTGCCTTCCGTATGAATAGCAATAAGTCTTTCGATGTGATTCGACGTAGCTAGAACGGAGCGACCCGTTCCGCTCCCAAATGTGTGACTCTGTCCCACACTACTGCTGGACAGTCACACAAGATGTGTTTGGTTGTCTCATCGTCTTCAAAACAAAGCCTCTCTGAAGAGTCCGATAGACCCCTTTTATATAAGTGATATCTTATAGTATGGTGCCTAGATATGTAGGCAATAAGGAACCTTAGGTCCGCTCTACCAAGACCTATAGTCTTGTTGGTATCCGAAGGTATGACAAGCTCTTTAGCTTGCCTTAACTTCTGTAAAGTGAACCAATATCTCCAGTGTTCACCTAATGCCCATTTGTTGATCTTAGTTTTGATTGTTCACCAACCACTACCACAGAAAGACGCTGGACAAGTGATGGGTGAAGAGGAACCCAGTCTTCCAAGCTAATCGGCTATCGCATTTCCTTCCACTCCTCAATGTCCAGGAACCCAGTGAGACTCTGTTACGGAAGGACATGAGTTGGATTTTGTTCACGAATTCCCCAACCAGCTTGGAGAAAATTCTCCAAGATGACGATGCGCTGATAGCGGCCTGGCTTTCTGCAAATATATAAATATTATCGCATGTAAAAAAAAAAGTGTTGGCCTTGTTTTTTTTCTCGCAACTAGTTTTTTCTTTCAACTAGTTTTTATTGCAGCTATTTTTTCTAACAGTTTGTCTTTTTGATACAGAATAGAAGAGAAACGAAAAGAACAAAAATATCCACTTTGGATAAAAACTTACATGAATTTCGTTGGATCCAGCGAATTATCTAGTAGGGGCAAGGCTTGTAAGTTGACCCAACTTGTAAGTTGGCACACAAAATTCCACCTGTCTTCGATGGCAAATACGCCGTAAACAATTTTAATGTTTAATGTTTAAAAACGCAGTGTGTGTGTGACAAAATATAAAAATTGTGCGATTTACTATATTTTCATAATGAACCTAATTTTATAAACAGCTACTACTGAAATAATTGTAACATTTAATATTAAGCACCCCAAGCTTTTTTTACTATAATTGAATTATTTTATTATTATTTTATTAATAATTCAATTTCTAATTTAATCTTATTCCAAATTAATAAGTCGTAGTTGATTGTCGGAATTTTCCATTGCTGTAATACAATCTCTTGATACATCAAAATTATTTTCTACTTTTTAGTTCGGTTTACTAAGTATTAAAGCGTGTTTTTTTAAACTATAATTCTTCTGAATTATTGTAGTTATAGGTATGTACATTTTTTTTTCGTAATCTAATATATTAATTTTACTTGCAAAAAAATGTAATCTATTTAACTCCGCTCGTCGAAATTAAGTTGCGCACGTGTTTAATTAGCGATCTTAGCCTGAATGACCTTGTTGCTCCGGCTACAAAACTATTTATAATGTAGAATTAATTTCTTTTCATAAATAAATAAATAAAAAAAAAAAAAAAAAAAAAATGGCGATCTTTACTGGCGACTTCGGATCTGAGGAAGTTCGGGTCAGCTGCTGCCCACAATGCGTTTCAGCTTGATAGGGCGTGTATTAAACCCAATTAGAATTTTCAGGCGAGCGACCTCTATATTTCGCTTGTTCTTTTTGTGGCGAAGGATATATTCATTTATATATTTTATAAAGTACTAGGGGGCTCCGCCCCCTGCGTGCTTCGCACGCTTACCCCCGTCTTTTTATACAATTCAAATCATCCTGATTATAATATCCCTTGTATATTTGTTTATTACCATAATGTACTTGCTATAGTTGGTCCGACTGGATTTTAAAATACGCTTTACCATCAAAGCACGCTCCTCGATTTCAAAAAAGATTAGAAAAAACGAACCTCAATCGCTCAATTACGGAAAATTTATTAGGCGCAAGAATAATAATAATAAAGCGGATTGTTTGCCGACACGTGAACATGCCACGTACAATTGACTATGAGAAAAACATTCATTTTTTAAGTTCCATCCACAAACACTCTAGGATTGGCCTTGTGATTTGTTTATCGGCAGGCTAATCGGAAATTGACTTATTTTAAACTCAAAGCGGACTGCTACCGCAATGTCGGATCTCGCACGAACAGTGGCCAAAATTAATGACATCAGAAATGTCTTCTCTGTTCCATCAGGGCTATCCAGGAAAAATAAGCCACCATTTCCATCTTCAATTGCTTTCATTAATGTGTCATAGACTTCCTTCTGTTTGAGGTTCAACAGAGGGACATTCGTTTGAACTCATTGGTTTCATTCATGACGATCCTAATCATGTTCACCAAGGCCGTAGAAAGAAAAACCGGGCCCGGGTGGAAAATGTACCGGCCCTTCTATTACACCTTAGTAATTACACCCGGCCCATGAGAAAACTCCGGGGCCGTTGCGAATGCATCTCTCGACGGGCCTGATGTTCACGCTCCAATTCTCGATTTAATGCGTCATACATTCCACGATCTGGCGCTGGCAGTCCTAACTTGACTTACAAACTGCCGCAAATGATCTCCTCATTCGCCTCAAGCTAGGGATTTCTTGAAATGACACGAATTTGATATGAAATGTCTTCTGGCATGTTATCCTTATATTTAGTCCACAGGTCACGTGGATTCGATGGGAAGCATGTCGAAATGATAATAGCAAATAAACTGGATATCTGACATGGAGTTGCGGATAATAATTGCCTCAGCGATTGTCGTTTCCCAATGAATATCATTTTCAAGCAAAATTAAATCTTGACATGCAGCACGATATGTTTGGCACACTATATTATTAACAGTGCGTATTGATTTTAATGATGTTGGGCCTCGAACCGTAAATAGAAGCATTCATCATTCTTCGGATGAACTGTATAAATACGACCAAGAGCATGTGTCGAACGCACATTCGGATGACCAGGAACGGATCGCCTTGATTCCGACGTTAAAATGCCGAGTCGATGTAGCCATGTCTAGCTATTAGGATCTCAGAGACTATTAAAGCGATGGAGCTGAAATTTTACCAAAAGATTCGCATAATAGTGATGCAGATGAAGATTTTCGATTTATGTCGATATCTGATCCCCAGCCTCCATAAGAGAATATCGCGGTTTGCTTCTTTATATATGATTTTTTTTCCGATTTTTTATGCGTTACTCTGTTAACCAGTGCGGAGACGAATCCAACAAACCATAGATCATCAAAATCGGCCCAACCGTCTTGAGTTATAAATGGTGTAACTAACATAACTTTTAACTCTCTTTTATATTTATATATATATATCATATATATTTTTCTCAATGGAGCGCAACCAATCCTGTTAAATTTACAATATTATTACCAAATTTGTTAAATGTCAATAGACGGCTTGCAAATAAAAAATATGATAAAAAAAAAATATATATATTTAAAAGATTTAGATACGTTTATACATATAAAGCGCCGTTGAACGTTTAAAAAGTTTAAAGTTTTATTTATTTATTGTTCAAGGGTTCTTTTCATTTTTGTTACTGAGTGGCAAAATTGACTAAAGCTATATTTTTTTTATATCAAGACAAACAATTGTATTTTAACATTTGATAGTAAAGTTATTGTGTTAAACTTAATTTAAACATAATTAGTAAAAAATTTAAAAATTTTCTGGACATTTAAAGAGGAACTTATAATTATACATATATTATTACAGTTAAAAGGGGTATCCACATTCAAAATCAAATAATTGTTCACCTCATTGACTCATAGTAACTATTTTAAAAACTAATATTAGAAAATTAAATGTTTAGCAAATTAAAAAAAAAATTTTAATATTTTGAATTCATTAATCAACATTTAACACGTCTATAAAAAAGTCAGATATTCGTAACTGCTGAGTAAAGAATCCAAAACAAAATTCGCATACAATATTTTCGGGATCGAAAAAAGTTACCTAAAGTATGATCAGAGTGACTAGAGAAGTCGATATACCCATGTCCGTCTGTCCGTCTGTCCGTCTGACCGTCTGTCCGTCTGTCCGTATGAACGCCTAGATCTCAGAGATGGTAAGAGCTAGAGCAACCAAACTTTCAGATAAGATCTCTTATTAATCCATAGGAGACAAGTTTATTTTATTTTTTTGATATCGGGACTACATTATATAGCTCCCATAGGGGTGTTTCAGAGGACCTCGAAAAAAAGCAAAAGTTTTAGATGGATAATTCGTTTGTTTATGAAGATATCATAACCAAATTTGGCAATCAGAAGTTTTTTAGAAACCCCCAGCACTGTACCAAATTTTATCAAAATCGGTTGACTATATCATATAGCTCCCATAGGATCGATCGGTCGAAAATTAGTTTTTTGTACAAAATTCATTGTGTTTCGTTTGTTTGTGAAGATATTGTAACCAAATTTGGCATTAAGAAGTTTTTTAGAGTTTCCAAGCACTGTACCAAATTTAGTCAAAATCGGTTGACTATATCATATAGCTCCCATAGGAACGATCGGTCAAAAAAACATTTTTGGTGAATAATTCGTCTGTTTTTGGTTGTTTATGAAGGTATCGTAATCTAATTTGGCAATCAAATGTCTTTTGGTGTTCTTAAGCAATATACCGGATTTATTGCAGGCTGGTGGTACAGGGTATCCCAAAGTCGTCCGCGCCCGACTTTAACGTACGCCATCTTTTTTTTCTTCTCTAATTTTGCTTCAGAATCCTATTTACATTTTCCAAAACGATTGGAAGAGACTGTTCCAGTTGCCGAAATTTCCTTTTTTTATCGAAAAATACTTTAAAGTGTCGATATGCTGGTATATCCTTTACCAAGTGAATGACTTTAACATTTCGTCTGTTATCATAAGTTTCGTCTAAATCATAATTGGGTCTTTTAAATTAGGCTACTTATGCAATATATCATATTCAGAGTCATCTTTCTTTTCGTTAATACTAGAGAAATGTTAATATTGCTTTTTTTCAAATCGTTTTCCACTCATAGCCTCATCTATTAAAGGAATTTTAAAGTCTGATTGCCATAACATTCATATTTCTGGATATTTAACTATCCCATTAGAAGCAGAATACGTAAATTGAAAATTTCATCAGAAAATTTATGTATCATATCATTATCAAAATACATTTGGAAGTATTGAAGAGGTGTGCACACTGCTATATCATTACCCATAAGACTCCCACGAATTATCCCCCAGGTCTTTATTTTCTCAACTTTATTCTGTTAAGATCAACCTTTTAATATTTTTGAATTATTTGTAACTGGGATTTATCAAAGTGGGAGATGTCTATGTCCTCTGTTACAATGTCGTCTGTTACCACACAATTACCTTCTGCTCCTTATCAAAAAATTTTATTTTCTACGTTGTATCCTCTTTTTCGATCCATATCTTATATAGATAAAATATATACAGCTGGAAAAAAAAATTGAACTTAACAAATTTGCAATCTAAAGGCCCCTACGCAGACGCGAAAAATAAACAAAACTTCATATAAAAAAAACGCTCACAAACGTTTGGTCACAAACTGTTCTTGCAGGTGGTATGTAGACCAGTGTCGCTTGTTTTTTTGTTTTTTGATGCCAGTAGTAAACCATAGATGGCGCACTCAGCAAAAACAGCTGTTCGGTTTTGGCGCCATAAACAAAACTTATGTGCAGCTATTTATTTTGGACGCGAAATTTATGGTTGGTCGACAAAATCGTTGCGGATCGTTGGGAAAGGATGAGAAAATAGCTATAATAATAAAATAATGAATTTATAACATTAATGTGCGTTAAAATACGTCTATTCAATTCGTCCACACTCAGCTCTGCGCATTAAATATGGGGTCACCTAAACACTCTGCCTCTTTCTGGGTTTTGCCTCCTCTCGTCGCTTTTTTTCCTCATCCAACATTTCAATGGCAATGCATGTCATTATTATAGCATTGTTTACACAAAATAGCATAAGTAATAAGCGTTGACGATAATTCATGTTTTTATGTTTAACTTCGCGCCTTTTAAAAATTTGCTATTTGTAAACAAAAAGCAGCTGGTTATCGATAATAATTGCGATAAATTGCACATTTTGTTTCTAGAGACACACCGTTCCTTTTGTGACCAAAATAAGTCTGTCTTTTTGCTAGGTGGCTGTTTTCGTGTCTGCGTAGGGGCCTTAAATTATTTTTGCAACCCGCAAAGATTGAAACAACAATACACAAAATACTCTGTTAATGCACGATGTGGTATACATACAACATATAAATTTTACGTTGTATTAATACTATGTATGTATATTAAATTTACCTTGTTTCTTGTTGTAATTCGCTTTTTTATAAAGTATTTAAGCAGTAAAAAAAAAACGAATGCTCTGGTGTTTTGTTTAGTTATTAATTTTATCAACTAAAATTTTAAATTTTTCGCTGCCCAAAAAAAGTCCGACTCAAGCCAACAAAAATCAAAAATTGACATTCAAACGCTAAAAAATCAGGCTAAATAATAATGCAAAATTAAAGTCAGGAGATCTAAGTTTCGTTTTTATTTCAATTCACCAAAAAAATGCACAGTAGTTTAAAAGATATACGATCTCAAAGTGGAATGTTGTACAGAAACAACAAGTGCATGAAAGGGTTAATGGCCGAACGAAAAAAAAGTGTTTTATATCCACCGATTCCCGAGGAAAAATATGCAAACACCTTAAGTTGTTGGCGATAACGATAACTGAGTGAACTGTTGACATCTTGCACTTTTGATGCCAGACCAAAGCTGATAGACAGAATAAAAGTATATTGTTTTTTCTCTCATGCAATTTTCGGTTCTAAAAAGGCAAACAGTGAGAAAAAATAGCTGCGAGAAATTCTAGCTGAGAGAAATTTACCTGGGGGAAAAAAAGAACATGGCACAGCCATTACACATCTTGCACTTTTGATGCCAGACCAAGGCAGAGTAAAAGTTTATTTTTTGAATTTCCTCGCGTGCGATAGCGGAACCAAAAAGACAACCGCGAATAAAATTATCTGCGAGAAAAAAAGAATGCGAGTAAATTTTAGTTTGGAGGAAAAAACGACCAACGCACAGCCATTAAAGATTTCGTGGTCAAATGATTATTTTTGTGTGTATATATTTCGTAATGGTGTAACTTTTACTAATTTGGACGTGGTAAGTGTCTGACGTTGCATATTGCGGATGCAGATAGAATAAGAGAGCGAATATGGTTGCGCTCTTTTATAGTCACCGATTTCTGAAAAAAAATGTAACGACCTTAGGTAATATGCTTTGTATAACTATACAGGTAGCATATTCGGCCCACTGAATTCTAATTTTTTGTAAGAAAAGAAAACCAACCTCGTTGCTGTTGTAGTACATAAACAATCATACATATAAATAAAAGGTTTTTTTGCTGATGCTTGCAACTACTGCGGCTTACTTTATGCAAAGCAAACATTAAGAATTTTCGTGAGAGTGAACTTAGGGAATAGACTACCATGTTAATGGTTAATGGCTACCATGGGTAATATGCGCTAGTTTCCTTAACTGTTGTCATCTTGCACTTTTAGTGCCAGACCAAAGCTGACAGCTACAGTACCATTTTTTCTAGGATGCGATAAACAGCGAGAAAAAATAACTACGAGAAAAAAATTGCTGCGAGAAAAAGACAATGCCATGGCCATTACACGCTATCAAAAAAATAAAATAAGCTTGTCTCCCGTGACATAATAAGGCATCTAATCTGAAAGTTTGCTTGCTCATACAGACAAACGAACATGGATACATTAACTCTAGTTAACTCTCTAGTTATCCTGATCAGACCTTAGGTAACTTAAACACATAGGCCAAACACTATCCTCCATTTTGTAGTCGGGTAACTAAATTAATTTAAATCGTATAAAGCAAAAAATTTGGTTGTTTTTCCAAAATATGATTTTTTTCAGGAGCAAATTTTTTTTTTTTAAATTAAGCATTGTTTTTCTGTATCTATTCAGGCTTCAGAAATACTTAATCCGTAATGTTAATGTTCTGGGGTTTTCGTTCCTCCTGGTGTGTATCTAATAATCCTGTAAAAGTACCCTCTGCATGACCCTTTGTTGAAAGTCCAGTAATCGAAATTCTTTGTATATATATGTATGGCAAAAACAAAAATGCGATTGCGAAGGGTCTGCTTACGTTAACTTTTGTATTAGAAGTCCTAATTTAGAACTAACTAAATAGCTGAGGCTCTATGCTCCAGTGGGAGATAAAGGAAATGATGATGATGAAATTGCTCACGATAAGCGTGCACCCAGCGAGGCCGAGAGTGCAGCTTTTTACCACAGCTTCGTGTGTGAGCGGAGTTTAAGCGGAGCTTTTAACGGAACGCGGCTTAACCCACTCATGCCGTTGGAGGAAAATTTAAATATTGTATAAAACCAGAAACCCATAGAATCAAAATTTTGTATTTTTTTTTTAAGTTTGATCTGTTTGAGGCATCGGTGCAAAAATGAGCGTCGAACAAAGATTGAATATTAAGTTTTATTTTAAACTTGCTAAAACGTTTATCGAAATGCGCCAATTACTGAAACAAGTTGCCAAAAAAAAACCGTGGTCACCAACGGGGCCATCAATGCTGTGTATGAATTTATCAAAGATCAGGCAAATCTTCAGTCAGACTAATGGAATTGTGACAAGGAGCATTTTTTAAACTACTCAGCGTCATGGAACGGATATCTTTGCAATATCTCAATTTTTAATATAGTCGCTGATCCAGATCAGAGTGAACTCCAAGGAGACAAGAGTTTGGACACAAATCAATGTAGCCTCTTCTTTTATTTTTAGTTTGCTTAACAATTTTTTTTTTTAAAACGCAATAAAGAAGAAGACGAGGCACTCCTTAAGTTTTCTTAATAAAAATGACAAAAAGCTGCCACAATGCCCCTCCGTCAGTACAGACTAAAATATTTCGTAGACAATCCGCTTGTCCCAATATCATTTAGGAAATACTATCGGCTGATAATCGCAATGTTCAGGCGACGAAATTAAAATATTTAACCTTTTCTGCAATAATAAAGATTGTGCTGAAAAAAATATTTAAATTTGTAAATTAGTAGGCCTTTGAAATGGCCTAAAAAATAAAACATATATTGGCCCTAGACGAAACTTTAGTATTGTGAAATCGTCGAGCAGTGAACATTCAAAACGAAATTTAAAAATTTTGTGCTGAAAATAAAATAATTTTTCAATGTTATACAATTGAATTTTCACCGGACTTTAGTATTAAAAATATTCTGAAAGTAACAAAAAAAGCTAAATCTAGTAGGTTGCTCCGCAACCTTTCTTAGCCCGAAATTTAAAATATTTTGCCTTTGACTGACTGAATTTAGTTTTGTGAAGTACGTTGAAACGGAAACAACTAAAATCAAAATAAAAATTTTGTGATAGAAAAAATAATATAAATATTTTTATTGTGCTTTTTAAACGGGATTGTCATTATGAGTGCAAAGAACAAATATAAACAAAACCCTAAAGGAGCCGGCGGTGGCCAACGCCTAGCTACCAAGGCAGCAATCCCCTCGAAGCCAGTACACGACGAAGGCAAGGAAAACGGCGGCGGTGGTTCCTCCTCTATTTGCCAACGAGATTTTCCAGAACCACAGGTAAGATGGCTCCTTCATCATCAAGTACCTAAAGTATTAAAAACGAATGCAAACTAGCGTATTGCTATCAGCTAATAGCTAATTTCACTATTTCCGAAACTTTTGGCTCACTATCTGTTGCCACCCTGTGTGGCAATTAATGCGATAACACCAAATAGAATATTCAATGCCTTAACGTTTAATAATATATTGTGCAAATGGTAGTTACAAAAACAAGGCAAATGATAGAAAAAATATATATTTATTAAAATGTGTTATGCTCGCCATTTATGCTGCTGGAACGATACTGACTCTCCACTTCGTGTCGACGCGATACCTATCTCAAACGTATCGACATGCATGAGCATCGATACATATCGATTGGTAACACAAATGGGCGCCAAGAATTAAAACTAATCGAATCGGCAACATCCCGCCCACCGTAAAACTACTACGGAGTTTTACCTAAAACATCCAAGACGGCAAGCCTTGACACTGGGCGTCTGAGGATCCCTGTTGTCGTCTGAACATCAACAATTCTGACGTGGCCATCCTTTGCCGGCATTGTACGAATTATGATTCCCTTTTTCCAGTTTCCTCTTGCTTGATTGTCCTCACAAATTATGACAAGATCTCCCACAGATACTGCCTTGGTGCGCACATGCCATTTTGTACGCCTTGTCAATGTTGGTAAATATTCTCTTATCCAACGTCGCCAGAAATTGTCTTTCAGTTGTTGAGCAATACGGTATTGTTTACGATGACAAAATTGACCACCATCTCCAGGAGTCTGCGTAGAGTTTGTAGTTCCCAATAAGAAATGATTCGGTGTTAAAGGCTCATCTATGCTAACAGGCAAATGTGTCAAAGGACGGCTATTTATTATGTTCTCAGCCTCAATAAGCAAACTCATTAAAGTCTCCAAATGCGGAGCCTTCTCCTTTAAAGTGACAGCCAACACGCGTTTTGTGGTCCTGACTAAGCGTTCCCAACATCCACCCGAGCTTGGATTGGACGGACAATTGAATTGCCATTCGATCCCTTTATTGGCCATTTCAGATCTGATATAGTACCAATCAAACAAATCCTTCGCTTTTCGAATTTCATTGTTAGCTCCAATGAAATTAGTTCCCATAGTGCTACCCATCTTTTCTCGTGCCTACGCCCAATCGTAACCATAACTGGACCAAAGTAATCCAATCCAACAAAAGAAAACGGTCTCTGATATGGAGTTACTCTTTCCATAGGTAGCTGACCCATTAGAGAAGGCTATGGTCTTGCCCTCTCAATTTTGCAATACTGACATGCAGACTTTGCTCAACCAACAGCTTTTCGCAGGTATACAATCCAGAATTTGCGCCTTATTTCGCTCACAATAATTTCGTCGTTTTGGTGATGGTAAACTTTATGATACCAATTTACAATCAATTCAGTTAATTCATGTCGTGACGGCAAAATAACAGGATGCCGTGCTCTTTCAGGTAACACTTTGGCATAATCAAGTCTTCCTCCAACAACTATGATGCCATGTGCATTCAATTTCGGCGTCAATGAGAAAATAGAACTGCTCTTTGAGACGTCACCCGATTCATTCAATTCATTAATCTCTTGTCCATATGTTTGACTCTGTACCATCCTAATCAATGCCAACTCTGCCGTGTGCAGTTCATGTGCTGACAATTCACCATATTCTTTTAGACGATGCATACCACGGCACATGTTTACAAATCGCAAGACCCAGCCCATTGTGCGCTTCAAACGTAAATAATTAGAAAAACGATTTATCTCAATCAACGGTTCGTTGGGCACAGCCATTACAATCTTTCGTCGCTCAGTCTGCTCATCAGAAGTGCATCCAACATCCATTGAGGGCCAAAATTGCGTTTCCTTCAGCAAAAACTCTGGTCCTCTGGTTCATTCATTATTCGCAGAATATTCCTGACATTTGTTAGTCTTTGTGGCTTTATCCGCAGAATTCAAAGCAGTTGGCACCCAGCGCCAATCATTTTCATCAGTAGAATCCAATATTTCACTAATGCGATGAGCAACGAACTGCTTATACCGACGATGATCCGATCCAATCCATGACAGCACTGTCCTCGAGTCGGACCACAAAGTACAACTCTTTATCCTTACTTCGTGGGACTCCAAAATAGCCTTTCTCAGCCGTGTTCCCAACACAGCCGCTTGCAGCTCCAATCTTGGTACCGACAACAACTTCAGCGGTGCGCACTTCGTTTTTCCTGCAACGAATACTATATTGACATTAGCACCACAAGATATGCGCCAATATGCAACAGCAGCGAATGCCTGTTCACTCGCATCAACAAAAACGTGCAGTTCAATGTTATCATTTGTCATCAAAAAATGCGGCGAATAGCATCTATTGAGTTTGATAGGGCATTTTTATTCCTTTAACTATGTCCTTATCAACGCGAATCAATTTTAAAACAAACACAAAGTTATCGTTTTGACTATCCCAATGCATGCCCAATATTTTGTCTATTGAATCGTTATCCATTTTGACCGTTGCTTTTACATTTTCGCTTTGACCAACCTCATTTAGTCTTTGCTGCACCAACATTGAATTTGATACAAAACCTCGCAGCTCGAAATTTCCCATCTTATGGACTCTTTTCACTTCATTACTGATTTCATGGGCTTCTTCTTCCGAATCAAAACTAGCTACAAAGTCATCAACATAATGTTTCGTTTCTATGGCATCGATTACCTTGTCTTTATAATTCGTAGCATTTTGAGCATTTATGTTCTTCACATACTGTGCACAACAAGGAGAGCAAGCAGCACCAAATATCATGACTTTCATTTTGTATGTGTCAACCTTCATGTTTCGTTTTCCATGTCGCCATAAAAACCAAGTACGTGGACCCATAACGGCAGACTCTTGTTCTGTCATTTTTACTGCGTATCCTTTAGACACAAAATCCATGATTGCATTATCGTATTCATCAATTTTTCGCAAATCGATCATCTTAGTTTCAACTCCTTGCAATCTTTTCAGTGCCAAATCATAACTGTTTGGGAAATCAATTACATCTTCTTTCCATAAAAGTCCCGTTTCATAAAAATCACCCAATCTTTTAGTGGTATTCTTCAAAATATCTTTAGCTCTTGATACGCTTCGCATTCACCTTCATTCCAAAATTTTCCGTTGTAAAGTAATCTGCTATCAATTGATGCATTTTCAAAACGTGTGTGGAATACCATCGACAACAATGATGGGCTTTCTTTTTGGTTCCCTGGTTAACCATAAACATACCAACCTAATGGTGTCTTAGCAGCAAACAAATTTCTATCCAAACACACACTCCTAGTAGTGGCAATCAAGTGGCTGTTATTTATCCCAATTAATAACATCGGATCCGCATCAATAAATCCCCTTATCGGCAAATTCTTTAGTTTTACGTAATTCTTTTTTAACTCATCTATATCTACTGACTGTAGTGGCAACTGTAAGTTAGGCGCTGTATTGCCATTCAGTCGCAACCATTTTTTGCCTTCACCATGAGATCGAATACGAATATTGCATTCCATTGACATAACATCGGTAGCATGGTTTCCTATCCAATTTAGAGTAAGTTTACTCTTCGGTTCCTGTACACCAAGTTTATGAGCCAATTTCTCGTTTATTAAAGACGTGGACGAACCCTCATCCAAAAAGGCATACGTTTTTACTATTAAATTATTAGGACCTTCAATCTCTACAGGTAACACCTTAAACATCAATTTTGACATACGCGGCTTAATCGCGTTAATCGAAGCCTTCTGATGAGAAACATCCTCCTCCTTAGCTTGGCCATTCGCATGCAATGATGTGTGATGATTTCTCTTGCAGCCATCTTTTCTGCATAACCGTTTATTTCTGCAATCTTGCACAGTGTGTCCTCGGCGTAGACAACAGAAACATAAACGAAGTTTTTTTTACCATAGCCCATTTATCTTTTATGTCTGCTCTCAAATATGTCTCACATTTATTCAAATAATGTTCACCTTGGCATTGATAACATTCAATCTTGTTCTCTATTTTGGCATCCGTTTTTTTAACAGTTTGCATGACAGATCTTTGTTGGCTTTTATGTTCACCCTTGACCTGTTGTCCACCTATAGGCGCAAATATTGTTGCCCCCGCAATGCTCAGTCTTTCAAATTGGGACACGACTGGAATCTCGATGTGTATTCTATCCATTGAATACGTTTTGTCATAGGCATCTTGCCTACCAATTGTTCCAGCAGACATGGGTTCTGCAAATACTGTGTGGCGTTTGCCGACTGCAAAAATATGACCAAATTTTCTACCTTGCTTGCAAATAAGACCATCTTTTCCAAATTGTTTTCCATAACCGGTGACATCTGGCCAACCATATCCATTTGACATATGTAAACTCCAATCGTTTCATAATATAAGTTACATTTGAAGGGTTTATCAATAAAGCCTATACTTCCTCTTTTGCTGCACCTTTCAGACTCCTTTGCAACCTCAATAAATTTTCTAAGTCTGAATACCCATAAGCCTTTGACGATTCTCGAAACAATGTATCAAACACGGGCCAACCCTCAGGATTCCCATTAAATTCTGGTAGATCAATTAATTTTCTTGGCTGCATAAGTGGGGAATGTTGCTTCTCAATTCAAACCCCTGGCGCCCATCATACCACCAACGCTATCAAGCTCATACGTACCGATACCTCTAAGAGTAGAAGTCATTTGTCCACCGCTGCTCGCAGCACCGCCTGATCCATTCGCGCCTCCAATAACGTCAGTAGAATTTGCGTTCACAATAGCGCCGCCAGGACCATATGCGTCTTCAATAGCGCCAGTAATATTTGCGCCTCCAATAGCGCGGCCAGAATCATATGCGCCCCCAATATCGCCAGTAGTATTTGCGCTCCCAAAAGCGCCGCCAGATCCATATGCGCCTCCAATAGCGCCAGTAGTATTTGCGCTTCCCATAGCGCTGCTAGAATCATATGCGCCTCCAATAGCGCCAGTAGTATTTGCGCTTCCAATAGCGCGACCAGAATCATATGCGCCTCCAATAGCGCCAGTAATATTTGCGCTTCCAATAGCGCCGAGTGAACCATATGCGCCGAGTCTGTGCACATCTTCCAAGCTTGCATTTGAGTTTTTTAAGCTTTGTATCGTATCGCCTTTAAGCGTATCAAACGCAGCTTCAACTTCTTGTTTACAGATGTTTGTAAGTTTTTCTTCCATCTTGTTAACCTGGTCAGACAGAGCTTTGATCATATGCATAATTTCTGTACTTGGGTCCTTTTCCATTATTTTGACGATTGTATTTTCTTTGTCGGATCCCACCTCGTCCTCTGAATTTGATTGACTTTTTGAAGTCGGAGTCGAATTTCCATCCATTTGGCTCAAATCAAATTGCAGACTTTTCTTACTGCGCAATTTCATCATTTTTCTCGTACAAGACGCTTGTATGTATGTATGTGTTTGAATTTCACCACAAGCTGAAATTCCTTAGCGCAAATATATGTATGTATGTATGTGTTTGAATTTTACCACAAGCTGAAATTCCTTAGCGCAAATATATGTATGTATGTGTGCTAATACGCAGCACCCACGATCGTTGTATTTAGGATTTTCTTGACTTTTTGGCGTCCTAGATTGTATCCCAGCCAGGTAGCTCACTTCAAATCCTTTTTCCATCAGCAGCGACAAATATACAATTTTATTGACGGTGTGGCGTTGGGCTTAAAGCCAGCCAGGTTGCTCAAATAAAATTTTCCTTAGACGGCAGCGAAGTAATTTTAATAATAAATTGTTGCCACCCTGTGTGGCAATTAATGCGATAACACCAAATAGAATATTCAATGCCTTAACGTTTAATAATATATTGTGCAAATGGTAGTTACAAAAACAAGGCAAATGATAGAAAAAATATATATTTATTAAAATGTGTTATGCTCGCCATTTATGCTGCTGGAACGATACTGACTCTCCACTTCGTGTCGACGCGATACCTATCTCAAACGTATCGACATGCATGAGCATCGATACATATCGATTGGTAACACAAATGGGCGCCAAGAATTAAAACTAATCGAATCGGCAACACTATCCTTACGGTTCAATATCTAATTGGGTTCATGCGACACAGTTCCACTGGCAAGTATGTGCCAGTATCTCATCAATATGAAATATGCAGCAACAGTTTGGGAAATCTATTCACAAGTAAGCAATTGCGTAAATGCATCATTTGCCATCAGTCCATTGGATCAGCTCCAAAGCATTTTGGTGGTTCGTATACTATTTCTAATATTCTTAAAGAAGGGTAATAACGTATTAGTTGCACCCCTTATGTGGTTCTCTGTCGATCGGATGCTTTAGCCCTTAAAGCTCTAGATATTCAATCAGCGATAGGGTTATTGTTATTGATATAGACCCACATTCAAGACGTAGCCCTTAATTCAGTACCCTCTTTGCCCTATCCTAATTTCACTATTGATTGGGTTCTATGCGAACCAATACCAACGGCAAGTATATGCGCGTCAATACAGAAATTATAGTATCCGCATTGATAGCTATTCAACCAAGCTATTCAGTTTCACAAATGGTGACTCACCAAATACAAGAGATTGATAGAGACCCACATTTATCACTTTCTTATCAATCATTTATCTTACGACCTTGCTTTCGTTGCCCTATCCTCAAGATAAAATTCAGCACTAATTATTTTTTACCCTCTTACTATATTTTCATACTTGATGTGCTACCTACCGTGGTCACAGCAACAACAACAGGAGGAAGAGCAGGGATGGTGTGTTATTGGAAAAAAACAAAATCCCAAAAAGCAGCTCCAAAAGGAAAATCAGAATCAACAAAAACAGAGTGGACAACGGGTTTGGCCCCAGCCGCAGGAAGGACAGCACAATAGACCCCAAAAGCTGCAGCAGAATGGAGGACAGCAGATCCACACGGCTGGCCGGCAACGACAGCAGGAACGAGAAACTTTAATCGGAGGACCAAACCATTCACAGCAACAAGGTACATCGCGTAGAGAAAAGCAACAACAGTCAAACGGGTGGCGTAAAGATCCACCACAAAATCGGAATGAAGCTGGTCCTATTGTTATTACTCCAAAGCCGGGTAATATAGAGCGTGGCACCATTGGCAAACCTGGTACAGTTGATGTAAACTATGTCACACTCGACTTAAGCGATATGCCCAATGTTGCCTATCATTACGATGTAAAGATAATGCCGGAGCGACCAAAGAAATTTATTCGGGACGCTTTTGAGATGTTTCGAATAAAACATTTGAATGGAATTGCTGCTGCCTTTGATGGTAAGGCATCCTGTTATACAGTGGACAAGCTACCCGTACCTAAGCAGGGTAAGGACGTTGAAGTGGCCGATGTCGAAGGTCACTTACTGCATTACACTATTGAGATAAAAGAGACTGAGGCCATTGAAGTGGATTTGGCTTCACTAAGAAATTACATGAAGGACAAGCTTTATGACAAGCCCATGCGTTCACTGCAATGCTTAGAGGTGGTGCTGGCTGCGCCATGCTATGAGAGGGCCATACGCGGCGGTCGCTCCTTCTACAAGACCTCTCAACAAGGACGTATCGAATTGATTGAAGGCTATGATTTGAATGTCGGTCTCTATCAATCTCTTGTACTTGGTGACTCTCCACTTGTGAATGTGGACATTTCACATAAGACTTTTCCAATGGCCATATCGCTGATTCAATATCTTGAGCGTTATGGGCTGAATCATCCCATTGATAGGAGTACCACATTGGGTGGCGGTGCAATGAATACAATATCATCCTTCTTAAAAAATCTTAAAATAATATACGAGCCGCCCAAATGCTTCGGAACTGCTCCACGTACATTCAAAGTAAACGGACTGACGGCAAAAGATGCAAATACGCAAACGTTTACTGTGGAAAAAACTACCCAAAGTGTCGCTGCATATTTCAAGAAACGTGGCTATAATTTAAAGTATCCACTCTTGAACTGTCTACATGTCGGTCCAATATTGTTGAGCGTATACTTGCCTATGGAACTGTGTCGCATAGATCCCAATCAGATATTGAACCGTAAGGACAGCGAGCAATTAGTTTCGGAAGTAGTGAAACATGCGGCAACATCCACAAACACACGCAAACTTAAGATCCTACACCTCCTGGATTTCTTTCAACACAATCTTAATCCAATCGTATCTCGATTTGGTTTAAAGATTGGCAAGAATTTTATAACACTTTCAATGCGCTTGTTGACACCACCGCGCCTTGAATATAAAGGTGGACAAACAGTAATCGTTCGAAATGGATCTTGGCGCATGGATCGAATGGAGTTTATAAAAACCCCCAAGACAATGCACAAGTGGGCCGTGCTCTATCCCCAATCCGCAAACACATTCTGCTACGAAAAAATATTAAAAATGACTGAAATGGTGCTACAAGTTGCGCGCGCTACACAAGTTAGCTTGGAATCTAAACCGATTATATTTACTTTTCTTACTGAGAATCATCTGGATGCTAGATTTGTCGACTTAAAAAGCCTCAAGTGCGATCTAGTGTTTGTCGTTATACCCAAACGTGGAATCACCTACAGTGATATAAAGACAAAAGCTGAACTCAAATATGGATTATTAACACAGTGTATTAAACAACAAAATGTGGAGAGCAGAATGAATCATTCAATGGTAGGCAATATTTTGCTGAAGCTTAACTCCAAGCTTAATGGCGTCAATCACAAGATTAAGGAGGACCCATTTATGAAGTTAAATAATGTTATGTACTTGGGTGGAGATGTGGCACATCCATCGCCAGATCAACCAGACATACCAAGTGTGGTGGGTATGGTTGCCACACATGACCCATTTGGTTTCTGCTACAACATGCAATACCGTCTGCAGTCGGGACATTTGGAAAACATTGAGGATATGTTATCGATTATTTTGGAGTTTTTGACATTATACAAGAAATCTCAGAATCGTTTCCCGGAGCATATCATTTACTATCGTGACGGAGTAAGCGAGGGTCAATTTAATATAGTAAAACAGGTTGAGCTTCGTAGTATTAACATGGCATGCTCCAGACTGGGCTTTAAACCCAAGCTTACCTGCTTGATTGTGGTGAAACGTCATCATACGCGTTTCTTTCCAAAAGGCGAAGGAGACTCCAAATTTAATAAATATAATAATGTGGAGCCTGGCACTGTAGTTGACCAGACTATTGTGCACCCAAACGAAATGCAGTTTTTTATGGTGAGCCACCAAGCGCTGCAGGGTACAGCCAGGCCAACTCGTTACAACGTGATAGAAAATACGGGAAATCTGAACATTAATCTGCTTCAACAGATGACGTTCAATCTATGTCATTTGTTCCCCCGATGCAACAGATCAGTTTCATATCCCGCTCCCGTGTACTTGGCGCATTTGGTTGCTGCCCGTGGACGTGTCTATCTGAGCATTGGAAGAACCGTTGGCTCACCAGAAGAGGAGTATTTAAAGCGTAGCATTAAACCAGATCTTCTCGCAAAAAATCCAATGTTTTTCGTTTAAATCAATTGCTTGCTACAATCCCTGGTCATATCAAACTTGTACATATTAACACGATCTTGTAAATAAAATGTTTTCCCAATAAAACCCTAACAATAATGACCAGAATTTTCCAAAACTTTATATTTATATTTGATTTGGTTTTGGGATAGTATTGTTCAGAAATCCGCCGCTACGCAGAAGTGCTCTATAGAGTCACTAGTAGAGGAGAACCGATATAGATGGCGATTGTGATTCATGTATACAGTGCTTTGGATGATAATTGCTACGTAGAATGTACAGCCATCAGTCCACTGTTGTGGGCTGCCGAAAGGGATCATGCCACCAGTAGGATGAGCATCCTTATGAACAGCATACGTTTATAATAATCCACCATCATAAACTATGCCAATGTTCAACTTTCTCTTTGTTTTGAAAATATAAATAAATTCATTTACTTTTTAAGGATTTCATGTACTTAAAATATATTTTTGACTGGGAAATTGATACAGACCTTTTTTTAATTCATCCGTGGATGTAACTTTTATTACAGCGAAATCGGTTGGAGACTACACATAGTTTTGAATAAGATTTAAGATGGCAAGACTGGATCCAAAAATTTTATTGCTCCTATATTAAAAGTGAACTTAGTAAGATCTATAAATATGTATGACTAGACTTCAACAACTTCATAACGAATTTCAACAATATCTGATCCATTATTTAAGAAACCACTTGGACCGCAGGAATCGGGAAAATCCCAACAGTGCTTGTACCATTCAGTCTGCCTTGGATTTAACCCAAATGATGCTGCTATAAGACGAACCCAAAAGCGCAAGCTACGTCCCAACATTTTCATAACATAGCGACACTTATTTGAATTTCCGGACATAGGAGCACTAAACAAATGATGCTTGGGTTCTACCCGCAACAAAATATCAGCAGCAACTAAAGATGCAGTATGTTCCGAAGAATTGTCCAAGTCATAGTCTATTGTATTCGTGGGATCCTCAGACTTGACTACTTTAAAAAGATCATGATCAGCATAAGCAGTGTTTTGATAGGAATCAGGCTGTGGGCCGATTGAGCCATAGTCAAGATTATTCTGTTTACTAGCAGCATCTAGTCCACGGCTTGCCTCTTGTGAGGTACAGGGTATATCATCGTTACTGTCATCGTTTATTGTGGGCTTTTTGGAAAGGCATGGGGAATTTTCATTGATAATGGCAGGTAGCTCTTTTTCTTTGGAATTCTTCGATAGTGACATGACTGTGGATCCGACTTTAGTGTGTCTCAACACGTCTGTTTACATATAACTTACTTTTCATAGATGTATTTTGTTAATATTTTATATTTCGCTTGATACTTCTTTTTTTTTGTGGAATCAGATCTAAAATGAACTTAAAAAATTTAATGTAAGTTGTTTTTCTGACAGCTTTCTCTAATGTTGCATGATAATACTTTAAACTTGTAAATCAGTTAAAAAATAAGAAGAGTTTATTACGTAAATGTTCTCAGAAAACTAAGCTAATGAATATTTTTGAACAAATTTTTTTATCTAATTTGCCAACAGAATCACAAAAATCGTGATCACTTATATTTTTGAGCGAAGCGAAGAACTTTTTTAATTTTAATTTTTTTTTTATGTTCAAAATTTTATTCTCACCGACGGAAGTATCTCCACGTATTTAATAAATGGGCAAGCCGTTGAAAGGTTCATTCAGTGAATGCTTTATATTACAACCAATAAATTTGTTTATCTAACATAAGCTATTAGACAAGGATCCTGAAAAATAAATATTTTTTTTTAAGGGTCTACGCAGCATGAAAATTTCCATAAGGAATTTTTTTCATATTATTTCATATGGAGCCACCAGTGTGTGCACAGTAAAACAAAGTGCCATTTTTAATCGAGCTATCGTTTTTTTTTTGCGGTATACATGGATATTTTTTTCCTATACTTTGGGTTAATGTGGCCACACTCACATTATAATCAGCTGCTTTATTTTTACAAAAACTAAGCGCGCAAAATAAGACAAAGAAATAAATAAAACAAACA
The DNA here is from genome assembly GCA_949987675.1 of Chymomyza fuscimana. Taxonomy (NCBI): domain Eukaryota; kingdom Metazoa; phylum Arthropoda; class Insecta; order Diptera; family Drosophilidae; genus Chymomyza; species Chymomyza fuscimana. Next base: position 85,042,446 of record OX465088.1, read on the forward strand.
TGGATTATTATCAAGTATTGTTAACATTACTAAATGTACCCAATTGTAAAAAGGTTGGCTGCAAAAAAAACTTTAAACATCTTTATTTAATATTTTAGCAATTTCCTCCCACGCACTTTTTATCACCAATGCATTAAAGTGCATTTTGTGTGTTAAGTCCCATAACACTGGGTGAGCTTCTACTGCTTTTATAAGCGCTATTTTTTGATCTCTTGGAAATAATTCACACCGTTTTCTTCTACCTGCCATTTCGAATCAAAAAATTGAGCATATATGTATGTATATTAATTCGCGCCAATTTGCAACAGCTTGTGTTAGTGTTACCACAGCTAGTAAAGTAGTGGCGCCATCTAACGTTAGGCATTTTTTAAATTAAAATACAACACTGTTTTGTTTTGTTGTCTCCGACCTATCGTCAAACATTTTTAATCGGAATTTTTCGCCACCATTTATTTTATATGAAGTTTTTAATTTTTTTGCGTGTTTCTTCAATATCTCATTCGAAAACATCGTTTAATCCCTTCTTTATACGGTGTAAATACTATATGAAGCAATATGATTTATTACAACAATGCGAACTAAAAATAAAACGAAAATTTTTAATTTTTTTGAAATAAAACTTTAAATTTTTTACGCAGACCCGAAAAACGCGTCCAAACAAAACTTCATATAAAAAAACGTAGCCAAACGTTTGGTCACAAGCTCGTTGAAAACTGGTACGCAGAAACAGTGTTGTTTGTTTTTTTTTTTTGTAGGAAAATGTGCTATTTACAAAAGATGGCGCTAACAGCTTACGCTAGATGGCGCCAGCAGAGCAACAACTGTCCTTTTTTGGCGCCACAATCGAAACTAATTTGCAAAGTATAACAAAATAGCTTTCTGGTGGTATGTGCCTTTTTCTGTGTCTTGCCTCCTCTTGCCACCTTATTTCTTATATTATTATATATATTATTATTATAGTATTTGTTATATCTGACACTGTTGCATTATCTATAAATAGAGTTTAAGTCACCACCCGCGGTAACTTTAGCAAATCAGATTTAAATTGCTGACGGACCAGGAAAGTAGGCTGATAATATTTTAAAGGTATTGCTGGAGTCTGTCTTTATTTATGGGTTAGTATATCATTTTGACCCAAACAAACAAATGTTTCAATTGAAACTGATTCAATAAGCTGGGGTAACAACCTAACCTACAATCAGTTTGATATTTTGCATGTAATTCAGCTTAAAAAAAATTAAAATTGAAAATTAATTCGATATATTTTGATTTCTTATTTAAGTCTCAATGAAAAAATATGTGTAGATAATACAAAAAATGAGCAGCTGTAGAATTGTTTTTAGCTTGTATTGTTTTCCCTCAAAGTTATTAAAGCACACATAATAAAAATACATTCAAGGAGAAAATATAAATTATATTTAACAAGTGCAATGCTAAATAATATTGGTGCAACACAATCCAGTATTGTGTCTCCGATGCGCAACAAATTACTAGTTTTGCCAACTCTTCATATATTTACCTTGAAATAAAAATCTATATAAATTATTACCCAAAGTGCATTACTCACTTGTCGTACATGGCTTATTGAGTTTCCAGTTTAAGTTTACGTTGGCAGTAGTTTTTATTTAGCATTAATGCATCTTATTGGATGCTTTATTTTTCCATATCCATAAAAATGTAACGAATTAAGCGTATTTTGTTTTTATTCAATACACTGCAAAAAATGGGTGGCCACTTTTTAAATCGATCTATTTGATTTTGATATAATTTAATAATTTTTACATATGTAGTACTACTAGCCATTATTCACCTTGAAAATACTCAAATTTAAAAATTTTACTTGCATATACATAATCCAGAAATAAATAAATTTTCACTGTTGACCTTGAAGATCATAAGACTGGACCAAGATATTTAATTTTAGTCTTTCTAGTTCGCATAAAATGTTAGCAATCTTATTTTTGAGCCAATTGTAAAATTAAAAAACAATAGTTCGAAATCTATTAAAAAATTATAAATATTTCTTTATATATTCAAAGTTTTACTACCACGAACGAAAATATCTTTACGAATTTAAGAATTGGGACAGCTGTTGGAAGTTTGGAATCAACAGAAGAAAAGAGTCAACCCAAAATTCAAAATTTTGTATCTGAGTATCGTAGAGAAGACTGAAGGATTAACAGCCGGTGTCAACTGCTACGCAAAGAGACTTTTGGGAAATGTTCCAATAAGAAGAATGAAGTAGAGATGTTTCAACCATCTACCGCCAACCTTTTTTAGAACACTGTCTGACTAAAAATACCCTCTGCAAGAGTTGAAACAACATTTACTTGAAGTTTTATCATACTTCGAAAATTAACAATTTATGGCTTTATTCGATTATTTGAGAAAAATCTACCTAAATATTTCACAAAAAAAGAGAGAGCAAAATTCTATATTCTTTCCCATTTGCTTTCTTTTTCAACTTTTTCAATGGTACATTTTATGCTCTTCGTTTCGAATTTTTGATACCTCTACTTTCATATCTTCTTTTTCACTTTGGAGCTCTTAAGCCTTAAAATTGTTCGCGAGAAGAGCTAACAAACATACAGGCATCACGTTAAGCTTTAAAACATTATGCGAGTGAGAGCAAGTAAATAAAGGATGGACGGAGAAAATAGCTTTCTTCGTGCCTTTCCTGGAATTCGATTCCGAATTGTCATTTTAACACCCTTAAAAGTACGACTTTAGACACATTATTAATTTTGCTTATTAGGTTTTTATACGTTTCATCTATCTAATAAAAACAAAATTATCATTATTATTATGTGCCATAATTTATGGCCGTTTCGGTTTCCATGAAACGTGAGCACTTCAAAAAGTTATGAAAAAATAACCAGCGCTTAATACTAATGGAAATTTCGGTATGAAGCAACGAGTCACAAAAATTTTCATAGACGGATCCAAAATGGAATCCGGCGTAGGGGCCGCGATATACTGTATAGACCCACCCATGGAGGTATCTTTCAAGTTGCCGGATCACTGTAGCATCTTCCAGGCGGAGGTATTCGCCATAAAGAAGGCTTCAGAACTAGCGCTCACCCTAGAGCGGAGCCGAACAAATATTTTTGTATAGAGTCAAGCGTCAATCAAATCCATGCAAGCCTTTAGCTTCAATTGCAACAGTGTACTGGCAAGCACGGACACACTCGATGAACTAAGCACCCAGAAGGAGGTGTGCATCTTCTGGGTTCCCAGCCACCAGGGCATTGATGGAAATGAAATAGCTGACAGGCTCTCAAAGGAAGGAGCCCAGTACATTCTGAAACTCCCAAGAAGAGACTGTAGACTCATAGTGGGTATACTCACTGGTCACTGCCTGACAGCAGCTCACGCTAGGAAGCTAGGCATAACCAACAGCCAAGAATGCAGGAAGTGTAGGTAGACAGATGTCAAAGAGACTCTGGAGCACCTCATCTGCCGCTGCCCTGTCCTATGCACCTCGAGACTCAAATACCTAGGAAAACCCTGGCTTACCTCACTGGAAGAGGCAGCCGAAAGGGCACCACAAAATCTCGATTACTAACGTGCAATATACACCAGCTGCCTCCTCCGGTACCACTAAGGACTATCCAGTCTATGTGTGACTCCCCCCAGGGGTCAACCGGTGTAACCTAACCTAATACTTCTGGATCGCCACTTTTACCTTTTTAAAAAACTCAAGTTTTTTTATCCTAATCTAAACCTAAGCCGATTTTAGAAAACCGAAGAGCACGTAAGAGTTATGCGATTGAAAAAAATCAAATTGAAAAAAAATTTTTAAGGGAATCTACAACCAAATAATATTATTAAAAAAAAATTATTAAAAAAAATTAAGTTTGACTCATATTAACTTAGGAAAAAGCCAAAAGGGCACCGTTAACCGAAGATGCTCGAAGAGTCAAGTCAAGATGATTACAGATAGATAATGTGATAAAGGACACAGATCGTTTGAAATAGAGGAAATTAAAAAAATGACTCTTGTAATTGACATTGACGGAAATTATATTTTCAAAGAGTTATTTCATGATTTTTACTTTTTAATTTTTTTTTAATGTTTTTTTTTTAATTTAATTAAATAAATAGTAGTTGCTTCATCATTTTAAATCTAAAAATTATAATCTTTACGATTTATATGAAACTCACACATTTACTCAAAATAAATATTATTATTATAATAAATATTGTTAAATACATTTTTAATTTTTTCTCAGTGCACAAAAAGCTTGCTGAGAGTATAGAAAATAATAATGTATAAACAAATAAAATATTAATGTTTTGCATTAACAACTTGAGCATAAAACAGAAATCAAAACTTAAAACTACTTGAACCACAATTCGTCTCGTTTTAGTTCCGACAGTCATGCTGAGTGAGTCTGTGGTTTTGTTATCATTTATATATTAATTAGGTCTTTCCTTGTCATCTAGAACTGGTTACACTGAATGTGTTAAAACTGAGTGGATGTCTTGAAAGGTGCTTGCACTTTGTAAATTGGCATTGACTAGATAAAAAAAATTTACTTTATTTATTCAAAATAAAAAAGAAACCGTTGCCGCAGCTATTGATTAAAACTGTCATATTTTTATATTTATTAGTTAAGATCTTACGGGAAAAGCCCGTAAATATTTTGTAAAAGACTAATGCGATTATCAGTAATTTTTTGTTACATATTTCTTTGCTGGTTGCCTACTATTGGTAGAGAGTGTTTCGTGTTTTTATTGAAAATAGCTTATAGCTCCAACCAAGAGGTTAAATAATGCTAAGAGTCGTTTGAAAGTAGATTTTGGTCTAAATAAGACCAGTTCAAATTAAAGCCATAAAAGTAACAACAGTAACAAATGTTTGAACAAGAATTACAGTCTATTAAGTAAATAGCCGCAGGCCAGCAAAAAAGTATATTATCGAAAGATACTTACTTAATTTCAGTATTGACTAATATTATAAAATATTATTTGGGTTTCTGACCTTAGTGAATGCCAGCATTAATCAAAAGCTGCTTAATTCAAAACTATCAAGGAGCTGAACCAAAACTATTCGATACCTTGTAACACTGGCACTGGCAACACTGTAATTATAACGAAATATGTATACCTGTTACATATATCAACTTGATGTTGAATAATCACTATACCCTTTATCCATGGGGTCAAGATTTTTTTATATTTGTGCAGGTAAAAGGAGGCATTGATTGTACCAAAATAATCAGCATCGACTTGTTTATAAATGGAGTCACAGAAACGTGTGTACAGTTTCTTTAAGTTCTTCATCCATTCCCGTGGATATCTTTTACGATATCTGCAGTTAATCGATCCGGGCTGGATTGGCGATCAATAATTTGAAAACTGCGATTCATAAAAATATATGTACAGTGCACGCTCGATAACGTGAACTAATTAAAACCAAGGGAGTTCACGTTAACAAAAGTGTTCACGTTTTCGAATGCCAAACAAGTATCAAGTAAATTCACACGTTTAAATTCATATTTTGTTGAATATATAGGTACAATTTGAGAAAATTTTAAAAATTTTTTATTTAAAAAAATCAGTCATCTTTATCTGTGTCTTCTGCTTTTCTATTAATTGAAACATAGCTTTCTCCCTTAGTCGTTTCAGTACATTCATATCATTTTGATCGACATCTTCATGGCTAGACCACTGTACCGCTTTGCTGAAAATCTGAATTGCTTCGTTTAAAATGTGTCGTTTACGCTTTTTAAAATAATTTTTTCTTTTTTAATGCCACAAATTGTTGATTTAGCAACATTGTATTTTTTCGCTAAGCACGTCACACTCGATCCTTTTTGTCAAAAACCGAGAATGTCAGCTTTTTCTTTCAACGTCAAGCACACAGGTTTTTTAAAACTCATTTCTATTCTGAATAGATATAAACTAAGACAAAACGCTCCATGCTTGGCTAAAATTGCCAAATAAAAAACATAACTCACTATTAGGGGAATCCCCAAGTTTAGAATTATTTAAGCTCAATGCAAAAGGGAAATCCCCAAGATCAGAATTATTTGAGCTCAATGCAAATTACATGCAAACATTGAAACTTTTATTGTTCATGTTATAGAGCTTTCTCGCCTTGTTCACGTCAATGCACAAAAAAATTTGTTCACGTTTTGTGGTGTTCACGTTTTGGAGTATTCACGTTATCGAGCGTGCACTGTATTTATAATTATTTGCATTATAGCATTAAAAAAAAAAAAAAAATATCGTTATCGGCGAATGATAACGAATCAAATATTCGGAAAACGAAAACGAAAACGGTGCTCCCAATTTCATCAAATCGATTCATTTATGTGACTTGAATCCATCTGTTTTGATTCAAGGGAAACCCAAATGAATTTGCAAAATAGGTTCAGGTATTTTAAGCTGAAATATTTTTTTAAATATTCTTCTAATCTTGGATTCTATTTATACCAATTTCAACTAAGATATTTATTGGTAATTATATTGAATTAATTTTTTTTTGATTCCACCCTTAAAATAAGGTTGACGTGTTGCTCAAAAAAAATTCCCCCTGTATTAAAAATAGCTAAATCGTGATTAATTTTGATAAATGTTCTCTCAGAAAATAAATGTCAATTTAAATAAAGCTGAGAAGTTTAGAGTAAGGGAAATATCAATAGCAAAATATGGGGAATTGGGAGCACGTTTTGTGAAATTCGGACTAACAATTACTGGGAGTGGATAATAACGTTATCAAAAGATTGAGTGCCATTTTTTTAACTACGTTCATGCAGTTGGTTGTACAGGGCTGACTTTAAGCTGTCAATTCAACTTTTTACTCAAGCCAGAATCGTATTCTAGTTTCCATATGATCAGATGACATGAAGTATAAAAATAAATAGCACGGGGTATTAACGTGCCATATTTGAAATTAGCAAATGTAAACAAAATCTGTAAATCTGTATCTTTAGCCAGTTAAGTTATTGCGCAACTTTTCAACTCCTCAACTCAGCAAATGGATGTAAGTACATTTGTGTATATTAGCCGAAGGCAATATTTTATGTAATGATGAAATAATTTGAACATACCCAAGACTCATAATTTTAATTGTAAATTCTTGCATTTTTTATTTAAGTTTGCAATCTTCGTGTTTGAAATGTTAGTGTTAAAAGCGTGACACGAAAAAGTGTGATTTTATGCCCAAATACCCATTAAATACAAATTAAATATAAAAAAAAGAATCTTAGAAATTCTATAAAAAGAGATTTATGGCAAATGGTAGTTGCATATTACATAGTTGATAAACCAGCCTTCAAATCTTTTTATACCCTGTACCGTATGGTGCAAAGAGTATATTAAGTTTGTGCAAGCCGAAAATGTGTGTAACATACAGAAGGAGACCCCCAAAGTTACCCTAGTATTTTAGAGTACCCAAGCACTGAACCTAATTTGATTAAAACCGGATGACTATATCGAAGCGCCCATAGGACCGATCGGCACAAAAAATCTATTTTTGTACAAAATTCGGTATTTTTCGTTTGTTTATGAATATCGTAATAAAATTTGGCACTCAGAAGTTCACTATAAGGGAACTTTCTGTCTACTTGTAAAAAATTATTTCGCCTGGGACTTGAACCTACAATTTTTAAACTTGATCTATCCACACATATTAGTTAGTGTTACTGTCCTATATTATATTCCTAGTTGGAGCAAAGGGCCTCTACAAACTTTCTCCGGCTTTCTATGTTTTAATTTCCCCTTCCAGCGTGCGGCGGGTTGTTCTTGGCCGCCCACGCCTTCTGCTACCTTGCGGATTCCAGTCCAACGCTTCTTGTGGGAATTCGCCTGCTGGTTTGCGTAAGGTGTGACGAATCCATTTCCATTTGCAACGCCGAATTTGGATCGACATGACTCCTCAACGCACGTGCTCAAAAGCACTGAATTCGGGATAGTCCTTGGCCACCATATCCTCAGTATTTGTCTTAGGCAGCGGCTTACCTGACCAGACTCCAGTCATCAACCAGGTTTCCCAGCCATACAGTAATACGGACTTCATGTTTGCCCGTTCGTTGCGGCCTTGTCGTGGCGAAGGAGCTCAGTAAATGCAAGGATTCTGAGAGCAATGCCGGTGGTAACAAAGCTATTACTAGGATCTCCCTAACAACAATCCACAACATTCACATCACTAGCACAGTGAGCGGATGCAACAGCATCTGTTCTCTATATTAGGAGCGGCTTCCTCAGTATGTCTCTGGGCTTAGCAGAGCCTGTCAGACCTGTCCTTAAGCTAACCACTTGCTGTCCAGAATCTGCTATGGCCCATCATTGACATAAGAAACATGGATTTAAATACGACTATAACAAATTTGTCTCCAGGTGGTCAGTTCCTTATGGTAAATCCACCCGCTTCGTAGGCATGCTCATTGGATATGGAGGTGCAAAATCTGTATTTCAATGACAATGATACTGTAACAGAAACCGAAACAAACTCCACCCATATAAAGAGTTCAAATCTCTAGTTGAGTTATAACAGCTCATATAATCTCCAAGATCTAACTTAATATACCGCTTAAGGGTATACAAAAAATTGATAAAAGAGCTCCGCATTTCTCTGAACGCTTCATAAAATAATATTGAGTGACGTCATAGACTCAATTTGAATACAGTCATGGTTTACATTTACCTTAATTGTGAAAATTAATTGAATTAATTAAACAAATTCTCCGCATAACTTCGAGGGCTTCAAATATTTTTGTAAATATGATGTACCCGCTCAGTGAGAGCTCAGATAACCAGATAATTGATAGTGCAGAGCAGTGGCGGATCCACGAGGGGCTTTCGGGTCCAGACCCCCGCCCCCCAAAAAAAACACACATTGGAAAAATGAGTTGAAAGTCTTTTGCGAGCTCTGGAATACATACATACAAAGTGAAGAACCTCCCCCAAGACCAAATCCTAGATCCGCACCTGGTGCAAAGTATTAATCAAGCAGTTCCTTGGTCTTGTTAAATGTTCCTAGACCAAGAAATTCACTTGACCAAGCTCAAAATTTTGCAGAAGTTTTCAGAAGTTGCTTTACTAAGAAGTGAGGGAAATTCATTTTTATTTATTTTTTTGTGAACAAGTCAACCGGAAAGAAACGATTTATCTCTAGATTTGCCAATGTGATGGGATTAAGACGGACGCCAAAAATAACTTCATTTATAAGAAAATGAATGTATTCTAGGTATTTAATAAGAAGTCTAATAAACGGTTTAATAATCATAATAAATATCTGAATTAGTCAGTGCGGTTACCGACAGTGGCATACTCTTCACGCATTTTTATACCCTGTACCTTATGGTTCAAATATTAAGTTTGTGCAAGCCGAAAATGTATGTATTATACAGAAAAAGACCTCGGAGACCACCCAAAGTTATGGAATGTAGAAACAAAATTACGAGGTGAATATTGGTGCCCATACGGTTTTTAAATTAAAACATTTTTATTTTTATGGAAAATTTTGGCTGGGTGACATTTATAGTGTAGCCAGAACGAGCCAAATGTTATCTTGGATACATTAGCAGCAATGGTAAAAGATTTTTTGGTTTACGAGATATATTTACAAGATCTAGTTGTTCATATGAATGGTCATGGCTCAATCATATCTGATATAAACGCCTCGTTCAGCCTGTTACATATATTGCTGAAATTTACAAAATACTCTTGACTCTGGATACAGGGTATAAAAATGGTACTAAAATTTTGTTATTACTTATTGTTGTTACTCAATCATTGTGACTTGCTATGTTTTATTACGAGTATAATACTTGTGAATCATTTATTAATAAAAGGCTAAAGCGCGGTATTTGGAATCTTTTTTTGCTATTTAAATGCGTCACGCACAGAACTTTTCCGCATCGTTATCAACTTAAGTTTACAGCAGATGTCGCCTTGACTAAGAACATCGATACAATAATCGTACCGCTATAATTTGCGAAGTGGTGAGAACTCACGAGAATCCGTACATCACTTCCTTAGTTTACATAACCAATTAGAGTGGAAGTGTTTTGGCTTCAAATTAGGCTGCTTTGGAGCACAACCAAGTTAATGCTTGATGACTTTGCAGTTTTTTGTGCCACTTGAAATTATGTCACATGAAAAAAAAGGCGTCGTCAGGCACGACTAACTAACTGTATGTGTAGAGAAACCAAAGAGGCAGAAAAATACAAAAAAAAAAATACCAAACCGTAACGGAAAGATTGATTTACACTTTCAAGGCCATTTGGTTAGTCAGTTGGGGATTTCGCTATAAAGCTTGTTGTTGTTGTTGTTGTTGTTGTTACGAAACGAATGTCGATCCTGTGCAAATTGCAGCTCTGACTTGAACGATGTAAAGCGCAGTCAATCGCATTACAACCAGTCGCACAACTTTTTTTCTTTGGTAGATTTCGTTGTCGCCAACGATGTTGTTGTGAATCAGGTTCCAAAATGTTTTCTTCAAAATTACATACCTCTTTGTCCAAGTATATATGTATATACATATATGTATGTGTATGTAAGTAAGTTTTTTTGGCATGTGTATAGGTTATGGCAAGTGCAGCTGAAGTCTGGGCTGGTCTGCTGGATGACATGCATTTTGGAACAGCCTCAGCAAAACCAGCTGGCCTTGGAATTATGATGTGCAGTTGAGTGTCTGTCCTTTTCTGGGATTTTTGGGCCAAGTGGTTTACTGGCAGAGCTGCCAACATCGTTTGTTAATGACACTGGCCCAAGTAAACACATACAAAAATGTGCTATATAGGTATAGGGTGTTCTTTTTAAGATTCTTTTAAGCTTCGAATAATAAAACTAGACAAATATAATTATACTCAGTAGCCTAGGTTCACCATTGCGATGTGCATATTTTCAATTAAAATAATTTTGCTACAAAATATTTACAATTCATGTGAAGTTTTGAATTAGAGGCCATGGTACAACATCCTTTAGTTTGTTATACAAACTTACATATGAGGATGTTTGAGCTCCATTTGGCGCCTAAACATTTCAAAATAAATAATAAACGGTTTTGCTATTGTAATTTTCCCAACGATTTTAGATACCCGCGATAACGATTTTAAGTTCGCTACCAAATGAAGTTGCAGAACACATATGTTCGTATTATTACAAAAAAATGTGGCGACACTGTTTTGTTACGACCTCTACATACGGCTTAAAAACGATTCTGGGACTACAAGGATGCGTGATTTTCTATATGAAGTTTTGTTTTGTTCTGCCCCCAGTAGCATTCTGGAGGCACAGCACTTAACCACCTTTTGAAATAATTGAAAGCGCATCCCAAGATAAGTGCGCTTTAAGTAGTGATCCAAGACTGTCACCGATGTTGATTTCTTCACGTGGATTAAAGACTTTCGATAGCCCCACAGAAGAAAGTACAGTGTCGTCAAGTGACTCGTTCTTAGTAGCCAGAATACAAGTTCAGTTACGGAGATATTGTAACTGGCGCAGCAGGCCGGGAAATTCCATATTTTTGGAACTAAATACCTTGCTGATCATTCTCACGTGCTTTTTGAAACCAGACATTGTTGAACATGACCCTATTCCGGATTCTACAATATCTTAAGCCGCACCAAACAGCACATTCGGCAGTTCAGTCGGCTTATTGACACGGTTTTATCTGGAACGTATCTACCGCGTAGAAATAGAATTAGGTGTATTGGTTTTCGTATTTCCCTAAAAAACTGATGGATTAAAAAAATGTTTCCAATCAAAATCTACAACAAGAGAAGAAACCGAATTTCAAAAGGTTGCGAAAAAATTTGTTTATTGGACAAATTAGAGGATTAATTCACTCCCCTGAAAATGGGTCTGTCTCGATTTGATTGTCATCTTTCTTCGAAATGTGGAGACGATTCTTCCCAATGACAATGTTTTCGAGTGTACCTATTACTGAACGATTTTCAGCGTTCTCGCTTTAGAATCGAATATTTCAGAATCGAATACTCTTTGTATTGAAGCACCTTTAGCGAAGCAGCTAGATTTTGATTAAAGCACGTTTTATCGATGATAAAAAATTAAAAATTTTAAAAATTTAATGCTCCATAAAAAACACTAAAATTAACTACTAGTCACGAGTCAATGTATACAATTGAAATTATTGCTTATAATTTTTATTATTATTAAATAATATATTTGCATGAATATTATACCTACATATATAATTCATATACTGAACAAAACTACTCAATTTTACAGATTTACCCTTATGTGTGCAAAATTTTGAAAAATTCTTTTATTTACATTAATTGCAGTTTACTTATTTTGAGATCGCCAATCCAGCCTTAACCTTAGAGTGAAATGAAAACGATTCGTCACGTAACGAAATGACGTGTCTGTGTAAGCAAGAGAATATCGAGTATACTACAATTTTGGCAAAAATATACAAAACGAAACTCAAGACATCTGACATAGGTATATAAAAATACAAAAAAAAAAAAATCTTAAAAAAACACCCGATATACGCTTTAATGTAATTTAATTAATTTCAAATCATTATTTTAATCTAAATTTAATGCGTCTTTTATGAGAGAACGCTCTGCTCTTAGAGGTCACTTGAAGTGACTGCATTTAGACATGTACAACAATTATTTTCGAGAACGGATTGGTTCTGCCTGGAATACCCGGAAAGCGTCACAGAATAGTACCTACGATAAAGTTCACATATATATAGCCACATTGTCTCAGGTACAAAGCTCTGCTGCCAACAGCGATCTATGTTTGTATCTGTGCTTGTATCTGTGTTCGTATCTATGCTTGTATCTGTGTATTTGTATCTTGTTGTGCTGCCGCAAATTTCCTTAAGAGCTTTGAGTATAACTTCAAGCCAATTGAACATTTTGAATTCAGTTGCCGCTGAGTATTCAACGGATTCAATTCGAAAAAAATATTTCCGAAGCAAAGCAGTCAACAAGCAGCGTCAGGAAGTGAGTTTCGGTTTCGAAATATCGCATAATGTTTTGGGGTCCATACAAAAATGCCAAATGCGTTAACATTTTTGTTAAACAAGAATTTGTTGGAACTGTGTACAACTTGGCTAATGTTTAACTAGCTAAAATACATATGGCCAAATAGTTAAGTGCTAACTAAGCAGGCGTTAAAGATAAAGAGCTCCTTGTGTTTTTGTTTATTTTGCCAAAAGTTGCTGAAACAAGTGCATTGTATATATATACATATGTACATTTAGATAATATGTGTGTCAGTGTTTTGTTTTACAATTTACATATGTGAAGGCGAAGCTAATGTGACAAAGAAGTCAAAATAAATACTACGGGGACAAAAATCTGAAAAAGTTGAATGCAGGTTAAATAAAAAAAAAATATTGTGTAAATAAATAAATTTTCGTGCAGTTTCGTTAAAAATTAGCATATTGTTAGAATTGATAATTTCAAAATAAAATTTAAGTACAATACTATATAGTATTTTATAAATTTATGATTGCTACGTAAAAACTTTAATTTACAGTGAAAAATAACCGCAACAATTTGTATTCATTAACGCAGTAAAATGGCGTGCTAAAAGTAAATTCGAAAAATTTATTTATTGAATGAATTTTGAGATATAAAATAATAAAAAAGTGTATTTAATGCATCTAAAATATCTACAATTGTGCTCAACCTACAAGTATTCGTTTATTTAAATCGAGAAGAAAACAAAAAAATTTTCAACATTTTTTTTTTTTTGTAAAAAGTACAAAAAGTCTATTTTTCTCAGCACCATGACAAAATTGAATTTTATTGCCCAATTTGTTCTATGGCTGTTCTTGCACTTTATACAAAATTGTCAATAATTTTTATATTTTCTTTGATCTCTTTAACGTTTTCTTTAAATTAACGTACCCTTCAGTTCAATGTTTTCCGATTCCGGCAAAATAAATTTAAAAGTACGACATTTTGATTTTTTACGATTCCCACACTTTTCCAGCTTATTCTTCTAATGTTGTAATAGTTATTAAGCTATTCAAATCTAACAAATCATGATCATAAAAATCGGACTTGCCGTTCTTAAGCTATAAATGATAAAATATGCACAGCATTGTTTAATCTATAAAGGTTTGCAGTCAAGTTAGCATATTTTCAAAAAATTAAAAGATTTTATATAAATGCATAAAAAAAACAACCAAATCCTGAATGTGATGAATATGCGTTAAACGATTTAAAAAATTTCAAATTGGTTCAGTCCAAATATAGATATTTGCGATGAATTTTTTATTAAATCAAAAAAAATAAAAAATTCCCAACATTTTTAATATTGATAATATGTATTATATACAAATTTTTTTCTAAATTGTAAGTTTGTGTAAATTGATTAAAACTCCTTACAACATTAATCAGACAAATATTAATTTTTTAATACACAGTCGATTTGTATTGCCTTTTTGGTTTTGGGGGAAAAATATTGTTCAATTATAATAAAAAATGCGCCGACCATTCCAATATTGGTTGAAATATTAAAATTAAATTTTTACTGTAAAAATTGAAAATAAAAATTGCGTAATAACTTTTATTTTCTGTTTATAAAATAAAAATTCCAAAATAATTCAATTAATAAAATATAATATTTTAATCCTTATTTGCCATCCCTGAAATGAAAGACGTGATAAAATAAAAATATAATAAAGTAATAGTTTGATTTGAAGTTTTTGTTAAATAAAATAATTATGTATTATTTTTACGCAAATTTTAAACATGTATTAAAAGCATATAAATAGTTAACAAGAATTAAAAGGAAAGTCAATTTAAAAAAAAAATAAAACACACTTAAAATGTTAGAGGGTCTACGTTACAAATTAAATTAAAAGCATAATTGTAAAACAAATTCACAACAATCTTAAAAATAAAACAAAAAGTCAATACAAAAAAAAATAAATAAAAAAAATACAAAAAATTGTGCAAATAACTCAGTTTACGTGCAGCTGTGCTACAAATACGTTTAGATACATATGTACATATATGCGTATGTACATACTTGTATGTATCCAAACTAATGATTAACGAGTAAATATATATTCATCTTGGCAGTAATTCAGTTTGAAAATGAAAATTACATAAATACATACATGTATTTGTGAAAATTATTTTCCATTGTTGTCTTTTTTGGTGCCATGAAAATGCTTTGTAAAGATAATTGTTATAAGAGCATTTATGTATGTGTATGTGTATGTGTATGTGTGTGTGGAGGAAGTGGGTTAAATAATGAACAAATCTTAAGTATAATTGCCCATAGTACTTCCAATTCAATAATAACTGGGCTAGTAAGCCATTCGAGTTTGTGTCTTAAGTCTTTTGTTTGCAAAAGTTCTCTTCAATGACACGAAGCTTAATGCTTAATAATTTTTTAATTGCAATACTTCATGGTTAGTTAAATTTAATTTAAGCTTAAATGAAGTGTGAAAACTGTAACTTATGATTATGTTAAGGAATCGGAAAAGCAACAGCTTGTGCGCCATTTTCCTTGACGTACTGTAGTAGTAACAACTTGGCATTATTTTTTGATTTTCATTCAAATTGAATATTTTTCTTATTTTTTATGTTGCAAAAGACAATTTTACAGGTGAGCGGTTTGTTTTAACTTTTTTTCATTGGTATAACTACCGCACTTGACCGCATCTTAACCAAAAATATGCTTCTCTGTAGATTAGCAAATATTTTAAAGTAAATAAATGTTGTATGGTACAGACGATATTTTAGCGACAAACCATAAAAACACACGAGCAAAAATTTAAACTCAAATATCTAGGTCAGTATGACGTTTTGGTGAACAAAATTTTATCAGGCGAAGATTTATGGGTTCGGAACTATTCTGCACCAAAGTCCAATTTCTGAAAAAAACTTAATTTTTCAACTAAATAGTTTCAGAGGGGTTAGCTGTCTGCAAATTATAATTTTAATTTTAGAGAGCTCATTAAGGACTAGAGTATGGAAAATAACATATTAACTAGGGTTTATTGCCTCCGTTAATGAAATATGTGCTTAGAAGGAAGAAATCAAGTAGGGCTAGCTTAGTTTCTTAAAAAGAACTGCCAATACTTTAATCAAGAGCCCCATCAAAAACTAATTAATAAAAACGATTTATTCCTTGCACCTACTTTTAACTAAAAGTACAGACGAGTCCCAACAAATCTGTCAAAATTTGCGCTTCTAAATTCGATTTAAAAAAATCCGAACAGAAACAGTGTTGCACCCAATGGAAAGAACAATCTATATAATAGCTTATATTTCCATAGCGTCTCCCACTCATTTTATTTGATATTAGATATTTTTCTAACCTCATCAAATGGAAACGTCGCGAAAGGGTTACATAATACACGTAACGTTTAAGTTTTAAAATAATTTTTTATATGGCTTTATGTACTCTCTAATAGGCTTTAAAATGATTTATTGCCCGCCTAGAATTAATTTGCAATAAACTCTTTAATAACAAATGCCATTTTTATTAACTAACTTATTTGCTGCATTATTCTGAATAGATTTATTTGTAAAACATTGCATTTTATTTTCAAATCCCAAGTGATTCACTTAATACCCACAAAAAGTTAGCGATGAGCTATAATTAGACCACTATTAAAAAAAAATACATTCTATATTTTTCTACACACTAAAAAATAATACAATAATTAGAGATTATTCATATAATTTATCTTTTCTGCACTGTTTAAATTTTTTTCATGTCCGCTTAGCACTGTTGAATTTTGTACATTCTTATCTCCCGCAAAATATTCACCGATTTTATTTTTTAATAAATATAAATTTTATAATTTTGTCTAAAAATTAACTTTACCATTAGCAAACGGATATAACAATTTTGAAAGATGTGCTCTGCCAACTTTTCTAGATATTATTTATTGCCCTATTGTTCAACCTTCATGATAAACCCTGTCAATTATAATTTCATTACTATGGCTACCATTAGAGGCGCCATCACTAAGTGAATTTACGCGCATAGAATGTGATCTTGTTTTTGAGAAAAGGTCTATATGGTATAGTCAAGCGATTTTGATAAAATTTGGTATATATGAGAGCTATAAAATATATCCCCGATATCAAAAAAATAAAATAAACTTGTCTCCTATGGCATAATAAGGGATCCAATCTAAAAGTTTGGTTGCTTTAGCTCTTACCATCTTTGTGATCTAGGCATTCATACGGACCGACAGACAGACGGACATGGGTATATCGACTTCTATAGTCACCCCGATCATACTTCAGGTATTTTTGGGTGGTCTCCTACTATATGTTACATACAGTTTCATTCATCTTGTCACAAAAAAGTCTACCCAAATATTCAGTTATTGATAACTTTAAAAGCAGTAGCTTTTCGAAGTAATCGAAGTAATTGATTCAAAAAGTTATCCGCTTCACTATTTTTTGGACCATATATTTTTTAGGCCTATGGATTTTGCTCCACAATTTAAATTTATTTTTTCCATTCAACTAATAAGATATCTTTTTTACAAAATATGTTATGAAATACAACTTGAATAATCAATTGTATCATTTTCAATCGCTCAAAAATTATATATGTATAAGGCGTGTCTAAAAAAAGTGTGATTGACTTATTTAAGGAACATACTTGGAAAAAAAGATTATTCTAAATATATTGTAGCTAATTTTAAAAACTGAAACCTTAAGGAGATTTTTTCTGCCTATGAACAGATGTACATTAGGGTGGCCGCCGCTAGTATAGTAGATTTTCTAGTTCTTTTTTGTTGTAGTTTTTATAGAACAATACATTCAAAAACGAAAAAAAGCGATAAATTTCGCTTTTAAAAAGAAAACTTTTTAGGAAGTAAGTATATTATAACTCAAGTGTGCCCCAAGGGTGACTATCGTCAGGCCCTAAGCGCACTCCTGTTTCCACAACAATTTAAATATTTAATCTTGTTTCCAAATCTACGGGCCCTTTAGAAATCTCCTGGGGGCAATAACCCCCCATTCCTCCATACTGTGGCCAGGCCTGATTGAGCGAAGTTTTTGGTTCCATATGCAACCCGTTTAGCTTAATTGATTATGATGCCTTAAGCGACGAGGAATGAGGCCCTATGCTCCACTGGGAGAAGAGGATAGCAAGAAGAAGAAGAATCGAGGAGGAGCACTCTCTTTTTTGTAAATTTTGGTTTATAAGGTGTCATTACACACCAAGTTCTCTCCATACGGATAATGCTTCTAATTTCACAACATTCCTTAAGATCTCCAAAATCTAGGTTTTCATACGAGCATATGTATATAGACGCGACTATCGATCATCATAATCATTTTGACAAAAGGTCCGGCACGCCTGACCATCCATGAATCCATGTATACAGGGTTTTTAAAGAAATTAATGCTCAGGCACATCCAGAAAAAACAAATTTTTATGTGGTACAATTTCAAATTCAGAACTCCAATATTACGAAGGGTGTGAACAATTGGAGCACACACACACACACAGGAGCCGTCTCTCATGGTAACTAATTTAACTTAATGAGTTTTTTATAAAATTTGAGTGTTACAGATCTATATTGTTTTCTTAGACCAAATGCAGGTTAAATACAACTGTATAAAGATTTCGGTGAAAAAAAAAAAAAAAAATTAAAATAAAATGTTAAATGTTTTAGAGCTCGTTTTAGAGACTGCTAATTAGGCAAATAAGTGTTTATGATAATTGTGTTTTGCTTTTTAAAACAAATAAAAATTTTTCCTTATTAAGTGCACTATTTAAATATAACCAACAGCCATAGCATTATTTCATAATCATCTACGCAGAGTCTCTTTGAGCTAAAATTTTATGGCCACAAAAAAATTGGTTTAATACTGGGACCGTCTGAAATTACAGGGCTAATTGGATCTCTTGCAAGTAATGTTTGCTTAAATTAATGCATTATTACAGCAAATTACAGCAGCTGCTACTTTACCAAATTACTTTTAGAATTACTTGCGACTATAAACGAATATTTCAAGTAATTGGTTGTAAGACATTTTGACCTAAACCTTTAATAGACATACAAATAAATTATTTTTAGCACTTGTATAAAACTCATGCTAACCCGTTCATGGTAAACGGTTCAAGTGTTTAATGAAAAACCTCAACACACATGGAAAAACAAATATTAGCATTAGTATAAACATCTATGTACATATGTAGTGATCATTGTAAATAATGTGCTCCGGCTGCTAACAGCTCTTTAAACTTGTCAACGATTTATTTACCCAAAGTCACATAAACATACAAAATGTGATGATTACGAGCTTGGTAATTAGGGGTAATAAAAGAGCAAATATACTTTGAAGTCCCTACAATGGAGCTACCGTGTTCGGACATGGCAATTACGCTTGGTCAACATTTGAGGCTGTGGCATTTTCATATTACCTTTACATTTATCTTTTCTTCTTTTTTCCTAGTCTTTTAATATTTATTTCGTTTTGTCTTGGCAAAGTATTTTGTAAAACTTGACATTGAAAAGAATATTTGTGGAGTAGGTTGAATAAACAAACATTTGTGAACTTGTACCCGAATTTTTATAATATATGACATAGGAGTATTTTAATATATGCTGTGTTTACACTTTATTTTATAGCCATTAGCAGGCCCGTCGAGAGGGGGGAAAGGGGTGGATTCCCCCTGGGCCTGGAGTTTTCTCAGGTGCCCGGTGTAATTACTGTCGTGATTCATGCTAAAGGAGTAATAGAGGTGCCGGTACATTTCTCCCCCGGGCCCGGATTTTCTATCTACGGCCCTGGCCATTAGCTTACTCATGCCTGATGATAAGCTGGCAGAGGGAAAGCTAAACAGACACGGGCTTCCAAATGCGGCGCCGTCATTTAAGGCAATTGTTTTTCGATTCCTTAAACAGTCTAACTTCCCTATAACGATTTTTTCACTCTTAAGAAGTACAAGTACTGGAGTTAGGTAAAACTAGTTCACTTTACTGAACAATTTGAATCGAAGACGTTCGTCTCATTCAGATGTTCATTCTAATTCCTTTGTTCATTCTTATTCAGTGGTTCGTTCTAATCCAATTGTTTCAAATTTAAAATTAAATTGAGTATTCTTTTCATTATTTAAATTTTTTACATAGCGGAGTATTTATGATACCAAAATTAAGCCATCGTAAAGCAGGAGATAAATAAATATAAATCAATATTAACTTCTTATTGAAAAAATACTTTTAAAAACATGAGTCAATTTTACTCTACCATATTCCAAAATATTTTGAGAACCCACTAAATTATATTTTAAGGCGAATCTCTTGTGAAGATTCACTTTTGCTGTTTTTATTTCGATACTAACGAAAACTGAGACCAAAACAGAAGGGAAATAAAGAACAAAAAAGAACAAGAAGAAACAGACAAGAAACAAAAAAAAAAAGAACAAGTACGTGAACTTATTCAGTTCGTTCTTTTATGTTTGTTCGTTCATGAACAAGCAAACCCTAACAAGTACGCTGCATATAGATTATCTAATCTTCTTACAATAAATTTCTGTAAGAGGTGTTCTTTTAAGAGCGTCGAATCTTTAATTTGAAAAACAAAAAAATTTTATCAATGGAATGAAATTTGTATTCTGTTAAGAGGGAAAATCCATGGCATTTAAGTTTTGAAAATTATTTCGTATAAATGACCACGTCGCACAGTGGCACGGAAGCCAAAAAAACGTTGCAAAAATCATATTTTCTAAACCAATTGAGATATTTTTATGAATAAAATTGTAGTTGAAAGTCTTTAAGCTTTAAAATAAGTACCCATACATTGTGATACGACATCTGAGAGCTGCGCAATATGTTGTGGAAGTTGGATTTTGTTGCCTGTGCAACATTTCCCATTGAAAAATACGTAATTATTTTTTCCATATTTTCTAAACCAATTTAGATATTTTAATGAATTAGATTGTATTTGAAAGAAAAATGTTCAGGCTTGAAAATAAGTGCTCATGTATGGTGATACGATATCTGAGAGCTTCGCAATATGTTGTGGAAGTTGGATTTTGTTGCCTGTGCAATATTTGTATATATATAACTTCCGTCACTATCGTGGGCTGCGGCACTGCGCTTTGCTTAGCCGATCCCATTTTATTGTATCCAGGAAGAATATTAACATTATGCCGGATTAAAGAATCCCGCAATATTATATATTTTCCCTTAGACAGATTTAAATCCATAAACAACGCCAAAGCCTCTTCAGCGCTATACTCCTTTGGTAGTGAATTTGGTGGTGTGGGGATGCTTTCCTTTATCCTATTAAGTCGCAAGGGGCTTGCATCGGCAACCGCTTTTGTAATATGCGACCTTATTTTTTCATCGTCCTTCCTGTACATTATTGATAGAGCCTCCGATAGATGATCCGTGGCTATATCGACTGTGGCATCGGCAAGTTTTCTCTTTCGAGTGAGGTTTCTGCACTTTTATTGACCTTACAGCCAGCTATGGCTACAAATGGCTATAATCTTTATAGAGTAGGTAAATAAATTGATAATAAAAGCATTAATGTTAAAACAAAAAGGGAATGTCTGGGAATATTTTTTTTCTTTTCTTCCAAAGTTGAAAAAGTGATCCAAATTTAGCAGTTCAGGTAAACGGAAGTATTGAAAAACCCAGAAAAGATATGAAGTCATTTTTTTTTCTTATATGTTTAAATTTCATGTACCTTTTTATAGAAACTAAGAAAATAGGGATTTGTTGCGTAGTTTTTCCGCAAAACAATCTTAAACACGAATTTTTATTCCAAAAATTGCGATTTTTTTCAAAGTTGAAAATATACTCCACTTTGAGCGGCTGTAGCAACTAAACTATTCATCCGAATTGAATAAAATTTTTATTTTCTTGATCCCTGGGAAATTCTAAATCAGATGCATGTATTACATTTAAAAAATGGTTACATCGCAAAATCGATTTTTGCAACGCTTTTGCGGCTGCCGTGCCACTGTGCGTCGTCTAGCTGTTACATAACGCATCTAATCTGTCCAATTTTGGCACGAGCTACGTGGACTTCAAATGTTGTTAGTTTCTCAGCATAAGACATGAGATTAACTTACCCCCAAGGAACTATGAGGCACATTATCTGCAACATGGAAATTACAAAACAAAAAAAAACACCCTTTTTAAAGAATTGTCTATATGACGACCCAATTGTTTGCTCCCATGCGAACACGCTTTAAAGAAGTTAAACTGTACTTGATATCGAAAATGATGAATGTTTCTAAGTAAAATTGTGTTAATAATAAGTTTGGATTTTCGGCTTTAAAACGGACACCCAAAAATTGTTGTAATTTAAAAGCAGCACGGCAAATGATCATGTATGCTTTGAAAACATGTTTGGTGACTCAGGTTCTCACATATCTAGAAATAATTCTCAAAATTAGATTTCCAAAATTTTTAGAATTTTTACCCGTTCTTGACAAAATAAAAATTTTTTTTTTCTTATTATTTATTACACAATAATACTAAATAGTAGCGTCGCTTTTTCTTTCAATGGTTGGGAGAACAGCCAGATGAGTTTCGTCAAAAAAAATTCATCGAAAATTTTGATGTTCGCATACGAGCCTGTGGGGCCCCCGCGGCGAATGTCTATATAGGATAACCTGAACAATTTTTTTTTTCCTTCCCCAAAATATTTTTTATATTTTTTTTAATTTTTCCAAGCTTGGGAATAAATGGTTGTTTGGTAATTAAGTCCTGCTTGCGGAGGCTTTAAGTAAAACACATATTTCTATATCATTTTGAAATGTTAATTTTTTTTTAATTTTAAAATTAAAACAAAAAGCAATAATTCGAGTCTAAACCTATATTCACATTCATTATCACATTCAATAAATAAATGGAAAACTTATTCTGAGTCACATTTTCAAAAAGACTATTTTTTAATGCAATAGTTCTTATCATATTTTTGCAAAAAAAAGGCTACGATTTAAGTTGGATTCGATCCGGTTTGTTGGGCTGCAGCGCACTTAGTGCAGCTACTTAATGGTTTTAGTAGAAGCACTATTAACGCAGTAAATTATTTTAAAATAAAAAAAACTGTAAATTTAAACGTTTTTTACGATTTATCATAAACATGTTTCAACAATTCTAGAAATTTCCTTCTTTCTTGCAGTTGCAATCATGGAGATTTTAAAAAGCCATGCAGATTGTGGCGAATCCGAAATCGCCAAGTGGTATGCTGGAAAGACTATACTCATCACAGGTGCCACTGGATTTATGGGCAAAGTTTTGGTAGAGAAACTACTACGCAGCTGTACTGATATCAATGCCATTTATTTACTTATTCGCACCAAGAAGGGCGTCGATCCGAGTGTGCGAAAGGAGCATTACTTTAAGTGTGTGGTAAGTACAGTAAATACTCAATTGTACATTTTTTCAAAATTAGCTTTAATTTTACTTCAATTTTCTGTGATAAATATTTATTGAATTCCTATGTACTATTACTATTTTTATTAATTACTATTGTAACACACGTTATTAATTAGCTCAATCAGGTGTTGTTTAAGTGTTGCAAACTGTTATAAAAGTTGTGTGTAAAATTGCGAAAGCTCTTTGCTTTGGGGAACTGTTGCATACTTTTTACTTGAGCTATTTAAGCTTAGTAAAAGATGATTTAAAAAACTAATTGATATTAATTTAAGTCGGACGCGGACGACTTTGGGATACCCTGTACCACTAATTGCAATTAAGCCCAAATATTGCTTAAGCACTTTAAAACACAATTGATTCCGTTTTTTTGACCGATCTGCCCTATGGGAGCTATATGATATAGTCAACCGATTTTGATCAAATTTGGTAGAGTGTTGACGATCTCTAAAAAACTGCCGAGTGCCAACTTTGGTTACGATAACTTCATAAGCAAACGAATTGTCTATCTAAATCTAGATCTAGGCGTTCATACCTACGGACGGACGGACGGACAGACGAACAGACGGTCAGACGGTCAGACGGACATGGGTATATCGACTTCTCTAGTCACCCTGATCATACTTTAGGTAACTTTGGGGGGTCTCCGACGTTTCTTTCTATATGTTACATACATTTTCGGCTTGCACAAACTTAATATACCCTTTGTACCCTGTACTATAATAATAAAAGTAGGGTAAATAAATAAGTTTACTCTACGTAAAAAAGTTAGTTAGTTTACTCTTTGCAAAGGCCTATACGCAGCACGAAATTTAGGATATCCCATTTGGGATTTTTTTTTTTATATGAAGTTTTGCGATTCCGTGCGAAATATTTCGCAATTTATCGCTTTGTTTCGTTTTTGAATGTATTGTTCTATAAAAACTACAACAAAAAAGAACTAGAAAATCTACTATACTAGCGGCGGCCACCCTAATGTACATCTGTTCATAGGCAGAAAAAATCTCCTTAAGGTTTCAGTTTTTAAAATTAGCTACAATATATTTAGAATAATCCGTTTTTCCAAGTATGTTCCTTAAATAAGTCAATCACCCTTTTTTTAGACACGCCTTACACACATGTAGACCCCTTAAGAAAGAAAATGAAATTAAAATAATTTTCTATGAATGTTTTTTAAACTTTAAAATTTTTTATTTTTTTGTTTAATTTTATTTTCTTTGATTCGATTTTTTAAAACCAATATCTTCATTTCTTTGCTGTTGGTAAGCAGTTTATACATAACATAACAATACATTAAATTTGGATTTAACATTTTCGGATCAACAAAAAATATAAAAGCATTCGTTTTTATGCAAATTTTTTAATTTAGGCGCTACGATTTTATAAATTAACAAATTTATAAATTCCAAACAAAATATGCATTTTCTTAAATAAAAGACCAATTAATAAAAAGAAAAATCTAATTTTAAAAATGATTAATTAATTTTATCACTGTGTGCAACATTTATAAATTTTTGGAAAAAAAATTCTTACCCAAAATCACGAAGTTCTTGTAAACTAATTTACTTAGAGGAATTTTTAAACACAAATTCACAAGAGAACCAAAAATGGTTTTATTTTATAGAAAACTCGTTACACAGAAATTATACTTTTTTTATTTTTTCAGCGTTTATTTTAAGAACTCAGTAATTTTTGTTTAGATTGCCCTGTCCAGTTTTCTTCCTTAAGAAAATATTTCACACCACATTTTTAGTTATAAAAAAAAATTCGCTATATGATTCGTTGTATGTATATCAAAATACGAAAGCCGTCCCAGTAGTGTTGTTAAATGTTGCAAAGGAAAATTATAAAGGGAAAGTACCGTATTGCAGTACTTTAATTTGAAAAGTCTTATTCCGACCAATATTTAAGACGAGCTCAATTCTACTCTAAGGAATTCTGCTCCTTCATTCTTTCCATATCGGCAATTAACTAGGAGTATTCTCTAGTAATAGCGGCAAAAAAATACATAACTTTGAACTTTCAAAATACGGATCTTTCCATTTACCAACACTAATATATTAGTTCTGCAAATAGCTTGGACAGCCCTCGTACACCAGTTTAGCATATACTATAACATTTTATTCTTAAGATATTTTAGTCATAAAACTCCGAATATACCTGTTTACTATTGTTCCTCTTGCCTTCAACTTAAGCTATTTCCTTAGATCATTAAAAAAAATACATTACATGCCGACTGTTCACTCAATAAAAATTATTGTAAAAACTTGCACACAACTGCAACTTTATGAGACATAAGACACTAGATACATATACATATGTATTTATAAGCACCGTCAGCATTTATAAGTCAAGGTGATAATTATCACTCTAAAAGAAAAAGAAAAACTCCAAAATTACAATGACTATAATTTTATGTCTCTTGCTCGTGGTTTAAATGTTCGCTCGGCTATGGTCCATTACGATATTCTCAAGTCCACAGCTTTAATTACAATTACATGAATACATAGATACATATATGTGTGTGAGTGTGAGTATGTTGGTGTTAGCCATAACTGGTGGCCTTTGATTGCTACTGTTTCATGGAGCTTTTTCTATATATGTTTTGCAGATATTTAACAAGCTTTTGGAAAAGAATCCAGATATAATCAACAAAGTGCGCGTTGTTAAAGGCGATGTTTTGGAGCCCGATCTGGGACTCAATCCCAACGACACTAATACCTTGGCCTCAAATGTAGAGATTGTGTTCCACTGTGCAGCCAATGTGCGTTTCGATCAGCCCTTGCGACCCATGGTGCTTATGAATGTGGTGGGTACTTTAAAGGTATTGCGTCTGGCGGAAAAGATGAGCAACTTACAGGCACTGGTGCATGTGTCCACTTCGTATTGCCAGTGCAATGAGCGTGTGTTGGAGGAGCGTGCCTATCCGGCGCCACAAAATCCCTTTGACATTATTGACATGGTCAACACAATGGATGATGCAGCCCTGGCGGAAATCACACCCAAGTAAGTTAACTTTATGCAGTTTATTAGCCACAGTGAGCTGATCCAAGCTACATGTCGCGGTTTACATATATATTTTCAGATTGCTAAATGGTTTACCAAACACGTACGCTTATAGCAAGGCGTTGTCGGAAAATCTAATTTGTAGATACAACAAAAAGCTGCCTATTATAATAGCAAGGCCTTCTATAGGTAGGTAGCCAGATCTGAGAGACTGATTGTTGCCAAGTTATCCACTGAACGTTTGCACTATGTTCTTATTTTTTCTAAAGTGACTGCTGCGATACAGGAGCCACTACCTGGCTGGATTGAGGGTGTCAATGGCCCGACAGGTCTGATGATAGGAGCCGCACGTGGCGTCATACGTTCTATGCACTGTAATCCCGAATATGCTTCTACGGTTATACCCGTGGACAAGGCAATCAATGGCATGATATTATGCGCCTATCAACGTGCTCACTCGCAACTTAAAAACCATGAGGTGGAGTTTTGTAATTTGTGCATATCCAGCAAGGCGCTTATGTCTTGGGGCGAAAGCATTGAAATGGGACGCAAGTTCTTCTATGAGACGCCTTTAAGCTTTGCCTTGTGGTATCCAGGTGGTTCTATAAAAAAGAACTACTATCATCATTTTTTTTGTGTTATATTCTTTCATCTTTTGCCTGCCTATTTTATTGATTTTTGGCTGCTGCTCTTTGGACAAAAGCCCTTGTAAGTATAACTAGAAAACTCCTTGGGATTATGAATTTTCATCTTAACTAATACTTACAGCTTGGTGAATGTACAACGCAAAATTTCCACGGGCTTAAAGTTACTACAGTACTACACAACCAAGGAGTGGGACTTTAGAAACGAACGTTTTCAGGAGATGAGCAGCAAGTTGAACTATATAGATCAAGATTTATTTGACACTTCGGTTAGCCAGGTTAATTGGGAGCGTTACATAAGCAACTATATTGTGGGCATGCGCACCTTTATTTTGGGCGAAAGTGACGCCACTCTGCCATATGCCAGGAAAGTGTTACGTCGTTTGTACATTTTGGATTGGTTAAGTAAATTATTGCTCATTGGGTTGGCATTTTGGTTTTTGTGGACTCATTTGGATAGTTTCGTTGAAAAAAGTGATGCCTTTATAAGATCCTCGTTGTATATAATTTATAATGAAAAAAACAGTACAATGTTTACATAATTTTTAATAATTTTAATAAAGCTTTTTTAATACATACTTATTGTATCTTTTAGTTCGACTTTTCATAAGCATTACAATAATTTGGCAGTGTTTCTGATAGTGCATGCATGCACTATCAAGCAAAAATAAAAAAAAAATGTTTTCTATATAGTTTTTTTGTGGTTTTTTGCATGTTTTAAAAATCTTCAATTAGTAAAAACTTGCTTGCACTTTTATTTTATTTTGCATATTTAAATATGAAAACAGAAAATTGACAAGTGCTGCCAAGCGCCAACTGTACTTTAAGCAATGCTGCCAATCCACGTTAGCAAAGTTTCAAACCAACTTTACTGAACTTAGCCAAACAAAATACGGCAAAAGAAATAAAAAACATATTTAAGTGTAATCAACAAAATTGCTTTGTTAAAGTAAATATGCACAGGAATACAATTCTTTCGTTACAAAGGTACAGAATATCCCACAGTCGGGTACCGACTATAGTAAAAAGTCATGCACGACTCACAAATTTCCCACTTATTATATTAGAAATTAATAAAGTTTTTTCTATTTTTTTAAGTATTGTAACCAAACGTTTTTTCAACAAAGCTGGGGTTTGCCTGCAGAATTGTTTAAGACTGGCGGAAATTAGTTGCTAGGTTGCATGCACCAACTCTTTTGCAGAATATGGCTAGAGGAGAACATGCCCAATGATTGGAATCTTTGTATGCTCCGCCCTGTCCTCAATGAGGGTGACCCCAAGGTCGACTCGTATGAACTGTGTCAGAGACTAGCAATGCCACCTGGCAAGACCACCACTCACCAGATATTTACACCACGCCAAATTCTGGAAAAAACCGAATCGAATCGATCGAATATCAGATCAACACTCACCATATATTTGTTGAATTTAAAACAGAAGCGATCCAACGATATAATTGTGGCAAAAAACTATACTTTCGATGTTGTCAAGGATTTCGTCTAAATTTCCTCAATATCAGCCCTTACCAACCGTTGCTACTTTGGTCTCAGTAGCCAATTGTGTAGTAGAAACCTCTTTCGGCGGATGAAAATAATATTGCAAATATAATTGCAGTGTGAGGAAAGTATTCCGTAATATTTTCGGCCCCTTAAGCGTTGGTGGTGGCTATGAAATATATGAGCTCTACGGTGACATTGACATAGTCAAGCAGATAGACAGCCACCCGATGATAAAGACGATCTAGCGAGTGAGCTTTCCAATGCAGTTGTTGTGGGAACCAGGAAAAGGGGTAGGCCTCTGTTAAAAGGATCAGGTTGTGAGCTCACTAGCTACCTTTGATATCGCGAAGTGAAGCAGGCGACGTTTTGCGTCAGACCATATGGTTTATTTGTAATAAATGTTATATATCACAACGGGCCTATTCTTTGGCCTAAGTCAGTTGGGACGCCAAGCCCAAACTGCCGCCTTAACCTATAAATCAGTCAAAATATTAACATAAATATTAAAAAAAAACATTATTTTACTTCAGAAATTCCAACTTACCGTTTCCAAATAATGCGTCAATAATTTTTCTGGCCCTTCAATTATTTTTGCAAGAAAGCAAACCGAATTCAAAAAAAAAAATATCATACTACTGGCATCTCCTATATATCAGCAATATTTTTGTTTCATAAAAAGGCAGAAAATATGATCAAATATAATACTTTACAAACGTTTAATAACGCAACATAAACCAAAACGGTTTTTAGCATGTTTCATGCGTAAACACTTAGTAAAAGAATTCCAAAACTTTTGGCACTGCACCAAAGTTCAAAATTGGTTTACTCTAACATATGGCCGCCATCAAACCGATTATCATAAAAACGATCACAAGCCACAATTCTTTTGTATATTAAGGTATCCTAGCAAAATTCATTCGGTAGTGAATTTACTATATCATAAAACCTCCATAAGACCGTTTAGCCAAAAAAAAGTTGTTATGGTGCAGCGTATCTGAAAGTTGTCTGCGCTAGACTGCATATTTTTATATCGATTTTTGCTAATATATCGATAATGGTCATCTACAATATTTTTCTAACCCAAGCCACAAAACATACAAACAGTCGCATCGTCTATGCCTTGGCTAAAATTTTGCACCAATTTTTTTTTTTTGAATCGCATTGAATTTTTAACAGCATAAAATCGGTATTTTAATTCCCAATTAAAATATAACAGAAACATAGTTCAAATCAAAAATATTACAATAATCTATCGAGTGTGAAATACTATCGACACCTTTTATAGTGATGGCAATCAATCCACAGCGCATGTTAACCAACACCATATTCCGACGCGTTTATTAAAAATTGTAAATTTCTGCAATTTTATATATTTTTACTTTCATTATGGCCATGGAAGTGGACAGTAGTAATTTAGAAACTGAAATTGAGCTAACTGAAGCTGAAAATGAGTTGTACGATAGACAAATCCGTTTATGGGGCTTGGAATCGCAGAAGCGGTAAGTTTACCGGCTCATTTTGCACAAATATGAGTGTATATGTATGTACACGTAATTCTGACAAATGTATATACTTATGTGCATATGCATTTTTTTAAAATATAGCTTGCGAACGGCAAGGATACTCATCTCAGGACTTAATGGGCTCGGAGCAGAAATAACAAAAAATATAATTTTATCAGGCGTAAGCTTGGTAAAATTGCATGATGATAGCTTGGTTACCGAAGAGGATTTTTGCTCGCAGTTCCTGGCACCACGAGAAGCGCTAGGCACCAATCGCGCTAAAGCTTCCTTAAAGCGTGCAAGTGCTCTTAATCCCATGGTAGAAATCTCCGCTGATACTTCTCCACTGAAAGATAAGACTTCGGACTTTTTTGGCCAATTTGATGTAGTGGTTGTTACTGGTCAAAGCAACACAGAACTACTGCGCATTGAGGGCATTTGTCGAGAATTGAAAGTAAAGTTTCTAGCTGCCGATGTGTGGGGAATGTTTGGATTCTATTTTGCTGGTTTACAAACGCATAGTTTCGTCGAGTGAGTATATAACATATGAGACATAAATGCATGCTTTTGTTAAACTTTAAATTTTAGAGATGTGTTCAAACATATAACCGTTAAGCTGCCCAATGGAAAAACTAAAATTGAAACAATTGGTATTCCAGTGCAACGAGAACTGGAGTATCCTGCATACTCAAAGTGGGTTGACTTTGATTTGAATGCTGTCAGTTTTCAGCGCAAGTTGAAGCTTAATGGACCCGGCATCATTTTGTTGCGTATTTTGCAACATTTCCGTACTGCACACAATCGGGATCCCAGCTATAAAAGTAGAGCAGCAGACATAGCTATTCTGGAAAAGATTCGAGATGAATTGGCGCCATCTACTGATTTAAGCAACGACGCGTTTGATATACTCTTCGCACAGATTTCACCGGCTGTGGCAGTTGTTGGCGGCGTTGTGGCACAGGAGGTGATTAAGGTGGTTACCAAAATGGAAGCTCCACATCGTAATCTTTTCATATTTAACCCAGATACGTGCGTGGGTTATGTAGTGCCAATTGGCATCAAATAAAAATTAAGCATCTATATCGAATAAAAGAATGGATTCACTTCTCATACATTTCAAAAACACCAGATTTTATTTTTTATCAATGATTTTCCATAAGCTGTGCTTTTGTATACTAAATTAGAGACAATGTTTAAGGGATATTTGCCAAATAATCCTTGATGGAATTAGGGTCCAAACGCTTGAAGCCATTTTGATCACAGACTCCGACTTCAATATTATCAGCAGTCATTTTGCCCTCAAAACCTTCCTTCAATGTCAAGATAGCTGTGTGCACAGCATCTTCTAGCTCCAGATCTTCGCTGTAGCTGTAAGAGAATAAAATAAATTATCAAGTTAATTTTAGCTCCATTGCTTATCGATTGAAAGTTGGGCTTAAGCTTTTTGTATCTCACTTACCGCTTTTCTAAGAATGTTTTGCCATTAACTGCATTCTTGCCCATAGCAGTAGCCTTCCATGCAAAATAAGCGCCCGAAGGGTCAGACTGATACAAATAGGCACGGCCAGAGTCCCAGCCGCAAATCAGTAAAGAAACTCCAAATGGACGCACGCCGCTAATTATTAAAACACATCATTTCAAAATTGCATAACTATAAAGTAGTGAACATACCCTGATTGGGTATACTCCTGCATAAGCGTGGCTACTCGCTGAACTAGCTGGGAAACTGGAATCGGCTCCTTGTAAGTAAGGTAGTAGCTCTGTGCGATTTTACGAGCCTGTTTTACTAGCAAACGATAATCAGGCCCCATGCCGGAATATACCATGCCAATGTGCTTGGTAATCATCTCCACACGATTCACGCTATGCTCCTCATAGAGCGCCGACTTGTGTTTATTCTCTGTTGCAATAACAACGCCGTTGGAAGCTGCAGGTGCAATAGTATACATATTAAATTTAGTCGAGACATAGTTATCCGTAATGCTCACCTAAGATACCAACAGAGGGTGCACCGCCGGACACAGCTGCCAAAGCATATTCCAATTGAACAAGCTTGCCGGAGGGACTAAAAAGATTTGTTTTAAAATTGTTTTATGCTAGTCATTGTTGCAGGTTATGTTTGGGTTCAAAAAGTGGCTGGTATGCTATTTAAGTTATTTAAATATGTTTGTACTCACCTAAAAGTGGTTAAAGAGAAACTATAACGTTCCGTAGCCATTGTTCGAATTTAATTAACTGGATGAATTAAATAAAATAATGCCGATGCCGATCCGAAAAGAAATGACACAGCAATACAAATTTATTTTCTTGTTCTTTAAGCGTTACTGCCATTCGCAGAGAACGTGAACAATTGGCATTCCCTGTGCGACTGCAATACATTGGTTATCGATTTACTTTTTATAAACTTTGAGATCGGCCATCACTAGCGCAAAAAGCATTTGTTCTGTACGCCGCTTTAAGTAAAAGTCAATTTATTTTAAAAAATGGTTCGTGGCGCACTTCGTGGTGGAAGAATTATGCGTGGCGGCATACGCCCGCCATTTAAAAAAACATTCGTACCTCGTCATCCGTTTGACTTAACTTTGGCGGAAGTTGTGTTTCCCAAAGTTTCGCCGCCGGTGGAGGATTCTGCGCTGACTGCGGTAAATCAATAACAGAAGTTTATAGAGAAAATATTTCATTATTTTTTCTTATAAAAATCATTAGGCCCTGCTGAAAAGAAACCAAGATCTTAGCCCCACACCTGCCGAACAGACTTCCATAGGTAACTTGGTAACCAAAGTGCAAGCCGTATTGGATAATTTAGTCGTTGCACCAGGAGATTTTAATACTTGCGTAAGTTGTCTTTTTATGTCAGTCTTTTTGGAATGTTTATTACCAGTCCAATATTTCAGCAACTGGAAGAAGTGCGTCAAGTTGGCTCTTTTAAAAAAGGCACCATTTTAACCGGTAACAATGTGGCTGACATCGTTGTCATACTTAAGACACTGCCGACTAAAGAGGCTTGCGAAGCTCTGGCCAAAAAGGTTGAGGCCGATCTAAAAGCTACCATGAAAACTGAAGTATTAGTTAAGGCAGAGCAATTGTCAACTACTATACATGACCGAGGTTTTGACATCTCCAATTGGCAGTCTAAAGTGCGAATTCTCATTGCTACTTTGCCTCAAAACTTGCGCAAACTGGAACCGGAAATACACTTAGACCATAAAGTCATGCAGAGCCATTTGGCGGCAATACGACACACTCGCTGGTTCGAGGAGAACGCACACCACTCTTCCATTAAAGTGCTAATACGCCTGTTAAAAGATCTCACTAAACGATTTGAGGCTTTTTCGCCGTTGTCTCCATGGATGCTCGACTTAATTGCCCACTTGGCTATTATGAACAATCCTTCTCGCCAAGCGCTGCCCATCAATTTGGCATTCCGTCGCGTTTTTCAACTTCTCTCCGCTGGACTGTTTCTTCCCGGATCCGCAGGTATTACTGATCCAACGGAGCCTGGACATATTCGTGTTCACACAGCTATGACGCTTGAGCAGCAGGATGTGTGCTGCTATACATCTCAAACACTGCTTCGTGTGCTAGCACATGGTGGTTATAAACATATTCTCGGCTTGGAAGGTAATACGGCTATTGTACGCGAAATGTCCGTTTGGAATGGCGTAGTGGTATCGCCCCTTTCTGCGGTGTATGAAAAACCAACAGATAAAAAGGAAGGCGACGTTGAAGAGGATATCGAAATGATTGAAAACGATGAAATCGGAAGTGACGATGCAGCTGAATAGATTTTAAAATAACATATTTATAATTCAATCTTAAAGTATAAATTGCTACCTGCTTACTTCGCTCATCCAGTATCGTTTAATAAACTTTTGGTAATGGTTAATGAGCATAGTTTCGCAAACATAATACATATAAATATATTATGACTACTTAATGATGAAAAATTACAAACTTTTTAATATTCTGCAGACTTAATACCATTTATTTAATAATTCAGTTCAACCGCATTAAATTGGAGAAATTTTAATGACAAACTATTTACAGCCTACATGAATACGTATAATCAGTAAGCGCCTGTTGGAACAAGCATATCAGCCCGAATTGGCTGGTCCTCTTTGACATCTACACCTAATACCATATCAAGTATATGAAAATATTTTTCAGCCGTTAGACCGCATGGCTCACTGACTTTAATTATTATGTCTGCAGGGATGATGTGCTTTCCTTTTTTTAGATCTCGTGCAGCAACCAAAGATTTACCTAGTTTATTACGACAAGGCAGTTCACAGTCTAAAATGCATTTAGTTTCCACATTCTTAAGAGCTTGCTCTAAGTCCGTACCACCGTTCAAAGTTTTTAATATATCAGAAGCAGTATATTTGCTAAAATCCTGGTTACGTTTTAATAATTCCATACCAGAAACTAATAAACATAGCTCTTCCGGTACAAGAGAACAAGCATGATCAGAGCCTTTTTGATTCTTGTCAAGAGTAAAGTGTCTTTCAATTATTCTAGCACCCAACAAAGCAGCTGCTTGACTAATGACAATACCCAACTCATGTCCAGAGTAACCTATTACTACATCTGGAAAACGATTCATTAGCAACGGAATCAATTGCAAATTACAGTTTTTAGGCGCAGTTGGATAAGCAGACACACAATGCATGAGAGCGTAGTCGTGTTTACCAGCTTTTTTCATGATATCAACAATTTTATCAACAGTTGACATGTCTTGCATTCCTGTAGAGATTACCAAAGGGATGCCCAACTCAGCAGCTTGGCTCAATAATGGAAAGTTATTGGCATCTCCGGAACCAATTTTTATGAAAGGAACTTTAATTTCTGCTAAAAACTCCAGCGAGCGCTGTAAATGAAAAATTTATAAAGATTAAACTCGAAACATCTTTTTTTGTATTCCGAAGCAAACAATTTAATACAAATTTCTAGAATGTATGTATGTTACCTCGTCCATTGCCGACGCAGTAAAATCTATACCAATGCCATGGCTATAGGCTTGTAGCTCGTAGTATTGCCGTTCTGAAAACTCTAAGAACTCTTTATGTTCGCCATAGGTACTACCCCAGGAGTTTTTACTTTTATACTCTCTGTTTAAGGCCGATCGCGTAAATTTTTTTGTCAAACAGGATTTTTGAAACTTGACGCAATGGGCGCCAGATTTTTTGGCTTCATAGATTAAACGTTTGGCAGTTGCAAGACATCCTTGATGGTTCTGTCCAATTTCAGCAATAATGTAGACTGAATCCTTTATCTTCCCACTCAAAATATCATGAATCAACATCGTGTGCGCTGCTACGAAACTAAATTTTTACAATTAAATAAATGGGTGCAGCATGATAATTACGATAACATTTAACTGTTAATTGAGTTGGAAAATGTTATCGTCGCAGAGCGATTATAATTATTTATTATAAAAAATGAAATCAAATACTTTATAGGGTAAAAATTATGCATACAAATACAATATATATATTTATTTTTCCATGAATTTCTCTAATTTATTTTACTTTTTATTATGATAACTTAACTGGCAAGGCCTAACAAAAATATGCAATGCTTTAGGGCGCTACCGGACTGTGGAATGCAACATGCTTTTTATCAAAGTGGCAATACATTACACACATGTCGTACTATTCACACTCATATGGTTTATGATTTGCTTAAATGGATTTACTTTATTAACAAGTGCAACAAGGCGAACACCACTGTCGCCATCGAATGTGACTAACTCTGCCTGTTTCATTTCTTCTGTTTTACGAGTGATATGGACACACTAACGAAATTTTCTTAGTAGCTGTGAAAATATTTTGCAGAACAAAGTGAAAATAAATACATTAAAAAAGCAGCTGCGTTCCTATTTGTAAAACACACACAGCACAGGCAAGTCGTGAAGATCAACGCAACACAAATATGGGCGACGTTATGAATATTGACAGCATTATATCAAGACTTTTGGAAGTGCGTGGGGCAAGGCCTGGAAAAAACGTACAACTGTCGGAGAACGAAATTCGTAGCCTCTGTCTTAAGTCGCGCGAGATATTTCTATCACAGCCCATTCTTTTGGAGTTGGAAGCCCCATTAAAAATTTGTGGCGACATTCATGGGCAATATTACGACTTGCTGCGGCTCTTTGAGTACGGTGGATTTCCACCAGAATCAAATTACCTGTTCTTAGGCGATTATGTCGATCGCGGTAAACAGTCACTTGAAACAATTTGTCTTCTCTTGGCTTACAAGATCAAATACTCTGAAAATTTCTTTTTGTTGCGCGGCAACCACGAGTGTGCCAGCATAAATCGCATCTACGGATTTTACGACGAATGCAAACGCCGCTACACCATTAAGCTATGGAAGACATTCACGGACTGCTTCAACTGCTTGCCCGTAGCCGCCATTGTTGATGAGAAAATATTCTGTTGCCATGGCGGTCTCAGTCCAGACCTAACGTCGATGGAACAGATTCGCCGCATTATGCGTCCCACTGATGTGCCAGACCAGGGCCTACTTTGCGATTTGCTTTGGTCCGATCCAGATAAGGATACCATGGGGTGGGGCGAGAACGATCGTGGCGTGAGTTTTACATTTGGCGCCGAAGTTGTCTCGAAATTCTTGGAAAAACACGATTTCGATCTCATATGCCGCGCCCATCAAGTTGTTGAGGATGGTTACGAGTTTTTTGCAAAGCGTTCGCTTGTTACGCTCTTTTCGGCGCCTAACTACTGTGGCGAATTCGATAATGCTGGCGCAATGATGTCCGTAGATGACACGTTGATGTGCTCGTTTCAGATTTTGAAGCCTGCAGACAAACGCAAAAAGTAAATCAAACAACTCTATACAAAACAAGAAATAATATAACACATCTATTGATAGATTGAACGTAAGTACTATAAACTTAAAAAATACAACATTACTGCAATTGTATAACTAATTATTTTTTGGCACAGCAACAACGGGTACAATTCTAATTGAAGCAGCGAGAAAATAAAAAATGGGATCCATACACAATCAGCACCCAAAGCCGGGACAACATGAATGTTTAACTTAACTGAGACTTGCTTCAATTACCAAACATTCAGCAGGCATAATTAGAAACCTTTTATTTTAAATAATCCAAATACGATACATACCTATAACGTAACCACAAATTTTGTCCAATTTTAACAAAAAAAAAAAACATCAGTACAAGTTAAAAACAGCCAGAAAATAGAAAAATGCATATATTTGACAACCATAAACTGCGACGTAGAAAAAGTGGTTCGCAAGATCAGAAAAATCATGGGCCCTCTCGCTAAGCTCATTGGCCTTAAAGAGAATTGAAAAATTAAAAAAAAAAAACTAAAAAGGGAAACGCTTGCCAACAAAATAAGATTTTAAAAAAATATATCAAACAGTTTATCAGTCAAATTATAGCCAAAAGAGAGACCCCCCGCATGTTACACAAGGCTAACATCAAGCCTTAGTTATATTTAATTTGTTAAAAAAGCATGTATATTTTCTATTTTTGACCGGTATCGAGGCTGTCATTATACGATACAACGTAGCCCCACTCGTTTCCCCCATAAATCATATATAAACTTTATTTCATCCCGTATCATTTTTAAGATGTGTTTTTGAAAATCTATTATTAAAATTGTACGTATTATCTATAAACCTTTGTATTAATAAAAGAAATTAAAAACATGTATGAATTACATATTATACAACTGATTTCAATAAATATTTGGAGTAACCATTATTAGTGCAATTATTTTGACTATAGGCGGACTTCGTTCTCTATTTTGTTGAATGACGATGATTTCGTTTAAATGCAATACAAGACAATTGTACAAATGTGGGTGTGACAACAATATTATACTAATTAATGATTGTTTATATTAGAGTTATTAATACGTTACAAGTAAAATCACTAAAAGCTAATAAATTAGCGCGAAATCGATAAGTGAAAAGATATTCTTTAGATAAATGAGTGTTACCAAACTGTAAAGCATTGCAATATGAACTTTCTAAACGTCTGCTTCAGTCCTGGGCAGAGATTACAAAGAAAAACTCGAACCAAAGTACATAACATATGTTTATTTTCGTTTGTAAAAATACTTTACACTATATTATTTTACTGATACTGATACTTTCTTGAATGCATCACAAAAAACTTGTATTTTTGAGAATTTAAGCAATTAGAAACAAAAGGCTTATTTTGCATTGTCAATTGCTTTGGATTCAACTTGGACGGAGTTTTGATCAGAATTGTCAATATTTTGACTATCTTCGTCAACGTTGCCTTCATCAATATGACAATGTGCAACGCCAGCCGACAGTTCTTCGTCAACAATTCCATCTACAGTGGTTGCAGCATTTAATTCTTCTCCATTTTCAATATTGGCAGCAGCTTCTGCTTGCGGAATGGTAACAGATTCGGTGTCATCTGGATTGCCTTCGATAGTAGTCCGAGCAGGCAGCACATCTGGATTGTTTTTCTTGATAATTTCACGCAAACGACGAATTTCCTCGTTTGCCGACTGCAAATCCTGCTGCAGACGTTCATACTTATCGTGCTGATGACGCACCACGCCTATGTTATTTCTGATATACTCCATAGGGTCCTCAGGGCGCTCCTTGATGACGCGTATGAATATTTTCGTTAGCGAATCAAGCACGCTGCCGCGCTCCAGGTAACGCCGAATTTCATCGCGCTTTGGATCGATTGGCTGTAGCAGAAAATAAGTTGAGTATTTATAAATCTCTATTGTTAGTGATACCTCTATTATAGATTGATAAAATTCCGTACACCCACAATATAATAATTACATGCATACCTTGAAGGACATATTGGAAAAGTTTTGTCTAAATTCCGTAGGAAGCAAGTGCAAACTGAGCTGCCACCTTATTTTAAAGTATGCATATACAATGCTGCCACACTGCTTGAATCTCAAAAGCCATAATGTGTATTTTTTCCATCTTTTTTAAAAAAAACGTTTTTTTATTTGTTTTTGAACATATTTATTTAAATAAATATGATTGTGTACTCATTTTATATAGTATTTCAGTTTTTAAAGAATATTGTCTTATCTTCGGTGCCACACTCAAAAATACTAAACAAAAAAAAGATGGCGTACGTTAAAGGCGGGCGCGGACGACTTTGGGATACCCTGTACCACTAATTGTAATTAAGTCCGATATATTGCTTAAGCACTCTAAAAGACAATTGATTGTTAAATTTGGGTACGATATCTTCACAAACAAACGAAACACAACAAATTTTGTATAAAAAACGTTTTTTGACCGATTGGTCCTATGGGAGCTATATGATATAGTCAACCGATTTTGATCAAATTTGGAACAGTGTTAAAGATCTCTAAAAAACTTCCGAAACAAACGAATTATCCATCTAAAACTTTTGATTTTTTTCGAGGTCCTCTGAAAAACCCCTATAATATAACCCCGATATCAAAAAAAAATAAAATAAACTTGTCTCCCGTAGGATAATAACGGATCTAATCTGAAAGTTTGGTTGCTGTAGCTCTTACCATCTCTGAGATCTAGGCGTTCATACAGACGGACAGACTAATATGGGTATATCGACTTCTCTAGTCACCCTGATCATACTTTAGGTAACTCTGGGGGGTCTCCGACGTCTCCTTCTGTATGTTACATTCATTTTCGGCTTGCACAAACTTAATATACCCTTTGTACCATACGGTACAGGGTATAAATATGGTAGCATATATAGTGTGAAATAAATTGAAAAGATATAACGTACGTACAACCATACGAACTTAGGCTTGATATACGACAATATTTAAACGAACTGAATGGTTGATGTTTATGAAATATCGTATTTTTTTTATTATGCTGATTCAGGCGCAAAGCCGTTGAAGTCTCAAGGTTCCTACTGCGCATGTTTCCAAGAAATTTACGTTTTGACTATTTTTATACATAGTCGTGTATATACCATTGGTTGGATACAGAAAGTATATACTTTGCGCGAATTTTTACTCTGTAAAATGATCAACTTTGGCAATACATTTGTGCGAGGACCTTCGCCATCGTATTCGGATGAGGAGGTAACATCGGAAAATGCT
Organism: Chymomyza fuscimana; assembly: GCA_949987675.1. Classification (NCBI taxonomy): domain Eukaryota; kingdom Metazoa; phylum Arthropoda; class Insecta; order Diptera; family Drosophilidae; genus Chymomyza; species Chymomyza fuscimana. Next base: position 85,082,523 of record OX465088.1, read on the forward strand.
CTATCCGTTACGTTACCCATAGGAGCTGTTGGAGAACTAAGTCGCATTCAATCAAAAACAGATACGGCGGACTACTTCGAGGATAAGTTGCAATGTGCTTTCGAAGGGGATAGCTGTTCCCATCTTCACCCTGGTATTGTGCGACGAGGTCGAAATACTTTTGCTTTCTGGACTATTGTCATTATCTTATTGGTCTTGACTGTTGGCAATTTAATTTTGACGCTAACGATTGTCGGTGTGCTCCGTTTAGGCAAAGGTATACAAGGAATGGAACTAATACCAGAAGTAGATGTCGTTAAATTTTACGGCTCCACTGATTTGGATCGTGTCTACACAAAATCTATTGGACAAATTGACGGGTTTAGCGATGTACCTGTGTCTATTAGCGGTGAAGGCGTGCATGTCCGCGTCTTTCGACACGGTGCTCCCAGCGATCGAATTGTCGTGGATAAAGATGGTATTGTGGTGCGTGCCACGAACTTGTTTGAAATTAAAGATCCTGTAGATCGTCAGGCTTTTTTTACAACCCATCGTCCACATTATAATATACCCGAAGGTGTAGATGCTCTGCTGGCTAAGGCTACAAGCGCCAGCCGCATTACTAGTCCCATAGACGAGCCACTAGTCATGGATAGTGATGGTCGAATTGCTGTAAAGGGCTCTGAGGGCATTATTTTTGATGCGGCCACAGCTCTTTTGCAGGCGGAGCATCATGTTTCCATCAACTCTAGTCAAGGTGCCACAGTATTAGAGGCAGGTGCTGGCATATTTTTGGATATGGATCGTATACCTATAGTTAGCTCCGAGTTGGGCCTGCGCACGGGCAGCGTGCAATATAAAATATGCGTATGCATGCCCCAAGGTACTCTATTTCGTATTGCCATTCCGCGCGTCCATAACGGGCCTAAAATATCCTGCGCTCATTTCAGCTCCAAAGAGAATGATGATCCTTGTGCCGTCTACTAGACTTAAATCAACAATTACACAATATTTACATACATATATAACTTCTAGCTAAAGCTATATTATATGGCATTCACAAGTAGATGTGAGTTACGTAGTATTTTTTATTTATTTTAAACAATTTACAAGAAATAAAGCGTGTGTAAGTTGATAATCATTTTGAATCAGTTACAGAATTTGATATACAATGAGTAAGTTTCATAAAGCATATAAAAAGTTAGAAAAAAATATTACTAACAGTTTCAAGAAAATAAAATAAACTAATTATATGAACATATCAGATATGGGCAGCATCTTATTTGTTCCAATTATAAGGTATAATACAGAAAGTTTGATGAATTTCGTTGTTCCAGAAAGATAATTGTATAATCAATGAGAATGTACAAAATGAAAATATTATTTGGACAGGGTTTCAGTGGTTTTAGCACTAAAAGAAATTCACGCGCACATAAAGCCTAATCCTTACAAAAATTCTTAGTATAATTGATGTAAGCCTAAACGCCAGGCGGTGGTGGTTCCTCATATCTAGAAGCAGATGATGGGCTGGGCTGTGCATCCACAAATTCATCTGGCATCATCCTACGAAGCTCAGCTTCACTTAGCTGTGCCAGACGACTCTTCATCGGCTTTTTACTTGATTTTGCTAAAAGAAAAAGTTCATAATATAAAAATATTATTCATCTGAATTCATCTAAACTACCGATTTTTGGTAACTACGACTTAAATTTAATTTTCTACATTTTATTTTTACTTGGCTTAAATGTCATTTTCTTTTTCATTATCTACTTCCAAGTCTCTACAGCACAGTAAAATAAAAGCTTATAAGTATTTCTACTACGTACCCTGTCCGTAAGAACTGCTTGCAGTAATATCATCCTCAGGATTGTACTCATCATCTACGTTTGGCAATATTGTTTGTCGACTCCCATATTTTTTGTCTTCAAATCTAGCCAATATTTCGGGTATATCAGATGGAATTGAAATGCCGGCTAGCATATTAGAAGACGTTGTGGGATTCGTCAGCGCCTGCACCGATAAACAATAAGTAATAACTTTTGCCAATTGTAAAGTTCTTTAGACAACTTAATTACCAAAGTCTGCAACTGGTTTATTTCTATTTCCTCTGCAGCGATTTGCTTTTCCATTTCATCAATTTTAAGCTTCAGAACATCTTTTCCGGTACCACCCGTCAAAATTTCTTCATCCAAGCTTCCGCCAGGCGAATACGGTGCATTAAGATCGTCCAAGTCTGTTTCTGCTGATTATATTGGGAATGACATAATACATTTTTAAGGATAATTCAACGGTCGACTTACGCCTTTGCGTTTTAGCAGCAATGGGAGCCTTTATAATTGCATCAATATCAAACTCATCATCCTTGGAACTGCTAGAATGTGTGCTGTGTTTGCGTTTGGGGCTGCTCGGTGGAGTAAAAGTGCTAGTACTGCGAGATTTATTAGCCGACTATAAAAGAAAAACAAATTAATCAATGTTTTTAATGTTTCTTTAATCTTTTGTGTGAGAAAAACTACCTTAGTCGCCTTGCTGCTTAAATTCGCAATGGGAAGCGAATGAATCGGCGAATTCAGCGATGAAACCACGGAGCGTTTGCCAATACAGCGCACAATTATGCCCAGGAGAGTGTCAGGTCTATGAATATCTTCATAGAAGTCCAAATGCTCGCCGCTAAGCAACACGCTGGGTACTTTTTTTTGCGCTGCTAATGGGAATATGTAAAAGTCTCTTATAACTTCAGTATCTGCGGCCAAGACGCCTAGACGTTGGCGGGAATCCAAATACTCAAAAAAATGTTTAAAACTGGCAGTTTCATTGACACTGGCGGGAAAAACATTAACAACTACAACCTCTTTTGTAGGACTCTTCTTAATTTTTTTTATGTAGTCCCACACATTGACACGTGTAATGCGACCAATCACATCCAGTTTTTCAGGCAACAGATTAGAGAGCTGATAGGAATTACCTTGCAGCGGATGTATGACAACTTTAAAGTCCGCTACATCCACCATATTCAACTCCCCAGACCAGATAGCTGCCGATGGCAGATCCTGTAAATATCGACTGTGTTTATCCGTTGGCACAAGCTCGCTGAGCGATGGACTTGCAGAAGGAACAGATTTGCGCATTTGTTTTGCAGGCTGCACTAAATTTGCAGCCTGTTCAACAGTCTTTTCTGATTCCAGAATTTGATCTATCAAGTTATAGCTAACTGACGGCTTGGGTTGAGTTTCATCAGGTTTCTTTTCGGTTGCTTTGCGGTTAAGCGGTGAGTTCAGATTCTCCTCGAAGCATGCTCTGTTATCAAAAGTTTCTTTTGAGCGTTTTTCTTTTTCCTTGTCTGAAACGTGCTCGCGTTCTTCTTTGTGAGTTGTTGATCTGTGGCGTTTCTCCAAGCTACGACTACGACTTGACGAACGACTTCGACTGCGTTTGTTGCTACTATGATGAGAGTTGTGATGTTTGTGACTCTTGTGTCGTTTTTCGCGTTCTCGATCACGGTCCTTATCGCGCTCTCGGATTTTATCTTTTCCAACATCACGCGATTTCTCTTTTTCTTTCGGAAACATTGTAGGCTTTTCTGATGGGCTGCATTGTTCCAAGCTTATTCGTTCAGCAGCTTTAAAACTTTCAGTGTCTTTATTGGAAATATCGGAGAAACTTGATATTTCTCTAGGCTGCTGCTCTAAATTTTCCAAGACATCCTGATTCTCATCTGGTAGCGATACGTCGTTGGGCTTTGCCAGAATTACCTCCTCTCCCTTGTGTGTTTTAACCAAATAGTTTTGAGTACAGGATAACATGTCCAGCTCGGACTTTTTTATAATGTCCAACTGATGCTTGTTTTCATTCTCGCGCCATTTGGCTAACTCTTGGCTGGCCAGCTCTGCCGGAGTCATTCGCACCAATTGTTTTGGTTCGATTTTCTTTGCACATATTTTCTCAAAAAGCGTTTTGTTTTTGCGATCCTTAATGTTAAACATTAAGGAACGATATTTGGACTTGTACTTTGTGCCCACATCACGACCAAACGAGTTATACATCTCAGACTCCACGCTTTTAGCGAACATTTCTACCTCCTCTGCAGTAAGCCATTCTGCGTGTGTTTGCAAAGCTTGCTCTTCTTTAATGCGTTCCAACAACTGATCCTTAAGAGTCCGCCGCACATTCAAACGTATGGGCTCCGGCTTGGCGGGTGAACGTGAATCTGCGTTGCTCGAACGTTGTAAGCTTGTGTTAACTGGCTTTTCTTTACACTTTCCGAGCTTCTCCTTCTTCGGCGTCACCGAAATTGGAGATTTAGAGGTTGTGGAGCTGCCGCTACTATCTAGTAGTGCATGCATTGATTTAGAGAGTACTTCAGTTTGCCTGGGAGCAGTGTGTGCTTGCGACGGCAAAATTGTAAACGATGAGTTCGGTTTAATGCACATAGATTTCTCTGAAGGCATGGCAAGTTCGGCACGTTTTATTTGGCGCTTCTGTAAAGACGGCAAACCATTAATGCAATTTTTTCTTTTAAATGTGTATTAGACGCACCTCTATTTCGGCTGCTTGAGCACTTCCCCTTTGCACTACCTCAAAGGTGGGATTTTCCTGCAGCCATTTTTTTAGCTGGTGCACTGCTGGCGCATTGTGACCTACTAGGACTCGGCCAGTTTTGCGTTCAATAACGTTTATCTGATATGTAAAATATGTTTTCTTTGAATAAAATGACATTGTGCGTTATAAAACTTTCACTTACTCTCTCCACTTTGGACAAAGCATCAGCCTGTCGCAGCACGTCCTCAAAGAGGTCTTTCTTTTTATTTTTCTTGACATCTAACGTTGCAATGCCTGGTGTTGCTATTGATGTTGCCTGCACAGGTTCCGTAACCTTTCCCACATTCAAAGTTTGAACTGCCGATTGAGCGTATTTTCGTATACATTCATCGCTGCAATATACCGAATTGGAACGCGATGGGCGTTTGCATACAACGCAGCGAGTGTCTGGTGAAAAACTTGAGCTAGTTATCTTGGGAAAACTGAGTTGCTGCTGTTGTAGCGTTTTAGTATTAAACTTATTGGTCAGCACTCGTTTGAATTGCTTATGGTTCGGTGCATTTAAAGCCACAACGGCGATTGGAGCCTGCGGCTTCTTCGAAACCATCGGCTCAGGCAATGAATTGCTTAAATACTGTTGTAGTTCGGTTCCTGCTTGTGAGGTCGACTTTGTTTCAATGGGTTCCTTAGGCAACTGAATATTGTCCGCGGAAGAAATATTACTTGTATCTCCGGTGAAACGTTTAGTTGTAAGCATATCGGTTATACGCGGTTGGGTCTGTGGGAAAAATACAATTTTAATATTTCCAAATTTGTTTGAAAACCAACTATATACTTTCTCTTCCTGCTTTTTGACACATTTTGGACATTTCCAATCAATGCCTTTTTGCTCCATATCTAAGCCCATGGATTTCGTAACATTAACACAGGTTCCATGATACCAATCTTCGCAAAGATCGCAACATATCATGAACCGATTGTTATGCGGTTGGCGACATATGCACCATAGCCTAAATAATAAAGAATATATCCATAACATTATTTCTGTAAAGCATCTTATAAAATTTAAGCACTTACTTATTTGGATCGTCATCATCCTCTTGAGATTCTGATGCCTCAGTATCATGCGTTTGGGCCATATTTAATTTCTTAGATCCTCGAGATGTTGCTGTTCGTCTTCCTCTTTCTTTCACTAAATTTCGTCGGCCGCCGCTGTCATAGACTCTCTTTGCCAATGGTTGGGAGTCTAACATTGCATCATTATCCACACTGAAGCTGCCATCGTGGCTGCTTTCATTGGGAAATGAGCTGCTGTCAAGTTCCGATGACGAAGTATTCTGAGCACGTCGCTTTGCACGAGTGGTGGGTGCCTCGATTGGTGGTAAATATATAACCCGCCCGTTGCCACGCACAATCTTAACCTCGGGGCGTAACTGAGTTTGGGAAGCAGTTCCAGCTAAAGGCCGTGAGGGTGTGCTGGAAGCTATAGGCATGCCGCTGCTTATGGTAACGACACTGGTTGCCATGGTCACGCTGCTGAGGCTCATGGGCAATGCTTTATATGTTTCTGGCAAAATCGTTAAGTTTGGTGGCGTCTGAAATAATGGAAAAAAAGGGATAATCGTTCAAGTTTATTGATCAAGGATTGATATTTGTCAATTAAAAAACCATATTTGGGTCTGCCCATAAGAATTTATTATATCGTTTTGCGGGAAATTTAACCCTTCTAAGCAATTGAGAAAATGTGACTCATATTAAGATGTCAATTCGCAGTGAGAGAAACATGAGTAAAGGCACTTACTTGAGTGTTAGGCACTTGCGGCAATGGTTGAGCTGCCTCAAAAATAGGCTCTATTGCACTGGGCATGTTGACTACATTCGCAATTGCATCGATGCCGCTACTAGCATCCAGATCTACTGGTTCCGAGCTAGCCAATACTTGCTTTACCACCTCAGCCTCGAATTGTTTATCCTCCTCGATAAGACCAACCACATGTTGCAAGAAATCCGCTGTAATTTCATCTTCATCCGTCGTTTCCAACAAACGTGCATTAGCAATATCAATTTCTTCCATTACGGCCGCGTTTTGGCTATTTGCCGGCTGCTGAACTGTTAAACCAGAGTCAAATCTTGGTGCCTGTGTTGGAGCTGCAACCACTGGTAGCGGCGATTGATCCAGACCTGCCACAGTACTCTCCAACATTTTGACAATTTTTGGTATCGTTTCATTGGCATTTGAAGGCTGCTGTTCGACAAGATTGATTTTTAGCAAGTCATCCTGTACAATGGAGTTTATGAGATCAAGCTGTTTATCATTTTCAGCTGCTAACTCGGAGGAGCTTTGATGTGTCTCAATTATAATCTGCGCGGGTAGTTTGTGCGTTGTAGCCGTTCCCACATCAATGGGCATAAAGCCCTTAGAGCATGCTGGTGTTGGTGTTGACTGCAAGCTGGATTTGGGTGTGGTTGAGACAGCCGAAGAAGGCTGCGCATTGGGAGTTAAGAACTGCTGCTTTGTTGTTACATTGGGTGAGGAATTTACTACCTTGACATTGCTTTCACCAAGTAATGTGTTGAGATTTGTAAAGACACCCTTTGGGCTGGCCATGTTCTTATTTATGATAATCTCTTTAACATCCTGTGGTGGCGTCAAAAAGCTGACACTGGCTGTTGATGCTGTCGAAGCCACCTGAACAAGTGGTGTTCTGCGTAATTTGGGAGGTGTAGCTGCCAAGCTGCATGGCGGTGATATTTTAGTTGCTTCTGGTGTCATTATTTTGGTTTTAGCGACAACTGCTGACGGCAGAGTTTTGTTAGCCACACGTGCTTTAGGGACTGCTGGATATGGAGACCGGGATACAGGTGCTTCCGGTGTGGAATTTGCCATAACAGAGCTGTTGGAACCGACATCACTGTGCTCCTGGCTGCGCTGACGTCTATTTAAGTGTATATACTGTTGAGGCAGCAATTGTTTAGGAGTTTGACGTGTTGTTGTAACATTAGAACGTCTACTAAGCTTTCGCACACGTTTACGTTTATTCGAATTACGACTGTTGTTCATTTTAAAGTCAATATCACTATCGCGATCATTATCACTTTCGCGTGAATCATCGCTTTCATCACTATGCTGTTCCAAGTCTTCAGTGTCATCAATATTCTCATTATCAGCCGAGTTATTTGCATCCTCATCATCCTCAACTGAATCCTCAACGGGTGTTATAACACTAACAGGCGTTCGCAAATGATTTTTCACTTTAAGAGCGATAGGCATTATAAGCTTTTGCTTTTCTATTTGTACGCGTTGATGATGTTGTGTTGACGGAAGCAGCTGACTAAACGGAAGAGTTGGTACTCGCTTTTTAATAGTCAGCAGCTTGTTGCCTGTTTTTAAAATAATGTTGCGTCCTTGACGTTCCATAGCCAATTTCTCGGCATTCTTTTGGGCTTTCATTTGCTCCGGCGATGTAAATGGCGTATAGTTGTGATCGTTTTTGATTATTTCCAATAGTGCATCAGACTCAACGGTGCGTTTAAAAGTAGATAGACCAGCCATTTCTATTTTTGAAACAAAAGTGACAGGTTATAGTAAGGTTACTATTCAAATAAACTTTGAATTAATATTGAACATACTTAGCGCATTTTTAACAACCATGTCGGCAGTATTCTCCGTGTAAAACTGTTCAACGCTCAAACCCACAATTTGTGGGCGTTCCTTTGGCTTGCGTCGCTTTTTCTGTTTTTTAATCACTTTAGGCTTGCGGCCAGGTCGTTTTTTGACTTTGGCCGCCTCTGTTTCGGTTTCGGTGGAGTCGTCATTGTTTTCAACACCGCTGTTGTCATCCTCTGGGCCACTACGATTGCCTATAGTGTGATCCTTTTCGCTTTTGACTTCATCGTGACCACTACGGCTGCCTTCATCCGAGTCTCTATCCGAGTCATCTCGATCAGAGGTTGCTTCAAGAAAGCGTTCCAACTCTTCCAAGCGCTCTGCTTCTTCCTCGTCCAGCATGCTCTGCGTTGGTGAGGTCAACCGCACAACGCTTATGGTGGAAATAGACTTTTCCTCTAAATTCAAGATGCAAAGCATTATTTCAGTTCAATATTTATGTTATAACTATTTTTACCCATAATATTTTCAATGGCACGCTCATCAAATGAGATGCCATTTTTGCTATAGACAACCACGAGATTTGAGTCTGCATCGGCGGCTGGTATGTTACAGGCGCTTTCGGTGAAAACCGAACTTGACATTGCGTTGCGGCTTTGGAACTATTTCTATAAGGCCATTGTAGCTCCTTATTACTTCGAAAACCACGTTAATCTTGCAGCATGAAAAAAAATCCCGACAACATGTAATGTTTGTTCAGGCCGCGTTGTGACGCCGACGTTGGTAACACAGTTAGTGGCAAATAAATGCACGCAATGTTATGTTAAAATAAAAAGCCTACACGCATTACTTTGCCGGCTTTGAAATGCACTTGAAATATACAATTTTTTCCTTTTAAAATGATTATTTTTTGCAAATTTTATGGAATTTGCAAAAACTTTACTTCGCGACTAGTGGTGTGCTTATTATTTTTAGTCAGCGATGTAATTACTATCGATTGTAATTGGCCTCCACAAAATCATCTTAATATTTTCTTACAAATTTGGTGGTATTTTGCGTGTCAAATGGCAAATGGTCACACTAATTACCAACTACAAAGCAGCAAAATTTCCAAAGCAAGTTAATTTATTGCTGTTTTCGAGTACATAAGTTGTTCAACCAGTGATAACAGCTTTTATTGCTGCCACAATCACTTCTTATTTTTTATTTGCACCAACGTAGCACAGGAAATTAAAAAAAAAAGACCATGGCTTGCTTTAAAATGGGTACCAAAACCTTGGCGGTGCCTATGTCCTTGTTTAAAAACAATCGCGAACGTACCTGCAATGCTTTAATTGCAAGTTTAGATAAAGGTAATGGACTCAAAGCAAAATCCTTTGTACTTTTGGAGGGTGGTAAAGATCTAAGTCTGTATAATACCGATGTGGAGTACGTATTTCGTCAGGAGTCCTATTTTCAATATTTGTTTGGCGTTAAGGAATCCGGATGCTATGGAATAGTGGACGTTAAAACTACCCGCTCTATTTTATTTGTGCCCCGCTTGCCAGATGAATATGAAACATGGATGGGCGCCTTACTGAATCATGATGATTTTAAAAAGCTATACGAAGTGGATGAAGTACACTATGTCGATGAACTTGGTGTTTTTCTAGATAAAGCACAGCCAGAACTAATATTGACGCTGAGCGGCACAAACTCTGATAGCGGCCTCACCATGCAGCCGCCCCAGTTTGAGGGCAAGGAGAAGTATGTTACGAACTGCGATTTACTGTACCCCATATTATCAGAGTGTCGCGTCATAAAGTCACCCGAAGAAATTGAAGTGTTGCGGTATGTAGCTAAAGTTTCTTCTGATGCTCATATCAAAGTTATGAAGTTTATACGCCCTGGACACATGGAATACGAAGGCGAGTCGGTGTTTCTGCATCACGCTTACTCCGTTGGTGGCTGTCGCCATGCCTCGTATACGTGTATTTGCGGGAGCGGCACCAACTCGGCCATACTGCATTATGGACATGCTGGAGCACCTAATAATCGTCCCATTCAAAACGGTGACATGTGCTTGTTCGATATGGGCGCCAACTACTGCGGCTACGCTGCAGATATAACATGTAGCTTTCCGGCAAATGGCAAATTTACCGATGACCAAAAGCTTATTTACAATGCAGTGCTGGATGCTCGCAATGCTGTCATGAAAAGCGCGCGCGATGGTGTCTCCTGGGTGGATATGCACAAATTAGCCGCAAGAGTTTTGCTGCAGCGGCTTAAGGAAGGCGGCATGCTAAAAGGTGACGTGGATGAAATGCTGGCAGCAGGTGTGCCTGGCATCTTTCAACCACATGGTCTGGGTCATTTAGTTGGTCTAGATGTGCACGATGTGGGCGGATATTTGCCCACGGAGCCAAAGCGACCAACTGAACCATGGATAAGTAAGCTCAGATTTGCACGCATATTAAAAGCTGGCATGTATGTGACTATTGAACCTGGCTGTTATTTTATCAAACGTCTGATGGATGAAGCTCTGGGTGATCCAGAAATTCGTAAGTTTATTAATGTGGAAACTTTTGAAAGATTCCGCGGCTTTGGTGGAGTGCGCATTGAAGATGATGTTTTGATTACCAAGAACGGTGCAGAGAACTTTGCTATTGTGCCACGCACCGTTGAGGAAATTGAGGAAGCCATGAGGTCTGATTAGGGATCCGAAGTTTGAATATGCCACTTTTATATTTGTTATACATCTATTATACTGTACGGTTTTGACTTTTCATCTGGTTTTTCTGATAGTTTAAACAGTACTTTATTAACATATGCAATATTATCTGTTTTATATACATACTATGTATATGTAGGTATTAAAATATATAAATATATGTGATTTATCAAGCATATTTACGAGTTTCTTTTAATCTTTTGAAACCTTTCATTGGATTACATAAAATACGCATAACAAATAAAAGTTAATGCTAGCGGATGTGTTTTAACAGCTTAGCTTATCAAGTAAAGATAATTATATAACTTTTTTAATATTATAATTAATTAACAGATGTTATTTTAGACAAAAAAAGTAATATTTCTACTGCAGCTGACACATTCTAAAGTTCACTTCATCTGGACTAACAGAAAAAAAAACTATGTTGATGACGAATATTTCCTTTCGATTTCTTACTAGGAGTCGATTCAAGCATATGCCTTTTGGGCATTAAACCTTGGCACTACCAGAAAACCTTCAAAATTTCAAATGCGTATTTTAAAACTGAAGCATGAAGCATAAACTCGCCTGCAGTTTTTTGTCATTGGTTTGTGTTTTTTTTCGAAAGAATATGTAGAATGTGGTAACTAGCTAAGTCTCTTCTCTGTACTGGAAAATGCAAGCCAAACTAACGCAAACCCGACAAATGCAAACACATCGAGTCCTTATATGTATATGCATCAATATCCAATATATGTAATTAAAATTTAAATATGGCGTACGTTTAAGTCGGACGCGGACGACTTTAGGTACAGTGCTGGGGAACTTTAAAAAACTACCAAAATTTGGTTACGATATCTTCAAAAACAAACGAATTATCCATCTAAAACTTTTGGTTGTTTTTCGAGGTCCTCTGAAACGCCCCTATGGGAGCTATATAATTTAACCCCGATGTCAAAAAAATAAATTAAACTTGTCTCCTATGGAATAATAATCGGAAAGTTTGGTTGCTTTAGCTCTTACCATCTCTGAAATCTAGGTGTTCATCCGGAGGACAGACGGTCATGGGTATATCGACTTCTCTAGTCACCCTGACCATACTTTAAGTAACTTCGACGACTCCTTCTGTATGTTACATACATTTTCGGCTTACACAAAAATTGTTGTTCTTCAAAACAGGTCGGTTCATGAAAGCAGGGTATCTTTCAAAATATTATGTCTAACTTATCGTAAATTAAGTCAAAATATTCCTTGCAAACTTGGGAATTGCGTCGTGAACGGTGAAGTGGGACTGGCATAAATGTGTATGCAAGGGCACTTTCTAAACAAAAAAACATGATTTATTGGTATCCGATAAAGTACAAAATAATTTATAACTTTTAAGGATATCCAAATTTTAAAATAAAAGTTGATTACCTGTAAGCAAATAGATAGACTTTGAAAACGTATATTTTTGTTGTCAGCTAATAATTTATTAGCTTATCTCTGCATTTGGAATATAAATTATGCTTAAAGAGTTTTTTGGAGAAGACATCAATAAATAAAGCATATCTATATACAAAAAGGTCGGTGCTTCTCCAAACGGAATTGCACGAGTTGGTTGGCTTAAACGCGGTTAAACATTTTTCTTGTTAACGCCATTGCCTTGTTGCTGTTTTCCATTGCCATGTGCATGCTCTTGTGATGGCTCTACGGCACCAGTCGTGTCCTTCTCTACCTCGGTCAGTGGAATGGCACAGCGTCGGGGAAACCAACCACGAATTAAGCTTTTGCGATATTTTTGCTTGCACAGTTCCTCCTCACTAAGTACACGCTCGCCAAACAGCCAGTGTTTGCGAAAGCGTGTTACCTTAATGACATCCTCTGGTTGCAGGCGTATTCGTGGCTCATCGCTACAGGGTGTGGAGCAGCAAACACGGCAGCCTTGAGACCAAAGTGGCAAGCAACTGCCCGTTGCTGGCGAGATGCATTTATAAGTGCGTGTGCGTGTACGCTTCAGTTCTTTTTGAGCTAATTGCTCGCACTGCAAGTACACAGAGTTAGAAGTTACATACATAAGAGGTAAATAATGTACGTACTGTCATGGTATATTGATCACAGCCCTTCACAACGGGCCATTTAATGCCGTCGCCGCTCTTTTGACATTCTTCATTGAAAACCTGACTTAAGTTAAGCCGCCAGCCTAGATCATAAGGATAAATAAACTCGTCTTCGGATGGATTCAAATAGCGACGATAGAGTGCCTTTTCCACAATCCAAATCTCAATGCCAGTCTGATTCGTTAAAATAGTTTTGAGCTGCAAGTAGGCAAGTAGGTCATATTAATGAATCGTTATTTAATTACCTCAGGCTCGAGGCAGTGGCACTGGTTTTAGACGAGCAACAAAAGCTCGTAAAAAAAAACCTATAAATCAACTTTTTACTACTGACTTGTATATAAAGCAGCATGCTTAATCCAATAACCACACCAATGGCCAGACCCATGCCCAAAATGCACATAATAAGGCTTATCATATTGAAGTGCACACTGGCCAGGTACATCAGTCCATGGGTTAGGTAATAGTATCGATAGATTCCACGATAGAACGAACAGCATAACACTACCGAGCCATGCATGCTGCCCAATATGGAAAAGAGCAAAAAATTGGTAAAGTATGCATGATTTGCCCAGCCAACGCAATGGTTGATCCAGGGGCAATGATGATCCATTTTCTTAACGCAGCGACCACCTGAAAATAAACGAAAATGGTATAAGTTAAAAACGCTATACGAATCTTTAATTTGAAGAAATATGATTAGTATCTCGTTATTGCCATATTATCCGAAAACGTAAGTTGAATGTCTTGTTTATGATTTCCATTCCTTTTAGATTCATTTTTAGATAATGTTCACATTTTATTCATTTTTAGAGAAAGTAGAAAACTGTTTATAGGGAAGGATGTTATTTTTTAGGTTTTTTTCATAACTTCATTGATTAGAATTCGTAGCAAAATGGTTTATCCGAATACTTTGTATAGTCTCTATAGTTCTTACTTTATGTAGCCCCTTGCCTCAACAAATTATTTTTGATGTTTTATGGTAGATATTCCGTGTTTATGAACATTGCTTTTAATAGACTTTTAAGTATCTTACTCACATTTGCTGCAATGGTGAGAGCGGGGCGCCTTATAGCCCTCACATACTTTACAGTATTGTAGAAACTCCTTGACTTTGGGATCCTGAAATATTTTCAAACAAAATGTGAATTAATTATAAACTTAAAGCATATAAGAAGTTAAGCAAGTCATTTGGGCGCCACTTAACTGAATATTATGCCAAGGGTAACGATGCATTAAGTCCATTTCGCTATAAACACAACACACCCCATCATAAATCATTAATGTCTAGCCTGGAAACCTTTGTCCCATATGGCAACTAGCTCGTATGACCTGGCACCGCCTTGAAGCATTTATGCAAATTCTGGTAATTGCATTATGGTCCAAATGGGGCTTGCGTGCCGTCTTAGTGCCAAAACTAGCCCAATAAAGTTCATAAATTGTTAGACCCATAATTATTATTTGTATCGAAAAACGTTGCTTTCTTTATGCCTGCCTAGCTTGTCTTCGCTTAGGTTCTTTTTATCGTCACGTCAAAATCTTGAAATGTGTTGCCTGAGTTGTTTTTAATAAATTGCAGCCCTTAATTGCCAGGCCGATAAAGGATTAGGCACGCAAGCTTGGCCCATGGCCGCTAATGTGCTTTGCTTTGGCTTTAAACCATACGAAAATTTAATGGTTTTTCATGATATTGCATTTTTTTTTTTACAAAATACTCGTAGTTAATGGCCCGTAGCTACGAACCGGTATGTACCAGGTATGACGACGACAACGTCTGGCGTACAAGTGCCAAAACGGAAGCGCAAACATTCAAGTCCTGTGTAAACAATCATTTCCGTGCAATCATGGTTTGCTGGCAATCTGCCGACATGCGACCCGACTCCTAAGTCGAAGCAACAGGGGCGTTTCCTATGTGTTTTCTATAAATACAATAGTGGTCAAAATAATAGTAGTGCCTCTAACTAATTCGTTTAAGCTTTTGTTTTATTATGAAATTTATTTACTTGGTGCGCTGTTACCTATCCAATATTTTTGTTGGTCGGAAACGACACGACTATAATTATACCAAATTATCCACAAAGCCTTTTTTCGTTAAGTGGTTTATTTTTGGCGATCAAAAAAGATTCGTCGCTAACTCCTTTTAGACTAAGAATTACATTAGACATTGGAGAAATCGGGGCAGTGTCCACCAAAGGGACACAACGTTATCGGTTTCCCTCAACAAGATTTGCATTTTGCAATTATGCTCTGTAATCCTTTTAGGATTGCGTGGGTGTTGGGTTGTTTCGACAAATTTGTTTGCTACGCTCACGTAGGAGTAAACTTGTTGACTAGTGAAAGTAAAATTTTTTTTTTTGTAGTTTATGGAATTATGGGGTCTAAAATATTAACAAAATTGCCTATATAATTCATTTTTTTTCTGATCGTGATCTGGATCGGTAACTACGCCAAGCTTTCAGCGGAATGCAAACAGCAATATTTTCCGACAGATATTAACGTGAATTGACTCACTTCACTTGCAGGCATATAACACGCATCTTTCGGAAAACATTGGGGTACCTAACTTTTCTCAACATCTACGGACTGACAGACGAATGAGAGCATAAAGAACACCTGTTACGCTATGCGTATAGGGTGTAGTAGTGAATGTGTAAGTGCGCGGAGCGTAACAAAAATCTGCATCACCAGTTTTTTGACTCTTATAAGCAGAATTTGATAGTACACCGAAAATGGAATACAAAACCAACAATTTTTTCAAAAACATGCAGAAAGACCTCTTTTGTTAGTTCTATTAGTTTAAATGGCTTTCTTTACCTCACTTTCTATACAATTATCCAATACACACTAAGGTTTTTCCGTTTCCGTTTCACCTTTATTGTGACCACAGCTGTATGTCTAGACCACATGTTTGTTTCAACTCAATTTACAGGCGTCATAAACGCGGGGAGCCCGGCCCGGTCATGTATACAAATTGTTCGTGTTACATTTCAATTTGTAGTTTGGCGCTTAGTCCAGCTGGTTGGAGTGAAACTGTGCCCTTGACGTTGACAGGGTTTTTATCTGATGCGCCTTGCCGCATCTAATTGCAACAGCATAAAATTATTCATAAAAATAATGTAAATGACACACCCTAATGCAAGGAATGCTTGGCTAGACAAGCGCCAAACAACAACTACTACAAATTGTTTCCGTCTGCTCAATGAAGTTCTTTTTTTATTTTAGGACCAGACTAGGTCTGTTAATTACCTTCGGTTGCCACCGTTTTGGCAACAGGCCGGGACCTGTAAGCGTGGCCATGACGTAATTAAAAGTCGAGAGTGTAGAGAGCAAAACAAATATGGCCATGTTGGCAAATCCGGCAAAGGATTGATTCGGTGGCCACCACATCGAGTTCATATAGAGCGTTGTCAGCGTTATGCACTTGATGATGCCTGAAAAAAAGTAGCACAGAAAATAAGTTAGAAGTTGTATGTGTTTCAACGAAAAGCCGAGATGTGTGTGTAAAAGGTGTAACCTCACCCACTAAAGCTCTGCTTCTCTCTGATGATAGCTAGCTAGATTCTCATTTATAGTATGAAGTGTGGCGTTACCCTTTCATGATGCCTATAGCACGACAGTTGTTCTGCGAACTAAGAAAGATAGTCAAGCCAGCCTATCAGTGCTAAGAATCATGAACGGACAAAAAATCATGTCATGTGTTCATAAAACGGATACGTCTCAATGCTTGAACCCTTATAAATGTACATTCTCATATGTATGTAGATATGTACATATATATGTATGTCACAAATTAGTTATTAATTTGGTTGGTCTCTTTTTTGTAGGTGCAGGGCTTGTTATGCTTCGTTAGGTTTGCGTGTAAAGGAAATTGAAGTAATTTATTTCTTTTATGTATTATGCCATCTAGATTAAATGTTAATGTACAAAATTGATTTACTTATTTCAAGCAGAACCATCTAGTTGGCCATACCGACTCACTTTTTGCTAACTAATTCAGTAATTAAACTTTGTATATAGTACAATATATGGTTCAATATCAAGGTCGCCGCCGCGTTACGAGTTGCCCAATGCCCGGATGTTTTATAGCCATATTACTGTGTGGCATATGGTTCGGGTTAAAGAGCAGCAAGCACTATGGCAATATGGTGTCCAAGCACGCAAGTCTTTTCTTCAATAAAAAACACAAACAAAACTTAATTGCCGGCGCGTAAATTTCTATACAATGTGCCATAATCTTCAAGAGCAAAGTAAGCACAAAACTACAGAGCTTAATTGGTTGGGACTTATGTGCTCATATTTGCGACACTATTAAAAAACAACTAAACCGCAATTAGCTGACTTTAAGAACAGCCATATCGTCTAGGACATCGGGGTCTTCTATTAAGCACAATGTGGGCGTTTCTGGGTACGCCTTGATGCCAATGTTTACGGGCCACTTTGGCTGCAGTTCGTTCACTTTTTATATTCAACCTACGCTTGTTAATACTTACTAAGTGCAGTAATTGGACCCCAATGTATAAAACGACGAAAGCCAGACAGTTCGGCGCTCATCTTGTATATCCACGTAGTATTTAAGTTTAAATTTTATACAAATTTTTAGTGCATCTTCTAGTGCTTAAAATCTGCAACAGCATACGATTCATATAAACATGTAAACAATGCATTCACATGATTTTTAACAAATTTAGCTGCTGCTTTGTTTTTTTCGTTATACAAATAAATAATTAAACTTTGTTATTCACTTATTTTATTTTTGTTATATTTTGCTGCTTTTTATTTATTTAATTCTGTATTTTCCGCATCGTTTTATATATCGTCTATGCGGCGCTTACATTTTCTTATTCTGTTGAAAAGAGTGTGTACATACTGAAGTATTTGATAAAAAACTACCAGACCCTGTTAGCTTGTAGAGGTAATTTTCGCGTCACTGTTAAAAAGTACTAATTGTCAACAGTGCTTGCAGTTGGCCGTTATTATTTGAAATATAATTTTAATAGCTTCGGCTATATAAAGCTCCACAAGTTTAGGAAACGGCGAGTGCCTTCTACTTTTAAGTACTGTAAAATAGAGTTCATGACAAAAGTCTTTTAATATATTAACAGTTCAAATTGTGCATAGACTATGTACGGCTTCATAAATATGAAATTATTATAGAAATAAGTCTACTAGACAATCACTAGACGGCTTAAACGATTTTATGTGAGAGATCAAAAAAAAATAAAATTTTCTTTGGTTAGATATTTCTGGTTTTAAGTAATAATCATGTAAATATTTTTGCTAACCATTCAACAAGTCATTGCTTTACATTAATTAGTTGATCTTACTAAAACTAATAGAAATTGTTTAAAACTTTTTCAGTATACAGAACATTTGTTTATTATTGATTGTAAAAATTATAGAATATTCGTATATAGAAAGACATTTGAATCAATTATAAAATAGGCACTTTTAGAAATTATGTTCCAGTCTTACAAATGACTGAATTCAGTCATTCATCAGGTATGTTATGGATGACCTTGTACACTTGAAAAATTGGAATTTGCACAAAAAAAAACAAAAAAACAGAAAGCTTAAATAAGGCATGTTGTACATCCAATATTGATTTTCATAAACAGCATAGCTTTCATAATTCATGTTGCACTAGAAGAGAATGATCTTTCCTTGGGGCATTATGTTTTTTGGGCGGGACATTTACAATCTATTTTTAAATCTTAGTTGTCTAAATATATTACATTTTTAAATTTATCACAAAATTCGAAAATTAAATACATATATATATTTTTTTTTTTAATTTGACTTTATGATATTGCTCTTTCTACTAATCTATCTCTATGGATTTTTAAAGAGTTCGTTTTCCGGTTTCTTTTCAATTTTATTTTGTGACATTCTTAACTATTTTTTAATATTTTTTTGTCTTCTTTGCGTTTTTCATATGATTTCTCATTACAGTTCTAACTTTTTGGAACCCATATTTTAGCATTAAAAAAACTTTTCTATATTATAGTAAGCCTTCTTTTTCAATCTGTATAAATAAAACTAAGACTTGTACCATCTACAACTAAACAACAATTGACGGATAGCAAAAAAAACTAATAAAACGCAAAAAAAATCCAGTGGAAGTCGGTAATAATAAATATATTTATTTATTTTTTCTTGAGCAAATCAACAAAGTGTTACGAAATTGTATTGCTAATCACAAAAACTTCCTAGGATCAATATAAAATTGCAAAACATTTGCCATCCCGAACTCGCCTTACCGTTTTATTTGACTAAGTTTAAAAAAAAAATTTTAAAAAACGGCAGCTCCCTTATAAAAGTTTGGTTTTTAAAAACTTGTTGACGAGTTCTTATATAGCAAGCACAACAAACAAAATGCAGATGTGGCTCAGATTTTAAATTTATCTAAGCTTTTGGTAAATATGGTTACGACTTCTATCATTATGCTACCATGTATTGTGAAAGTGTCGTAGTTATTTCCAAAAGTCAAAGAAACGTTACCAATTTCTAAGAAATTTTTATTTAAGAAAGTAGTATTTAATACTAAAAAAAAAAACATCTAAATAATGTAAAGTAAATACAAACCATTTGTTATTTAAAAAAAAAACAACCTTGCAATTTTATTTGTAACAAAAAAGCTTTGACAAATTTAATTATTAGACACGCTAAATTAAACTTTAATTACGTTTGTTTGCAAAAAAAAAAAATACTAAATTCTTAAAACATCGATAAACGGCACACATTCGATAAAAAGTATCGATGCCCAATGGCAACAAAAAATATTTATGCAGCTCCAACCAGAGTTCAGTGTTTTGTCAAACTGATTTTGCGGTCACACTGTTCGGCTCGCTATGAAAGGGCGGAGAAAATTGTTGTGTGAATTAAATGGTGTATTCGTCCAAGAAATTCAGTTTTACTGCAATTTCAACTAATTTTACAAATTTATATTTAAAAAAACGACGCAATTTCCGCTTTAAGAAATGAAGTTGATTTAAGTTCAGGGCATAAAAAACGGCAAGCAAAATTCACGCGTGTGTTAAATGCAAAGAGCATAACCGAATAAATGTTAAGCGCAAAAGCAAAGTGCAAAAGGCATTAAAAATAAAATACAAAAAATAAATTTAGCACAAAAAAGCAAACGAAACGGGAAACGCATTTAAAAATAATCAAGATATATTCGAAAAAAAAAAAAAATAAAGAATGTGAAATTTCAATCAACAAAAGTGCATTTAAACAACTGACAAATTCATTTTTTAACGCAAACATATTTTGAAAACAGTGTTTTGGTCGAGACAGCCAACAGCCAAGTTCCAAGTCGTCGTTGTCGCATTTGTACTTAGTACTTTTCTACGCGTATTTCTTTTGTTTTGCTTGGTTTTGTTTCGCCTTCACAAACACACCAACACACACAAACAAACGCACCCCGTCGTTCGCCCCCCTCGTCAACGAAGTCGGTTGCGTATCTTTGTGCGTCAGTTTATAAAGTTTAAGTTGGTCGTTTTTGTATCTTTGAGTGCGTGCTGCTGCTGGCGTGTGTATGTGTAAACATATATATATATACGAGTATCTAAAAGTTGAGCAAGGACGACAACGACGAAGACGACGACGACGTAGCTTTTGCATTTTGCTGTCAACTAGCCCAAAAGGCAGCGCAATTGCTGCGTCTGCTGCTGCACAGCTTGTTTGATAGTGAAGGAGTACACGTTCAAAAAAAAAATGGATACCTTTCGCAAATGGCTAAACAAACCAAAGGTATGTGCGTATTTTATTATACATACATGTAAATACATATGTAAATATACAGAAATAAAACTGATAAAAACTATTCCACTGTCAGCTGCTGTTGCTGCTGTTTTTGCTGATAACCCAAATTGCATTTGTATTGCTAGCATTGCATTTGTTTCGTTGTTTCTTGTTTGGCTTATCAAGCCATGCTAACTAATAATAACTAAAAACAAACAGTGCAATAATTAATTAACACAAAAGAAAAAGAAGAAAACAAAAATGGTGTCAGAGGCAACACAGCAGTCGCCAAAGCAATGGCCGCTGCTGCGCTTTGTTGTTGTTGTTGCTGCTGCTGTTATTCGTGTTAACTGTTAAATGTGTCGTTGTGACGTCAGCGTTGCGCTGTTTGGCCCTGGTTTAGCTAGCAGCACTCACACTCGCACTCATACTCAGTTTAAAACTGAGAGCCTTTACTTTTTGCATTCGTCACCTCTCTCGTTCTGCCTTATTTATCTGGGCTTTAACCACAATTGTATTTCCCCACGTTGTTATACCCTATATCCATAGGGTTAGGGGCATTATGGACTTGTGCAATGTGTGTGTAACAGACAAATATTCCCATGTTTTCAGAGACCATAACAGCTAGAGACGTCGAATTTTAACCATATGCTGGTGATGATTCATTTCGGTGTATTACCCCTACGAGAATTTCGCGGTTTACGCCCACATTATAAAAGCCAGCCGGTTCAAATGTGACACAGTTTTACGTCTTGAGGCTAAGAATAGTAAGCTGCAGATCGAAAGATCGGCAAAGCCACCAAATTTGCTATTTCGCAAAACACCAACAAGCCTTTAACCTTTTTTTTTCTTGGAGTCTGTGCGTGCAGGGTATACCAATGTCAGCCAACGCCCCGACTTATTCACATTTTTTTTAATGGTGGTCGTTGTTGTTGTCGTTGTCGACTGGACCTGCATGATTAATTCGCTGACGTTCACAGAACTTAGCTAAAACAGAACAAGTGTGTATGTACTATGTAAGTAGCTGCATTAACATTTTGCAAGTGAATACTGTAGTATACGTGTCACTCAATTCAAATGAGTAACAAATACAAGTATGTCTGTATCTCTGCTTGGTAAATAAAGAGACGAGTTTACCATGCGTTGGTATTGCGCTTTAAACCCTAACTAGAGCATATTATGTTTGTTTCAAAGATTTACCCAAAAATGAAGAAGAATGAATATCCCAACCTATAAAGCAGTGGTGGGCAAAACTCCTACAAACAAATATTTCTTTGTGTGAGTAAGCAGCGCAGTAAGCAAAAGCGCAGGAGAGAGCATGAACCGCAATCAAGCAAGAATAAGAGAGAGATTTCACACACTTGGATCGTGCATGAGCCGACTGCGCTGCGGCAGATTTTATTGCCCTACCCTCGCGAGTATATAAATTGAGAGACTGCCCCCCACTACTGCTAAAAAGTATTATACTCTACTTAGTGAATAATGTGATGATTTGCTCAAGAAATTACAACTAACTAGATGTATTTTTTTTTTAATTCTCCACTTCTACAATATTCTATTAAGAATAGTTTTTTAAACACATTGTTAATTATGGGATCTTATTCTCTACTAAGTCGTTGGCCATAGTTGCTGGTACTATAGTATAAATAAATAATATTATGTATTTCTGATTTGATAAAATAATAATTTCTATTCTTGTATGTTATAAAAAAGATTAAAATCAACAAGTATCTTAAGTTATTGTACAAAACTAATTAGACCACAGCTTGCCTATTAGAACTTTTGTAGAAAAAATCCTGTAATTTTTTTGCACACTTAACATGTATTAACTTTCCAATTTTAAACAAAATTGTAAAGTGTATCCCACGTCTAGTTACTACCTCGAGTTACGCGTATTTCTTAAAAGGTGTTTTTCGCGGAAATCAAGTATTTATTTATTGTTTATTAAGACACTATCTTAATGCATAAGCTATAGATATCCAATTTTATCTGGCGTCACAAAAAACTAATAAGAAAACGCACTAAAGCTTTATTTGTGCAAAAATATTATAACATGTTTCTTATGTAATAACTAAATTATCGCTATGTAAAGAACAAGTGAAGCTCGCATCATCGTCATTTGCCATTTTGAAAAACGAAGCAGCTGTCAAAATGTGTGTGTTTATAAAATTAAACTACAAAGAACTGAATCATAGTCTATATAGATTGATAAAACAAATAAATTTTTTAAATTTGGCTTAATTTAATAAAAAACTATTGGGGTCTTCTTTTGTTGGGTATAATTGCAAAAAAGCCCAAAGTGTCCAATAACAAAAACATGGGTATTTATGCCCGACCCAGAGGCTTGATTACAAAAAGTAGGATATTCGTACGCAAAAAAGTGTTGCAAAAGTACCAATATCTACAAGTGTGTACATATTTTTTATGCTCATTTTGGTTGGTATTATTTTGCGCATGTAGGGTGATGGAAAACTAAACTTTTTCTTAAATAATTAAATTGCTAATTTCTTGGCAGTGAAAGATTTTCAAATATGTATTGTACTGACAAATATCCAAAACTTATTAAACTTTTATGCTTTTAAATTAAATTATTCTCACAAAAACTTTTCTTAACAAAAAATTCACGCCATATGACAACTGCTACATATGTAAACAGCTGATTGTTGTTGCTCTGGCATCCATCGTTGTTTGGTTGTTCACGTCATTGCTCGGGTATTCTTGCCTTTATGCTCGGGTATTCTTGCCTTTATGAAGAAATATTTGCATTGGTAAAGCTTTTTTAAAATTGCAAAAGTACTGCCATTGTGCTGCGAATGTGTACTGTCAAAAGTTGTAACATACCTCTTTTTTAAATGCCATTTACTTTTTGGGCACTTATCAAATGTATCCAAAGTTTCTTGTAATAAGGAAAAATCATAAAAATTTAGACTACAGTTGGTACTTATTATTTTGCAAGGCGAAAGGGTATGTAACCCTCTACGCTGTGAATTTTGTCAAAACTTTTATATGTATTTGCTTACTATACCAGAAAACGCATACATACTCGTACATATGTACTACATAATATTCTCGTGCGCATTTAATAATAAAAAAAGCACCGCGGCCTTCGTTCGTGTTGCAAATTATTAGCACACACAATAATTTGACTGGTGTGCATGTTTATTATATGCAACTTAGTCTAAGGTGGAATTTTCATACTTGAAAATAATAATATTACATGACGTGTTGTTTATGCAAAAACCTAGTTTAGAAACTAATTTGATATATATTTGCTTCTAAATTCAAATTCAAATTTCCCACGTTTAAGATGATTTTTCGAGTGTAACTTCCGTGTTGTTCTCCATTTTTCTCTCTTTGGGATTAATGATAAATGCGCTTGTAAAATCTAAATTTAGTTGTCCCAGAGTTAGACAAAAATTTAAAGGCGTATTTTATTTTGGAACATCTCTTATATGTGGCTACAACTTCTCAGCTGTTCCAAAAATAGTTGCCGGCAACAAAATCTAATGAAGAGTGAAGTGCCAATCACAGCGTTTTAGTTTTGGAGACTTTTGCTGATCGTGCCTGGAGTCTCTAGCATGCCTATCGAGCGTCAATATGTCAAATGATTGACAGTTTGATTAACGTTAACAAAAAAAAAAAAAAACAACAACAAATTTTAAAGAGGAAAAGCGAATTTAGAAACTATTTACAACAAATCCATTAAACGGAGACACACAAATTGTGTAACTTTGTTGTGCGTGTTTTTTTTTTGTATGTGTTGTTTGGCCATTTGACATCGTAGTCTGGAGGTCAATGGCGGCTTCTAGGTGTATATTTCATTTCCAGAGACCCAACGAAATAATTGTCTGTATTTGTAAAACCGCTTATATCCGAGGTTTTCCAGTTTTTATACGGTCTCCGAAGTAAACTGTTTATAATAATTGGGGGTTTGCTACGGTTTGTTTATAGTCGACAAGATTTGCGTGCCATAAATAATGCAAACAGAAATTGGACAGGGTAATAACGAAATTTTTTTTAAAAAACAAACGTTTAACAATTTTTTTCCTTCTAATTTCAAATAACTCGTAAAATTAATAACATGGTTTTGTTACAAAAATGTGTCAATTGATGCCTTAAAAAATAAGCGTTGATTTATTTCAGTTTCGAATAGACAATAATGGTTCCATTACATCTACAATTCTAACCCGATTTTAAAGATCTTGGACTCGAAATGTTCGTAAAAGCAGTCTCTCTCAGCTTAAAGCTTAACATAATTTTTAAAAAATTTTTTGTGTAATGTGTAATTTTGAAAAATGGTCAACCTTTTTTTCGACTTTGTTTGCCTGTAAGTATTCGATGATTTTTACTTAATCTGTACATATTATATATCACTTTCATGTCGATACAAAATTTTGTTCACGAGATATTGAGGAATAATTGAAAAAAGTGGCCAAAAACATGTTTTTCGAAAATATCTCAAAAACGGTGCTTAAGAAAAAACAAAAAAAAAAAGGTTGCCATTTTCGTGTTTCTCGACCCCAAATTACCCACGATGACCCTCAAATTTGTAAACTAGTAAACATTGGATTCAAAGCTGACTAGCGACAATATTCACCTGTGATTTCATGAGTGAATTCATGGCTATTTGTTACAACTAAGTTTCAGGCCTAAACGATTGGGGCATAAAAATGCGTAGATTCATGAAATTCATAAAATTCAGCTACGATTTCATATCTCTACCACGCCTAAATCGAACTGAAGAAAACTACTATGCGAATTTTAATAATTATTTTATTCATTAGCATTTGAGTAACACTGCTAAATAAATATTCGAATTTTTCCATATTATTTTCCATATGTTAATCTTATAACGAATTTTTTACAAAACAAACCAAGATTCTCGTGTGAATTCGCTACAGATTTTATATGCATTTAAAGTCGAGTACGCAGCCTCGTAAAAAGCCTTGAAAGAAAAAACTTCAAAAGAATTGTATGCGTAGAGCTTGTGAGCAAATGGCCGATTTCAAAAAAACTTGTACACGTTACTCAGTTTTCAAAATATTTGTTTTACTAATCGCTTTCCTATAAAGTATGTAGTCGGATTCGGCTGGTTTCACACAGTAAAAAAAACTGACATTCAACCTTAAAAATTGAGAGATTAGATAACTTAAAAGAAGGCAGATAAAATCGGACTGTTAGTTACCCCGATATCTTTACTTTATCTTATGCAATTGTTAGATTACAACGGCAGTTAAAGGATACAGCCATTTTTTTTTTTTTTTTAAATTAATATGGTTAAAGAAACACCTTAGTTGTAACTAGAGTTGGGCCAGAAATCAGAAAACAGAGGGCTTGATGTAATATAAAATAATTAAAGTGAGCTTGGAAAAGTTGCTGGCCACTTGCAGCTTACGAGATCTCAGCGATTATACAGACGAGGAACGGACACGTTTACATCGTCTTGCTTTTGGTTGCTGACCAAAAATTTGTATATTTATAATGGTAGACAATGCTTCCTGCTTTCTGTTGCATTCATTTGGATGAACTTAATAAACTCGATTTAATTTCGATTTTAAGTAAAAAAGTATTACATATAATTACAAGTTTAAATTTAATATTTCCCAATATGTAGTATAAACGCAGCTTGAGTTACTTTACTCAGGTGTAAAATAATTATAGTGTTGAATTTATGTGCATTGCCTAACTCTTATTTATCTATGCACATAAAGTGCAATGAATGTGTTTAAAATTTTGCATTTTCGCAAACTAATACTTAAAAAGTAGCGCAAATATGGCATAAAAAAACTTTTCGTTTCTTTGCTTTGTTTTTTTTTTTGTCGGCAAAATAATTTTTGTTTTGTTTATGTGTGCTCCCTCTTGTTCATTAACACACTTCTTGGTCGAGTGAAGGCACTATATGCGCTCCTCTCGCGCTCTCTCTGATTGCAGCTCATAAATAACGTTACGTTTCTTATGTCTGCTCAGCCACGCGAACACAAATAAAAGCAACAACAACAAAAGCAACGGGAACTTGAATGAAGAGAAGCGTAAAAGAAAGAAAAATACACGCTGCTGCAACGAAATAGAAAATATGAAAATGGCTAAAAAAAAAAGTTTTCCGTCTACGGGCTCTCTTTCTTTCATTCACTGCACATAGTTTTTCCGCAGGCTGTGGCAGCATTTTTGCTGCTTCACTTCCTGGTCTTCTTCTTTGTTTGGGTGTCGCTGTTTTCATTACTGTCTTACCGTTGAGTATACCAACTTTCTATTATTATGTTCATTGAGAGATTCTTCTGCTTTATTGTTTTGAAATGTAAATGAAAATCTTAAAGCTCGACAGTTGGCGCACAGTTAATTCTGCAAAAAAAAAATTAGTTATTACATATGTAGGTGGCATTGCCTAGTTTACATTTTAATCGTTATAAATGTTTACTTTAATTGCCTGCAGTCACCCGCATAAATGGCATGCGTCGGTGCTGCCAGACAGTATTGATAAATTGCACAACAAAAAGGCCAAGAGTGGCAACATTATGCATTAGTTTGCCTGCGGTGTTCGTTTTCATATACTATATGTACACATTATACAAAAAAAAAAAAACGTTATAAAATTACAATTCATTCAAGGCATGTAATGTAGCGCTACTTTGTAGCAACTACTTATTTGCATAAGTTTTTCTTTATATAAGCGCATAAGCCTGTAGATTAAATAAACGTAAAAAAACAATGAAATTGGAACAAAGCCACTCGAAAGCAAAGCTGATTAATGAATTGCGCTTCTCTGCTCCTCTACACATTGTTTATAATTAATATGGTTAATGGAACACCTCAGTTGTAACTAGAGTTGGGTCCAACAGCTGTGAACTAGTTCGCACGAACTTTTTTTGCATTTGAATGAGGATTTGTGTGAATTTTCTGCGAATTTTCATTTTATGCCCTATTTTCAATGCGGTGCATGACAATCGTCCAGGCTATAACAACAATGTCAGCAAATGATTTTTCAATTGAGTAGTCAGTTGCAGCTCGTAATCAGCTGTTTTTTGTTTATTTGAGATTTCACATAATAATGAGCACTTGCTTAAAGCAATTATTACTACTTCAAAAAGACACTCAGTGATTTTGCATTTTTCCCCAGTTTAGAACTGATAACAATTGCAGATCCAAATCAATGGATATTTTATTGCGTTGGCTTACAATCGGTGTTAATTTCTATATAATAATAGTAATAGTAAGTAAAAAATTACTTTACGAACAATATTTATTAACGCGGGTACCCTGTCGCACCTGTCGTCATGTCTTCGTGTATGATATGTGCACATATACGAACAACAAAAAAATTCGTTGTGGCTGTGAATGCTATTTTTTGGGTGGAGTCAGAAAAAAAATAATTCAAAATACACGTTATAATTGTCAGTATATATCAGCCTTGAAGTTGGCATAAATATAATCTAAGAATATCAACGAATATTAAAATTATTATTTCAGTATAAAATGCGTTAATTCCTCTTGTAACAAAACAAAAACATTCGGTTTCAAACAACATGAAAAATTCGGTTTGGTGAGCACAAAACATCTGGTTTCAAAACTTTTTTCTGTTATTATTATTTTATTTTTTTAAACTTATCAGAATTACATCGATAGTGTTTATAATTTATCTAAACGAAATGTACCAAAAAGCGAATAATGAAGCAGGTCTGTGTAACTTTCATTGTCTCGATAAACTCGATGGGTTCTTTCAGCTCCGTTTTGCTCTATCTATTTTATATACTAGTTCGTAGTTACTTTTATTTTTAAGCTCTTAAAATTCTCAATTCTCGCACATCATCGTTTTAAAAAAAAACTGTAGCTGTAAAACTGTTTGATTAAATTATTAACAAAATAGGGATGTGTTGAAATAGTGTATTTTCAAGTTGAAATCTATTCATAACGCGACTAAAATATCAACTCAAATTCAAATCTCAAATTGGGTCAAGTAAAAAACCAAAGTGTGGAAAAAATCTACAGTTTGCCAACGGCCATTTACAATCGATGGATTAAATATCGGTTTTGGGCAGTTGTTTGCCATTAAACAAATTATTTGATTATACGTACAGCTGATAGGTGTTATTCATATCAGCTAAGTTTATGCATAATTTTACCCAAATTTAAAGTGTTGCCAAACGATTATTAAATTATTTACTGTAGCGCTTTATTATGTAAAAATAATCATCATTCGTTATTGAAAAATTTGCAATAACTGAAAGGCTTCCACGTGCCTGTGCAATTCAAACTATAAAACAAACAAATATAGTTGAATTAATTTATAAATAACTTCTAGATACGATTTAGGTATACAGCTGGAAATTGACGCACATGTGAGTGGACATTTTTATACCCTATAAGGTTATGCAACAGATAGAATGAGGTTTAGGCCACACCGTGTGGCACACCATAAGTTATTTAAACCAAAATGCTAAGCCTTGTCTGTATGAACATCTAGATCTCCGAGATTATATGAGCTAGAGATACCCAATTTTATTAAAACCACATTTCGGTATGCATGTAAAGTTTGTCGATTCATATCGACATCTTGCCCTGTTTATAGTAGTACACTATTAAGATTAAATGACCACTTTAAGTGTAAAAAAAGTTATAATTTAAGAACCTTGTCACGTCAATAGCGCAAATAATTATTTTTTTTGTGGTATACTGTATGCAGTGTATCTTACTGTTCGGCACTGTGCCGACTAATTAACACATTTAGTATAAACATTGATAACACACATGCATATGTACAAACGTTCTAACAAAATACACGTTTTTATAATATTTAGATAGTATTTAAAAAAAATAAAAAATAAAACAGGCTGTGGCATATGAATAACAAACACAGCTGTTTGCCAACGACCCTGAAACTTAGTACGCTCTAAGTAAATTCTTTTTATGGCGCATATCTTAGAAAAAAGAGCTGCCCAACTATATGTTTTTAGAATCTGTATCTTTTATGTTTGCAGTATCTTTTTCTTATGGGCTATTCTCCAGATTATGACCGAAATTATTCGGTTTCTTTTGGTTTTTTGGTGAGACTTTGTATGATCTTAACAAATGTACACCATAAGCTAATTGGAAGTTGGCATTGAATTGTTTTATAGCCAACGCAGTTGAAGCAAAAACAAAAGCAAACCACAAAAAAAAGTGAAATCTGTTGCTTGTTGTTTAAAGAGTTGTTTCTTATACATATATATTTGTGCTATGTACGTTTTTTGTTTCCATATTTGTGTACACAAATGTTTTGGTTTCTGTGTAGTAGTAGTACTACTATGTTGCAAATGTTTGCAATAAAAGTCGATTACGTTGCAGTAACCATCAGTAAGTCGGCCATTAACATAATAAACTCTGACTTTTCAATTAACTGGTAAAGTGACTACACTTTTCAAAAAAAAATTTTATTCAGTCGGGTCGGTGCCACATAGGGGTATATTATGCGCCCACTATTCACAAAAAATTAATAATAAAGCCTACTGTAGATATTTTGCGATAAGTTTATAACGATAAACGGTATTATTATATCGATAAAACGGCATCGAAATCTAAAAAAGGCATGATTGTTGCAGTTTATTTGTGATTGAGTCTCGACTGTAAACATTTTTGCCTCTACCTCTCGAAGATTTTATTCGATCATCAACATACAATTCTTAACTGATAAAAAATGTGCGATCTTTTAGAATTAAGATTTCTTGATTTAATTATGATTATAAATCTTAAAATATGAAACTTTAAGCTTAACATATGCCAGGCGAAAATCTTTTCTACGGATTTTCTTAATTTAAGATTTTATTTTTTACCAGTGTTTGCAACCAGGTGTACATGGATGCAAACCACGAAATTCTCCTACGGGAGAACGGCATAAATGGCCGCAACATTTCTTGTTTCCAGCTCTTATAGTCTTCAAAATCTAGGTGTTCCTACGTATAAACGGCCATGGCTTAACACGCCACCATCTGCCTCTTTCATACGTTGCACAAATCCTATAAACATATAATAGGGTTTAAAAAGTACACTCAAAGCTTTTGTTTTCATTAGCGCGCCAGCGTACTCGTATAAAGAGATAGGGAGCATAACCCACTTCGAACGCAGCTCTGGTTACACTCAAAGTGGGCCTGTCAAACGGTAGCATTACTGAAAGTGTGGCCAGGGCCACTTTTTAACTACTTATACGAATTCATTTATTTACGCTTTCATAGCTCTGAAAACAAAAAAATATATATGTATATTTATAGCTGGTAGAAATGAATATTGCACTCTAAGTGGGAAAAACTTTTGTTACATCGGCCTAAAGTTAGCTGCGCCAGTTTCGTGTGTCAGAAAAAAATAATAGGTAATAATAAAAAAAGAAAAAGTAACAGCATAAGTCAACAGCTGCAAAGTACAGTTGTTAATTGTAGCACTTTACAATGGTCGACTTCTTTAATGAGAGACCCAAAAACACACACACATAAACACAGACGCTCTTTTGAGCAAGTGTGCTGGCATAATGCCAAGTCTACACTGGCAAAGACTGCGGCACTGTGACACTGTTTACATTAGCGTCACAAAAAGCTCTTCAAATATTTATTCGTACATAGAAAAGTAAAAGAATCATAAAGGTTTAAAATTTGTGGCCGCCTGCACGAGATCTCTGGGACCAATTTCGAGAAATAACGTGTTCACCAAGTATTTAATTCAATAATTTGCGCTGAATGGGACGGGACGCCGTCTGTGAAGTATTTTCTTTTCCAATGATTAATTGACAATCGGTATTGCCCATACTGTTCACTCCGTTCTCATTTTGAAAAAAATTAGAACTTGTAAACTCATCAAATAGTGAGTTTTTATTGATATTACGGATACCTCTTTAAAACCTTTATATTAGCTACTATCAAAAAATGTCGATGATGCGATATATCTCGATATTTTTTCCAATTACCTATTTAAACATTTTTTTGTTGTAAATATTACCCTAGCCATACACGATGCGACTTGTTGTAAAAATGGACTAGCATGTTTTGTTCCCCAGCGTAATCTATGGGTAGCTTCTAATGGCTATGTCCCGCTCCTTCTCTCTAATGGCTATGACGTCCCTGCACTTCTTCCTTCTTATCTGGTTATTCTAATCCCAGATTTTTTTATTTTAAAAGCTTAATTAAGCCGTTTCGTGACGCAGTGTGAACCCAGCATAAAAGCGTGATTACAGAGATGTTTGCCAGCTTTTTTGACAACGACTTTCATGTAGTATAAATGAGATGACGCGTATACGCCCCGTTAGGCAAAGCAAATGCTGACACTATTGCAGTTATCTGTGCATGAATGAGTATGAGCTAGCTGGTGAATGGCGCTTATACCTGTTGATCATGTCTGGCCATCAACGAGCAACCTGTTTCCATCGTCGTCTATCTAAATTGGGGGCATGTTGACTTGGACCGGCGCTCTTGCTGCTATCTGCTTCAATTTGCTACATTTTAAACGCCCTCGTTTAGTGTTCTAAAAAGAAATCCAAAGATGTTTATAGCAGTGACTGCATTTCTTGATTACGAAATGGTCAGTCCAGCGACTAAAGACTTGGAATTTCCCGTAATGGATTAAAATGTGAAAAAATCTAGAACTACTGCTGGTTTTAGTGCAATTGTGAAATGATTACATTAAAAGCTTTTTAATGTCACATTACAGTTATAATGTATGATGTAATGATGTGACACTTTTTTTTTAAAGATGCATGTTAAAGGGATTCCCCAAATATAATTGAGATTTAAAAGATAAGGTAAGATCTTCGTTATAAAGTTTTGACCTATTCTAAATTTCGTTTCCCATTTGTTGACTTATACAAAATTATACAACTATTTTTAGGGCGCACTGTTTGTATTTTGTTATTTGATGTTCTGGTCAGGATAGTCATTTCAATGAATCGAATCGGAACAAACATTAAAAAAATGTTATGAACTATGTTAAAATAAATATTATCTATAAATTGCATTCCTATGGATTCGCTCACTTTTTTAAAACTAACATAAAATACTTCCCAAACTCTAATCTCCCTAACACCATAAACACTGAAGATCTAAAAAAATAAATAGCTCACCAATATAGTTTTTATGGGAAAGTGCCGATTACTAAGAGGTGTTACTTAAGATTTTATCATTTTCTTAAAGAGGCAGCTTCATTAAATAAAAAACTCGCGCAAACTACGTTTTACTTGGAAAAATTATTAAGACTGCAAATAAGATAGGGTTTCGCAACAATAACAAACTGTGGGCTTTCTATGAAAATCTAATGACTTGGAATGGGGTAACACCCAATGTTTGCTACATCGCTTATAATGTAGAACTCCTACTAACTTGATTTTCTGGAAAATCCCCATAAAAATATCATTTGATCATACATTCAGCATGTTACAATTAAAGTAATTTAGATCAAAAAAACGTACGGTAGCATGTAATATGAAAATAAAATAAAATACATAATAAAATAAAAAATATGCTAATAATGCTTTAACACTTAAACCTGTTTGGAAATGATATACTACATACCCTGAGATACTACAAGCTTTTTACCTTTAATTGTATCTTTGTTTGCGGCTGACACAAATTCTAAAGAAGATTAGCGTGATTGACCGACTGAATGCACGTGATGTGGAACACAAAAACATGCCTAATTTAAATTAAACGTTCTATTTGTTAGGATTTAGTATAATTTATATACTCTATAACAAATGGTTTAGAGGGTGTTAGAGATGTACGTATGTAAAAGACTGAGGAAGGTGTGTCAAACCAATATTTTGGTACCCAAATGCTTATTATCAGCTCGGGAAGCGATTGAGCTATTGCCTTCTGCTTGTCTGTATGAACAGCTAGATCTCCGACACAATAACAGCTAAATAAATCTTTGATCTGTTCCCAGTATAAAAGCCATCAAAGTTAATATGGGCTATACACCTTGTAACTAAGATCACTTTTAGTTTCCACTTCTAAAACAGTCAAAAAATTGATCGGTTGAAACTGATTCGTATTTCGTACTTTTTGTCCGAAAAGTTAACGCCATTTTTCCTGCAAGTAAACTTAACTGGTTATGCTGGCAAGTTACAGTTAAAATAATGTGAGCCTAATAAGTGCAATTTATTGATTTTTTTTCCAAACATCCCACAATCCTGCTAACCTTTCCCTTGAACCAATGCAAAATTTTACGCAAATAGTGCCTTTTTTTTTTTTTTTTTTTTTTATACGTAAAAGTTGGTACAGGGTATCCCACTGGCGACTAATTTCCAGATTTTTAAATAAAATTGTTGTTCACAAAAATCATGCAAAATTGTTGTCGACAAAGGAAGTAGAGAACAACAATCAAGTTTGTGTGAGCTTTGCCAGCTAACCTGTCGTAAGTGTCTGTAAGCTTTCCATTGTAAAATTATAAGACAATTAATACTCAATTAGTTGAGTTGTAAAAAGTCCATATACATAGGTGTGAATATAGTATATATGTGATCAAAACGCTTTTATGAAGCATTCACTTGGACTGACCGATACAAACGAGCACTGATAAAGAGCTCAAGCCATAGGGACCAGTAAAAAACAGCACACAACAGGTCTACAAGCGTATAAAATTGATTAGGTACTTGCTATATATTTTACGATTATATGTAAGTATTCAACAAATGAACGATTAACTTGTACAACAACTAAACGAACGACTTTACTGATAGCTACAGTAAAACCAGAAATTGTACGAACACTTTAAAATTTGTAGTTCAAAGCTCTGGAAGTAACAAAAAAAAAAACTCTATCCAAGTTTTCGGATTTGTCTCCCATTGGCATTTGATTAAAAACTATTAGTAAACAAGCACCAAAAATATTTGAGGAAGGTTACCAATTGACAAGGGCAAGGGACAATAAATCGATTTTTTAATATCTAAATTTTTTTTTTGTACCAAATGTATGTTTTTATTTTTTTTTAACATAGAATGAACATTTTTTGAATGTGCCAACAAATATAAAACTTGAAAGTGTTCGAATAATTTTTCGCTTCACTGTATATTTACTAGTCAGCTCCATTTTTACAGATTGTCTTAAAAAACTTGAAAATACCTAACGAATTTGTGCGAAGCGTAAAATAAAGCAATGTTAATGGATTTGGTTGTTGCGACATATATAGATATACATACTATATACCTATGTATGTACTTTGATTCACATTTTGAATGTTGCTTAACAAAGTGAAAGTCAATATAAGGAAACCATAAAACTAAAGGAATCTTTTTGAATAATTACCAAAATACAATAAGAATATTCATTAGTTTTAACAGGCGTTGTATTGTGCAAACAAAATATCCAATTTCTACTAAGTATGTACATATAATAATAAAATAAATTATACTTACTTATTTTGCCAAAACCCACGTTATTTGTATAAAGACCTTACAATGTAGTTATGTTTAGTAATTGTATTTGGTATTGTACCACTTATTTTTTTTGTCGATTGTCGTCCCCACAGCTCCTCACTTTTCTCACCTGCTTATTGGTATGATGTTCATAAAAATTTAAGAAAATTTTATGATGTTCATAAAAATTTAAGAAAATTTTGAATTTACGAATAATTCTGGTATACCTATAATGTAAACATTTATACATCTATATCTATATAAGTATATAAAAGAAAGTTATGTTATCTACATCATTTATAACTCAAGAACGGCTG
This sequence comes from Chymomyza fuscimana, assembly GCA_949987675.1. Taxonomy (NCBI): domain Eukaryota; kingdom Metazoa; phylum Arthropoda; class Insecta; order Diptera; family Drosophilidae; genus Chymomyza; species Chymomyza fuscimana. Next base: position 85,117,852 of record OX465088.1, read on the forward strand.
GACCGATTTTGATGATCTATAATAACTAATAAAACATCGGAAAAATTAGCATAAAAAGAAGTAACAGATTTACCAGAATGTTTAAACAGCTTAACATCAATGATGTTGATGATGAGGAAAGATTAATGTCACCGTTTATGATAATTAAGTCATTGGGATATAAAGCAGATCAGTATCATGAGAACCATTGTCAACGTTTCTATTTCAGTTGTGAATCCGAGTAGCGACCTTGTTCGGGGTATTTTAAAGTCGGGCAGGATGAACATTTTGGAAGAATTGTACAGGGTATATAATAGTCTGGATGATCTGAATTGAATAAAGCAGACCGTAGGGGGGTTGGCGAGCGAAGCACGCAGAGTGCGGAGCCCCCTAGTATATACTTAAAGAAGACAGAAAAGTTCTTCGAATTACTAACCTCACTAATTGAACCACTCAAACCGAAAAGTGTCTCAAAAATTGGTTTAATACGCGCTTCACACCTTTTTATAATAAAATTGACTAATTTTGAAACAAACTTGACTTAACACTACGTAAGAAAAAAACATCTAGTAAGAATCATATATGAATGTATTTGCAAAGATGTTGAATTTGAACCCGTTTTCGTGAACTTTTTGCTGTAAGCTTTATCCATAAAGATACATTTTATACAATAACAATTGAAGTCATAATATGACGATTAAAAAGATAATCGTGATGAATGAATTTGTAGGTTGAATTAGTGGATCAAGATAATGCTTAGGTGTTGCTGAAATATTTCAAAAATATATATACAAGGTGGCGCAAAAGAAGTCATCCGATGTTGTTTGGCTCTTATTTTTTTTCTAAATGAAAAACTTCGATTCTGTTTTTTGATTATGTTTATTTAGACCTTTAGAATTAATTGTGTTAAGTTGAGAAGATGATATCGGACAAATGGGCGCCGTCACAATTGATTGCCATACGGGCTCGTTTTATGGCATTTTCCATCACTTCGGCGAGAGTTTCGGGCGATAAATTCTCGCATTCGTGTCGGATATTTTTCTTGAGGGCTTCCAAGGTCTCAGGCTTGTTGATGTAAACACGGGACTTCAAAAAACCCCATAAAAAGAAGTCCGGGACCGTTAAATCGGGCGATCTGGCGGGCCAGTGCAAATCGCCAAAACGCGAAATTAAGCGACCCGGAAACGCGGCCTTCAGAATGTCGGTTGTGGCTCGTGCAGTGTGTGCTGTTGCTCCGTCCTGTTGGAGCCACATGTCCACCAGTCCTAATTCGTCCAGTTCGGGCAGAAAAAACTCGGTCAACATTGCCCTATAGCGCGTACCGTCCACTGTTGTCGTTTGACCCGCGGCGTTCTCGAAAAAAAATGGCCCGATGACTCCTCCAGCGTGAACAGCGCACCACGCAGTCACTTTGAGCGGGTGTAATGGCTCCTCGTGCATTACTCGCGGATTTTCGGTTCCCCAGAAGCGATAATTTTGCTTGTTCACGTACCCGCTGAGGTGAAAATGAGCCTCATCGCTCATTATGATTTTGGTCGAAAAATCGTCCACTTCGGTATCGAGATTGAGGATAGCTTGGGCATAAGTTACGCGCGTTTGGCGGTCGGCAGGCAGCAGCTGATGCACGGACTGAACTTTGTAGGGGAACATGTTCAAATCTTTCACCAAAATTCGTTGTAGGGACCGCCGGCTGAGGCCCAATTGCGTGGCACGTCGTCTGGTCGATGTTTCGGGGCTCACTTCGACGTCCTCGGCTACAGCGGCGCTATTTTCGGCAGAACGGGCGCTCCGGGGCCGGCCACTCTTGGCAACGTCTCGTGTGGTCCCATACTCTTCAAGATTAGTGGCTAAACGGCGCAGTGTTTGCGCAGTTGGTGTCGGACGGCCGGGAAATCGGCGACGGAATTCGCGCTGCGCCAACACCACAGACGAATTGTTACGCAAAAAAATAGACACAATTATTCCGCGTTCTTGGGGAGTGTATCGCTCCATGGCTTATTCACTTGTATTCTGTATCTGTCTAGTCCACAAATGTCAAAACAGATTTGATATTGGCGGCCATTTACAAAAATGAGAGCATCTTCCAATAGGGTGATTTCTTTTGCGCCACCTTGTATATACTTGTAGTCTTATATAAGTGAAGCAGTTTACTTTTCAAACCGTTTTACAAATGTGATATAAGCACTTGGCGGTTTTTATTTATTTATTCTAAGGGGTTCAACAAAGCTCAGTTGACCTTAGATACTAGAAAAAAACTATTGGAAAGATAGAACAGTGAAAAAATATTATATATATTAACTAATCTGCGTCTCTAGTCCGATGGGTGAATTTTTTAACGATATTCACCACGTAAGTTTTGCTGCAAAATTTCGATTATTTATTGATTTATCGATAACTTAATGTTTAAGTCAGTTTTTATACCCTGTACCGTATGGTACAAAGGGTATATTGTGTTTGTGCAAGCCGAAAATGTATGTAACGTACAGAAGGAGAAGTCGGAGACCCCCCAAAGTTACCTAAAGTATGATCAGAGTGACTAGAGAAGTCGATATACCCATGTCCGTCTGTCCGTATGAACGCCTAGATCTCAGAGATGGTAAGAGCTAGAGCAACCAAACTTTCAGATAAGATCCCTTATTAATCCATAGGAGACAAGTTTATTTTATTTTTTTGATATCGGGACTACATTATATAGCTCCCATAGGGGACCTCGAAAAGAAGCAAAAGTTTTCGATGGATAATTCGTTTGCTTATGAAGATATCATAACCAAATTTGACAATCGGAAGTTTTTTAGAAACCCCCAGCACTGTACCAAATTTTATCAAAATCGGTTGACTATATCATATAGGTCCCATAGGATCGATCGGTCGAAAATTTGTTTTTTGCACAAAATTCGTTGTGTTTCGTTTGTTGTTTGTGAAGATATTGTAACCAAATTTAGCATTAAAAAGTTTTTTAGAGTTCCCAAGCACTTTACCAAATTTGGTCAAAATCGGTTGACTATATCATATAGCTCCCATAGGACCAATCGGTCAAAAAATCGTGTTTTGTACAAAATTCGTTGTGTTTCGTTTATTTGTGAACATACCGTAACCACATTTGGCATTAAGAAGTTTTTAGAGTTCCCAAGCACTGTACCAAATTTGATCAAAATCGGTTGACTATATCATATAGCACCCATAGGATCGATCGGTCGAAAAAAACGCTTTTTGTACAAAATTGGTTGTGTTTCGTTTGTTTGTGAAGATATTGTAACCAAATTTTGCATTCAGAAGTTTTTTAGAGATCTTCAACACTGTACCAAATTTTATCAAAATCGGTTGACTATATCATATAGCTCCCATAGGGCCGATCGGTCGAAAAAAAGTTTTTGATTAAAAATTCGTCTGTTTTTGGTTGCTTATGAAGGTATCATAATCTAATTTGGCAATCAAATACTGGATTTGATTGCAAGCAGTGGTACAGGGTATCCCAAAGTCGTCCGCGCCCGACTTTAACGTACGCCATCTTTTTTTTTTATTTTTTTCACATTCAATTTAGTATGTGTATCAAAGCCAAAAATCGGGCAGTAATACGACTGTATAGGTTAAAGGAGTGATACGAACCCATCTAAAATTAAAACACCAGTGTTATCGCAGGCTAAAAAGGTTTATTTTATTTACTATAGTACTTTTTGCTAAGATATGATTATTTTGTTTGTTTCTCTGTTTCTATATTGCTAAATGAACCGTCAAGATATAAAAATGTTTAAATAATCTGATCTGCTGTATGTACGAACCACTTGTAACGAAACTTTGACACTGTCAGGCACATTGTGCCAGTCTAAATTTAAAACAATCTCAAAAAATTTCACAATTATATATCTCTCGAATGTCTTTGCCTGAGTTGTTTAAGAGTAGGAGAGTGCTTGTCTAATTTTATGAGTTATTGCACAATTTTTTTTTTGTCAGAGCGGCGCTACATGTTGCACTTGGGCTCTGTCTGGGGAAGCTCTATGCCAATCTGTGGCGGCGGTCAACATTTAGCTTGCTAATAAAATTAAAGACACAAATAATGTTTTCCAAAAATAATATTAAGCTTGTAGTACGGCGATACATGATGCCGGCTTCGCAGTGACGACGACTGGCAGACATTGGAAAAGTAAAAGCGGTGAAATTTTCACATTCACATTGATCTCAACTCGTCTCGTCAGCGAGGAGTGCATTGCACTATCTGGCCCCTATCACTCCTTCACTTTCCAATAAAGCTTGGTGGCAACGTTTGACTTGGATTGGCCTTGCTTTGGTGGCAGTAGGTAGTATCGGCCCACTTATTATTACCCAACAGTGAGAGTCCATGTGCTCTGTGCACAGCGCCCTGCACCCTTCTCCACTGAGGCTCTTATCAGCACAAGCGGCGCTAAATGTAGCCATTGGCTTGACTAACATTGCATAAGCTAATCCGCCTGGCATATCAATGAGCTTAGCTGAGCGGACCAGACCGGACCGGGCGTTGCTCCATGGATTGCTGACGCGTGATGCGACAGCGTAATTTCAACAAAGCGCGTGTCGTGTTCACTATGGAAATGGAAACCCTTCTGTCTGCGTCTTGTTATTAAATTTAAAGCTCTGCGTCACTTCCGAACCACTAGTCAGTCAGCTACGATACTTTAAACATCGGCTGCTGAGTATTTCACACTCTGACCCATGCTTAGTGTGGTTGGCTTGGGGGAAAAAGTGAAAGCGTTTGGAGGTTTATTACTTTTCGTTTTTCATCATCATTAGCAGTGATGAGGAGACCCAGTCATTATTGGTAACAGAAGAAGAGGCTTCATTGGCGCCATCAGCCCACAACTAAGGGTATTAAGTTGGTCTTGTCTTAGATGTATGGTAGCATAGTTGGGTGGGTGTAATTTGAGTTGTTGAGATTTAATTTGTTTTGGTTTTGATAGATGGGTTTATCGATTCAATATCCATTGTCATTGTTTACACTTTAAAAAGTTTACTTGAGCGATTTCTTTTTGCATATTGAAAGCATTACTATTATATTATAATATTTGTGCAGCATGATTCAGCTTAAGTGAGTAACAATTTTTAGGTGATTTCTTTTAATTAATCACGTTACACTTCATCATTGGTAATTGCATTAAGAAACCTAAGCAAAATGTCTAAATTTCTATAATTTCTGGAAATAAATTTTTTGATGGGTGTTCTTTGTAACATTATTTAACAGCTTGTCTGCATTTAACAAGAAAAATGTAAAAAAAAATGTTGATGATAACAGTAACAGAGAGATATGGTAGAGATGGTATATTTATCGATTTTTCTCTTGAAAATTAATGGTGGGGTTACTGCCAATACCCACAGCTGATCAACAAGGTGAAGAATCTCCAATAGATAGAATAAAGTGAATCCAAATTTTTGTAAATTTTGTTGAATAATCACTATTTTATCCATTTTAGTGTGAGAAACATTGTTGATAAAATCTTTACCACATTTTTTCGTAATACCATTAACAATTTTGGTAATTTCAAAGTTATTTTGGATGGATTTTGTTCTTTTTTTCACAATCCTGAAATTATACTCAATTTTTAAATGTCTATGGTTTGAAATTGTAAGGCAAAATAAATATTTCGATATTAAAAAATAAAACAAGATAAAATTTATTTTAATTGAATTAAAAAAACCTAAGAGTATTTCAATATTTATGACAAGTTATCGTGATATTAAGAATTTGTAAAAAAATATTTGTTTTTAAGCTCAAAGTCAATTGAATTTTTGGTCTTCCACAAAACTGTTTGTTTGTTTTAAACTGTTTCTTTGGAAAAAATAGCTTGTAGTAAAGATGTTGGCATAAGGTTTTAAATTGTATTGACAACATTCCATAAATTTATTTACTTATTTTCGTTTGTAAGCAAAAGATTTTAGCTTACAGAAACAGCTGTTGATAACAGCTGATTGAGGGATTTCAATGACAAAAGTGCACAATTTATGGCATAATTTTTAAACTAAATAGATTTTTTTGTCTCCTAGAAAACTCCTTTGTTGTTAAATCGCCCATTTGTCGAAAAAATAATCATAGTGTAATTAGAGGAAAGATCAGTAGTACTATTGACATTATTTCGAAAAAAAACCAATAAGGAAAAATTGTCCTCCAAGTTTGAAATAAATTGCTTCTCTGGTCTGCTACAAAAACAACTTCGTTTGTTATTACATCACCATTTGTCAAGTGAAATAATACAGTGTGACCAGGTATCTATTTCGTTATTTACGTAATACCACATCATAAGAAATATTGCCTCGGCTATGCGGGTAGTGCTTTTTAGCCAAAATCCGTATCTTTGACAAATATACCCAGCGTCAACGGCGCTGTCTAAGGGGAGGCCCAAATCGCAAAATAATAAAAATCATCTCTAGCGATGCCCAATTCAGCGGATCTGGGTGTTCTTTGCATTTATCTCCGTGTTGTTGCTGGCTTAAAGAGCAAAAAATGCGATGGCATTGGTAACTGTAACAGCTTCTGGAAGATAACAATTAGAGAAAACTGTCATCATCCTAATAACAGCTACATTAACAATTTTCCATAGTTTCCTTCAGCTGTTCTTTAAGAAACAGGTTTTAGCCATCTAGCTTATCGCTATTTGGGTATGGTTTTTCGAAAAAATTCCATATCGCTTGAGAAACAGCTGGTGGTAACATAATTTTGATGGCCCCAATTAGGGCGCCGTTTGCAACACATTTCTTTCTTTGTCATTTGTTTATATGGATGTAGTGTATGCAATCGGAACAGGTATGGGTCTGGTCTTCACAGCTGTTTTCGACGCCTTTGCCGGCTCTCTTATCGCTGTAGCGTCCGGCTTGTCTCTGGAGCATTATCGTCCAATTTATTTAAATCGTTTTTATAGTCATTTGGGTGTTGGTTTGTCGTCTTCCGCATACATTTATTTGTTTCTCTTGCCTTTTCATTTCTTCTGCTCTCTTTGCACATACATTTCTTTCTTTTTTTGTTTGGAAATGTATGCAAATTTAAGCATTTTATTTGTTAAGAAATTGAATACATTATGACATAATAAAATATTTAATTTTGTTGACTTGTGTCGTTTTGGGTACAAAACTGCCAGAGTTTTAAACGGAAGACTGCGTGGTACACTCCTAAAACAGGAGGAGGGTTCGTTAAACTTTTGTGCCTTTGGTTGTCCTCGTACAACTTTGCGTAACTTCCGCTTCCGTTTTGTGCCCGGTCAAAGGTGTGTGTACACAATTTAAATACAATTTTGCAAGTTGAATGCACTCGATATATTTCGAATACATTTGTTGTACAAAGTTTGGAACTGCTTTGTTGCTTTGTATGAACAATATCGAAATGTATCTTTATGCCATAAAATTGGGGTAAAACTTAATAAAACAAACAGAAGAGTGTTTTTTGTTTTAGGAAATTATTATGTTGATCAGTGACCAAAACGTTAAGTTACAAAAATGCAACCATGCGTCCTTCAGCGTTGATTTCGCTCATCACATTTATTGGTATATCTTTTGTTTTTAATTTATGAAATTTACGAATTTTGTATGAATTATATAATTGCGACTTTAGCTGACATTTGTCCCTTGTGGGAAGTATGTATATTTTCTGATTATAGTCAAAAAGCCGTGATTTTTCGTATTAATTATAATCACAAATACTATATAAACACATTTAAACGTAGTACATTGTATATATTTTTATATACAATTTGACCGTGACTCACTTTTGTTTCACTTTTTGATTGCTCATTGTCGACATCGATTTGGATTACATTAAGCGTGTAGTATAGGTACATATATATAGTCAATGTAGGTTGCATCAATGAAGCTAGAGTCTTTATGTACGAGTACTATTAGCGATTAATGTACAAACGTATGAAGATTTATGAAGTAAAGACAGTCGCCTCAACTTTCGCATATGGCGAATAATTAGAGTCAAGACGTGAAAGTTTATTAAAGCTCTTATAATACTCTGAAAATGTTATTCATTATAACTTGGATTGAATAGGCATCTCTGTACCTCCTCGTGAGCTTTAGACCAAAGTCAGTAATTCGGTATATTGGGGAACACCTTTGAAGTCTGCATTGTTTTAGCTATTTTAGCGTTTGGGATCGATTGTTAGCAACTACAATTGAGACAATATTATTCGACTGTAAAACTTGCCGTAAATTTTCGCCAAGAAGTTAAGTTCGTCTCTTCCAGAATTCAACTAAAAGCACTAAGCATTCTCGAACTAAGCTCTTGATTATGTTGGTGCATTAATATTATTCTAAAAATTTCGTGAAGAAGTGGAAGCTTATACATTATTTCATAATCTTAAAAATTGACAAAAAAAATAAATACTTTTCCCTGAGTTATTACATCCTCTGGAATTAAAGCATCTTCAGAAAATATTCAACAGCTTATTGAGCAATGAAACACCTTTTCACTAAAACAGCTTTAAAACTATAGGGACATATCTAATAAAATTAAACTAACTTTAAATATTTTTTTTTATAAAATTACTAAAATTACCAAATTTTTTTTCCATTGCAAGCAATCTTTATTTATTAACAACTTGTCCGTTGAATGAAACACAAAACAGCTGCTGATAATATTATTCACATTATATGTTTTAAAAACTATTTAATTTTATGCTATGAATCCAGTTGGCACTTTTGCTATTGCGGCTCAAAATCGGTTTATACAGAACTACTTATTTTAAAACCGGGATGTGCACACATATCCCGCACGCGCCGATCTTTCAGACATGACCGAAGGGTTAGACGAGTAAAGCTTTCGAGTTGTCGCTCACTCAACTAACACATTCAGAGCTTGTTGTTAAAAATAAATAAATTACGGAAATTTTTGGTTTGATAATTGTAGGCGCACTCAACTGAAAAGGTATTCTGGTATAGAGGTATAAAGAATATTTTTTAAAAGAGTTAAGGTTATTTATCAGACTTATATGAGCTTATATACCAAAACTGGTCGGAATTTTTCCTACATGATTTAAAGTTTTCACACGATTGTTATAATGAATAAGATTGCACATCTGTGCATCCGTGCTAAGGTTTGACCCGGGGGCTTTTACATTGCCGGTTTATATTTGAATATTTGCCTAACTTTAATCTGCAATTGCATCTTTTTTATAGTTTGATGTCTGCAGCTTTTGTGGTCTTCTATGGGATCATAAATTACGTGACGCTGGTTTTCGTCAAAATGGACCCCCTCCACCCCCCTGGAGCGTCACGAATTTTATGAATGATGCCTTTGGTATCTGAGAAATAAGCGTTGATACGGCCGAAAGGGCTTAATGTCCTCCTCCCTAACGAACTTCTCTATAATGCATTTTTTCAAGGCCCCTTTTTTTCGTATAATATTTATATATCCTTATAAAGAATTTCTATATAAAGAAAGTTAAACTTACTCACTTTTTAGCTCCCCATATAACGAATTATTTCAGATAATGTTTTATTATGCACTCGAAATCAATTTCATAACGAGAAAAAAGAAAACATATTTTTTGAGAGATTTTCAAAAGTTATTCATCATTCACAGTTTTATTGTTATTTGAAATGGTTGAATGAAAAATATTATTGATTTTTAAAAAGAGTGAAGTGTATGGTTGAATAAATTCCAAAAGCGGTAGGTAGGTACAGTACAGTTCAGAAAACCAAATGTGGCACTTATACTAGGGTAGGTTTTTTTCCATTAGTTTACGTTTTTTTAAACGTTCCTAGAGACGTGCCGTGTCAAGTGTTTAGTCCCTAAAGAAAAAGAAAAGGTTTTATTCAAACCAAAATTGCTAATTTCTTTGTAGTATACAAATCTTATGATCTACCAACCCTCTTGCTGTCTCTTCCATAGTTGCAAAGATCTACAATACGCATGACCCCATCTTAATTGACCAGGATACCCTTTAACCGTCAAACGTTTTTCCTAAAATTCAATATAATGCATTAAAATGCAATTGTCTCACTTAATTTTTAACTAGTCATATATTTTAATTTTATCACTGTACCTATAACTAAGAAAAAAAAATACTCCTAAATTGTATAAATTCTCTTAGCAATTTAAAATGGTTGTCGACTGTTGCAGTCAACAATTGATTCTCTATTAGGTTAAAAATATAATTAGCGACCGATGTTGTTATCATAAATTGTCTAGCAATCAAATTCAATTTATTTATCAACAGACATCATGCACCCACCCCGCCGCACCTATACTCTCCAGCTATTGGCAATTAAACGAATCATGCAGGTGATAGATGCACGTTGGTTAGGAAGCGTTATGGCCGGTACCGGCAAATTAATTGAGCATCTATTTTTTGTTAGAGAGGTCGCATTGGGGGTTAACGCAAGTTGTCACCTTGCATTGTGTTTCTTGAGCGTCTCTTAAGTTATACTACGAGTATATATGTAAACTGGAATTGCTGAGAATTTTTTTTTTGTATTAATTGCTGATTGAATGATTGCGAAAAAAAAAAAAACAAAGAGAAACCGTGACCGTCATAACAAAATTTCAATGTCAAGCGCGTAAGTAGAAAGATAAATGTAGAAGATACGACTTTTAGGATGCAGTTCCAGCATTTATGTTCACAATTATGATACCGAACCGAACCCAAGAAAATACGTCAGCTTCGTTCTTCAAATAGCTGTGGCAACAGAGCACCGACGTCATTGCCAGCCACATAGTCTCCAACAATGATAGCTATAGCAAAAATCCTGGGCCTGAGCTATTACGGCCTCGTCCTGGCCCTGAACAGCTCAAAGTTATTTCAAGGTCCGGCATGTCAGTTACAGATGCTGCCAACCTGTTGAGGTTTCAGTGGTTGCACTGGAATGGTTTTTTTGCCCCTCGTCTGCCTGACTTAATACAGCTGGACAAGGTCGTGTACCTATTTTCAGCAGTGACGTCAGCTATTGCGTCCTTTGTATATAAAACAGATTATATTTTATATATTTTTAAATATTGTGCGCACCAATTTTAAATGAATACTCACACTTTAACATCCGTACTGTATTGAGTGTACACGACACGTGTGTGTTATCAGCTAACAACTGACTCTCTAGAGACCTTAACTAACTAACTACAAACATATATGTATATACTCTCAGTAATTAGTTTGTTAAACAAGCCAACAACTATTGTTGTAAAAAAAAAAATAATATAAACAATAAACTAACTGGTTAGGTTTGGCTAAACTACGGTGGCACACAGAGGTCTCAATTGTAAGAAAGAGAAGCATTTTATATACTATACTACATATTTTTTTCTTCCCAAGCTGATTCATTTACTTCAAACCAAACTCTTACTAAGCGAGGGTTGCCTTTATCGTTTCGAAAATAGGCAATCCTTACATTGTGTCATAAGAGCATTATTTGATTTGTTAACCGTCACTTGAAAATATTTATTTCCAACTTTGAACTGAATACGATTTCGAATCGATGAAGCACCTTTACAAAATCCGCTATATAGTTGAATTTTCTTTCCAAATTCAGTTAATTTGCCACACTTAACTATCATTCTATAAAGTTCAATTAAATAAGCAAATATGTGTTATAATTATATTTATTTATAATTAATATAATACATATATTTAACTATGTTTACTTAAAAGAAGCTCGTATATTACATATTATGTAAACATAATATTTTGAAGTACATTTTAAATGAGAAGTATCTTACGTATACATTTAGTGTTCATAGAGGGTTTTGGCGGTATAATTTTATGTGCGAACTTCATAGTCTGGTAAACTTTATTTGCTCAGTTCTAGTTAAAGTAGTGTTTTTTAGGAAGTTGCATGAAGTATATTTGAAATCTAATGAATTTTGAATAAAAATGTGTGAATAAAAAGCTTTCCCTGTCAGACGTGTTTATATCTGGGCAGAAATTTTTGCTGCGGTATCTGCCATTTTGCTGCTATTTATACTGGAGTGGTGTGTGTTGTGGATATTAGCTATTGCTTCTATGAAAGAAAGTGAGTCGAAAAATATGAAATATTTTTGTGTACGTTCACTGCTTCTGTACGTGCTAATGTTTTAGACGAGAGTACAGATGGTAAGAGCACTGTGCACCTACTGTCTTAGCATTTGTTTTTCTTTTGTAATAAGAATGAAATACATTAGTGGAGTGATATTAGGTTTTTTTGTGTGGTCTGATTTTTTGATAATTGCTGAATTTTGCCAATAGTTTAAAAGAGTTGAATCGTGAATACTTCCTTCTAAGTCGGATAGTTGGTTATTTGCTTAAAAAAGCTTATTATTGGTTGGTGTCTTTCTAAACGCTCCCTGAGAAATAATAAATTTTCAGTAGAAATATATAAGAGTTTCATTGAATTTCTACACATAATACGCAAAATAAATAGCAACACAAAATTGTACAAAATTATCCCAAAATAAACTTCGGTTATTTGAAAATCTCTAATAGAAATTTGGTTTGAAATAAATTTGAAAGAGCTAACTCGACCGCCATCGACAACATTTTTTTTTTTTTGGCTTCAAAAGATTTCTCGTCTTGAAGCCGCTCAAGGCTTAAAATGTCTTTTTATAGTATGTAACATATAAATAAATATAGATATATATAACAGATTGCAACAATTTATGATCCAGGCAGAAAAAATATAAATAAATTATATAAAATATATAAATTAACAAAACCTCCTTAAAATTAAAACGATAGAAACTTTTAAAGATACAGTCAATAACGTATAAATTTTAAACGTCTTTCCTTATAAATTGCAACTATTTTCATTAATTTACAAGCTAGAGCCAGCAAATTTGACTTAGACTCTATAAATATTTTACAAAACATTTTCTTTTACCAACTACCTACCCCCTTAACCAACTTTCGGATTCACTTCGATTTATTTTCTAATTGCGAAATATAACGAGCAGCCCTCGTAATTACAGCAACAATCATAATGGGTTTGTTTAGTCCTCAGAGAGCATGTTTTTGCTAGCAGCCAGCTTTTGTCATTGTCGGCTTCTAAAAGAGAGAAGAGAGATAGAGAGCGCGCCAGTCGTTGAACTATTTGCACACGGCCTTGCACAATAATTACGCTCAATTGGGCTCATTGTGAATATGTGTGCATTTATGTATGCATGTACATATGTAATTGTTATTGTGATGACGAAGAACATGGCACATAGGACAACAACAAAAGGCAACGGCAACCTGTGCATCCCAAAAATAGCATATGTACATATATCGAATGCAACGGCGTGTATGTACATCATGTTTGTTTGGGTACGTGTGTGTGTGTGAGAGGTTTTTCGTGCCTTTGCACTTTTAATTGTTGTGTAAACAAATGTATTGCCACACGACACTTAAACGCCGGCGTTAGCGCTGACGCTAACTACGACTGCGACAGAGATGCTGGCTATGATTACTTTTAAATGTGGTTTCTATTGTTGGCGATGTTTGGCTTAGTGCGCTGTTCTTTGCCGATTTGGGCTGATACGTACAGTGAATCAAAAAAGTTTTGGCCCAGTCAACATTTGCGACTTTTTGATGTAATTTATATAATTAGTAATGTAACCCCCATCAATTCGTCCTTATTTTTTATTTATTTCTTTTAAATACTGTTTGGTTTTTCGGCCCACCAAACTACTGGAGTAGCCAATGTATTTGTAACAATATACTACTATGTATATGATTTACACAGTAAAATACATTTACTAGCTCATTTAGTATCCATTTTTAACTCATTGTCTGCCTTAAGACGCAACTATCGATGACAGTCTATATGATCGTTTATTCAAAAAGCTTAAGCTCTAAGAATGGCCACAAATTGTGCCCAAATTAATATTTTTCGCATAAGAAATGTATTTGACTAAACTATTTCTATTAATCGTTTGTAAAAACTAAACATAATAAAAAGCGAAGTTGGATTTTTTTTGTGTAAATATACCTTTGAGAATTTTCGAAAATACGGAAGTACAAAATGTTATCAAGTGAATTATTGAAAACGGCATTGCTCTTTGAGTGCGAGACAAAATGTGCTCATAATACCAATACCACAAAGTCAAAAAATTTTTTTTCTTTGTACAGAAAATCATTCCGATTAATTTTTTATTAATGGCATGCGATTTAGGAGAAAAACTAAATGTGGGTAGTGACAAAGCTTTGTTTGCCAATTATGAATTGGTTCGATGTATAGAGCATTACACATTTTTTTTGATTAACCCCTGGTAATAGAATACTTTTTGGTATTACTGTACGTGTACGTACATATAAATTATTATAATGCCCAACCGCAATTTCAAATAAACACCGACTTATTTTGCTAGGGTTTACCTTGAAAATTCCTACATTTAATAGTGGTGTGATTCATTTGTAATTTTCGTGCTCTGTCGGTCACATGCATTTGTTGGACGCACTATCAATGACGTGAGCTTCGCTAATGAGTAACTCACAATTATTGTTGTTAATATTAGTATACCCTGTACCCGATGGTTCAAGGGTATTATAGATTTCTGAAACGTGTGTTACAGGTTCTTTGTACCAAAATGTCATCTATAACTTCGGCCTTTGATTAAGCGATTTCCGTCCATATGAACACATAATCATGGAGACACCAAATTCGCTTTATTATCGATTTTGGTCATGAATGTGTCTTGTTCTCTCAAAGTTGAGTTTAGGGGCTCACGCTCACACTCACACACCGGCCATAATGCCTCACACACGTTTAATATAGGAACAAATTTATAAAGACAGGTCCCCTCCACAAAATTTGGTGTGTAAATTCATATGAGCCTTGTACAGCAGGAAACTCAGACTTTTTCACAAAGTACCCACTACCCCCGGCAACTTTTTTTCTTGCATACGTCTACAATGTTCATCTTTTTTGGGAAAAGTTGGAGCAGGGTATCCGACTGTCGAGCACCGCCCCGACTTATTCACTCTTTTTTAAAAGCTGTTTTTGCACACAGTTTTGCAATTTTTATATTTGCTACTTGCGCAGTTGCAAAGTTCAGACTCATTGTGGTACCTCCACCTCAAAACACCCCCGCTTAACTTCTGTTGATTTGATACCACCTTGGCTAACTGCGCAGTTCGAGGCAATGACGACAAGTCAATGCTTTCAACGTATTTACCTTTATAATAAACACATTTCGTATGAATTTTGTTGCTATAATACTATCTTTTTTCCGCCTTTTTGTTAATATTTAAACAGAGCGCAGAAGCAAATGTGAAAAAAACGAGTTCAACAGCGCGTCGATAATTGGATCTCTCACGTACACACATATGCGCTCTTTGTTGCTCTCACCTTATTTTTGGTGATTTGTTTGTTGTTTGTATAGTTGCCCAATAGTTAAGTTAAAGAGCAAGCGATCGATCTCATTTATCGATAAATGCAATTGTCAATTACGATAATTTACATATAGTTAAGTTTTTAAACCGCATGCACAAAGCAGTGGGCTCTCGCAACTGTTTCGCCCCTGCACAAATGGAAAGGGTTAAGCTTTGTGGAAAAAATTGATGTGCTTAACACCTAGAAGATAGATTAAATTTGGGTTTTCACTGGCATTCAGTTTTTTTGATACTCTCCCTTAAACCATTTTTCAAGTTTAATTTTAACATAGACCAGACATTCTATTTAATAATACGGGTAATAAATAATAATAAAAATTTGTTAAAAATTGAGGGGAGCTTTGTACAAGAAAATTGTAACTTCAAAAAGAAAAAGATTTATAAATGAGTATGTTCTAATATATTATAGAAGGTGTGCCCCTGCTGCAACAGGCAACAATTATTAGCTCCACTTTTAGTCTTATCTGTGAACTAATCCAAGTGTTAAATGTACTGTCATAATTATTTTCTTTGTTGCAATTTATTTATAACAATTGCATTTTCTATTTCCAGGCCGATGACAAATCTCTGCTGGCGCGTTTCTATCATGCAGATCGCGCACTCACAGCCGTAGCCAGTGAATTGGACAGCTTCGACGGGCGTGCCGAGCCGACTCGGTGCTCAAGGCTAGTCAGCTGTCTTCGTCAAAATCAGGTACGTGTATATATATATGCGAGCTTTTATCAGTTAGATTCATAAACCATCTTTAATACGCAGGACAAAGTGCTGGCCATTACCAATCTCATAATGGAGGAACTGCTGGGCGAGTATAGAGATCCACGTGCCTTTCGCGCCAAGTTTCCTGAGGAGGTGTTACAGGAGAATCTTGCAGGTCAGCTATGGTTTGGCGCCGAATGCTTGGCTGCTGGCTCATCCATTATGAATCGTGAGACAGAAAGCAAGGAAATGCGTCCCCTTGCACAAGCGGTAACCAAGAGTTTGGGAAACGTACGCGTATTGTTGCGCGAACAGTGCTTGCGCAATAATGTACCCAATAGCAAATCTTTGCCCCTGGACTCTAACGATTCCAGCACAGAACAGCTCTATGAAAGCCTTAAGATCTTTGATCGTTTGTTTGCTGAGTTTGAGCTAAGCTATGTTAGTGCCATGGTGCAAGTAAAGTCGCGTCATGAGTACGAAATGCAGCAGTGGATTAGTGTGCTCTTTTCGGAGACACTGCAGCGTGCACTGAAGATCGGTTTGCTCGATCAGGATAATGTGGATGCCTTTGATCCTGGTCTGATGTTTTCCATTCCACGCTTGGCCATTGTGGCGGGTCTAGTCATCTATTCGAAGGGACCGCTAAATATGGACATGCCAGCTGATCAGTTGTCAGAGATGTTTCGACCATTTCGCACGATTTTAATAAAAATACGCGAACTGTTGCGTAATCTCAACAAGCAGGATTTATATCAGCTGGAAAAACTGCTGTGTACCAATGAGGATATCAATACAAACGTAAGCAAATCAAAATTTTAATATGTCTGCCTGGAAACTTATTATATATGTTCTATATTGCAGGTTCCTCTGGGTTCCAGTAGCATAGAGGCGCCTAGTCCGGAGCATAATGCCAACAACAACAACAAAACCAACAGCGATAATAACACACCAAATGGCCACAAATCTGTTGAGCGTTTGGTGGACCAACGAAACAATAACAATAATAGTAACAACAGCGCTAAGTCAACAGAGGGAACTAACGGCGCTACAAACTCACGAGCGCGATTCAGCACGCGTTCCCCCTCACCGTCCATGTCATCTATATCAACTGCAAGTACGCCTACAGCATCGCCAGTGCCTTCTCCTACTCCTTCACACTCCATTGCTTCTACATCGTCTACTGCAACGTCTTCAACAAATCCATCGGTAAACTGGAGCGATGATGATGATGATGATGATGATGATGATGAGCATGTTCTACCCCAAGTCAAAGACGAGCTTGGTGATAGCGATACCGATACGGAGTTGAAGGACATTGTTACTGCCGACTGCGCCTCTGGTTACCTCATACCAAATACCAATTTGGGTAATCTTTTGCAACCCCAGGAAGTTCCTCTAACCGACAATTTTGTAGCTAGCGAAGATGATGAATATGTCAGTACTTCTCATAATGAGGGGCTGGAGATTGAAGAACCTACGACAAGCGCTGCCATGCTTGCTGCAACCAGAACTCTGCAGCGTTTGCGCTTGATTAGCACAGATAGCGAAGTAACCGAGCAACCGACAATCAAATCTTCAGAGGAGCATCAGTCACACAGCTCTGAGTGCTCTACTGCTGTTCCAAGAAGTAGCCATCGACACAGCCATCATCATCATCGTCACCATCATCACCATCAGCAGCATCACAACCATCACCATCATCATCACCAGCCACATCCGCAGCGTACTAATCGCAGTTGCCGTCAGCGAAGAATTTCATCAAAACGGTGCAGCCTGGAGGACTGTAATGGAGCGGATGAACAGAACAATGCAACGTCAATGACGGAGTCCAGCATAGTGCAACATAGCTCAAGCGCAGATAATAGCACTGCTTCTTCGTCATCCGATGCCGATCAGCATGATGTTACGTTGGCTATGCGCAATACCACAGCACGCTTAAAGTTCAAGTGAGTAGCATGGTGAATAGTGGTTTGGTGTGACACGAATTTAATGACTTTTCCTAAATTACAGAAACACTGAGAACCTGCTGCACCGTCTCTTTGTTTGCATTGCCGGCGTTGCTGATCAGTTACAGACAAATTTTGCCTCCGATTTGCGGCAAATACTGCGCAGCGTATTCCTTATAAATATGTCCTCAGCACAAGAAGAAATCGACATACCGGAAAAGACAAAGGAATCGGAACTATTTGAGTTTCGTGCCTCCGAAAACGATGTGATACAAGAGAGCGGTGGCTCCAACCAAAGCATTTACTCAGCCGAGGAGGTTAATCCCGAGCTGGACAATGTGTTCAACAATAGTGTGCCCAGCACGCGTCACTCCACAGGCGCCAGCATACAGCGCAACAATACCATTGACTTGGCCACAGCCGATGCGGCAACTCCTACTGCAGCACGTAACCATGTGGCACGCAGTCGGAGTTTGGGCGATCGTGAGCAGGATCCTACTGTTGCTGGCAATGTGGACGCTGCAGAGCAACAACTGCATGAGCAGCAATTGCAACGTCAGCGCAACAATTCCGTGGGTAGCAATACGCCCTCAAGCGCCTCTTCGACCACAAACTCTGAACAAAATTCACCTGTAAGCGCACGTAATGGATGCCACCGTCTAAATGAATCGGCTAACTGCTTAAATGCAACAACCGCCGCTGCTGGAACTGTGACGCCCACCACAACAACACTTTCGCCACCTGCCTGGATACCCGATGGTAAGGCGCCACGTTGCATGTCCTGCCAGACTCCCTTTACAGCCTTTCGACGTCGTCATCATTGCCGCAATTGCGGTGGCGTTTTTTGCGGTGTCTGCTCTAATGCCTCGGCTCCGTTGCCCAAGTTTGGTCTTACTAAGGCCGTGCGTGTCTGCCGTCAATGTTACGTACGTGAGATGCACTCCAGTATGACACATCAGGCAACTGCGCCGGCTCAGCAGCATGCCATGCACTCCCAGACTGCAAGCGCCTCTTAGGAGTGACCGTTCGTGTGTCCGCCCAAGTGGGCGGGCGCAGCTTACGGTCGTTATGGGACGGGAAAGAAGCAAACTGTGAATCGCAATGTCCTTGAAAATTGTTTTCTTTATTTTATATATATATAGAGAGATTTTGACAAATACAATCCATCTTTTTGTAGCAAGCAACATCCATACGTATATGGTATATATATATTTATATGTATATTGATACTTATATTTTTTTTATTTAACGTTTGACCAATAAGCGTCTCTAAATTGTGTATGTACAATAAAGCTCTACGATGTATATGTAAAGGCGTACCCATTTATGTACAGAAGTATTTGATGACGATGATATAGTGTATAATTTTTACAATCTAACAATTTTTTACTATGAAACAGCTCATGTCGAAAAAAAAACCAAATATGTGTTATATGCAGGATTTTTTTCGAAGAGGTTTTTGAATTTCAAAGTTACACGCAATAATTGAAGCCGTATAAATATTTTTCCATCTACCAAGTGATTTGTAATTGTATAAATTTATATGTATCAAACGATATATTTGTTTGTTTTTTTTTTTTTGTTGGAAGACTTTGTAGTTGCGTAGTTGTCAAGCTCGTAGACATGAAAATCTGTATAATTTCATAAGTAGTTCTAAGTTGCTAAGCTTTAACGACAGTTCTGAGATGATTTTTTCGAATGTGTCTCACGACGCAAGCGACGATATGCAGAGAAAAATTTTAGTATAAATTTAAAAGAAAATTGTATGTATATTTTTTATAGCTTAAAGAAATTAATGCAGAATAATAGGCGTAAATTGTAGAACAAATTTGCGAACATTATTGTGATTTATTGTAATTTGATTAACTTTATTAAAACAAAAAGAAATTTTTTATTTACTAGCAGGTATAATGGAAAGTCCTTAATAATAATTACAAATATGTACCAAGCATCTAAAACCACATACATATATAACTGAGCATATTAAAAATATATTATAAATATAAATAAATATATATTTTCTTATTAAACATTACGAAACTATAAAAATCAGTTACAAAAATATATATGCAATTTTGCTTAAATTGAAAAATATGTATATTCAAATGAATTGTTATTTATTGTGGTGTATTGGAGGTGGGTAAGGGAATAAAACTATTGGACGATCCAGGGGCACTATCATTGGTGAGCATTTGTTGTGTTTCTAAATACTTTAAAGAGTAAAAATTAATAAAGATGCATAGTGAAAAGTGAAATTATATTCTGTCTAACGATTTCACAAAAACTAGGTGAAAATATATTTGAATGAATTTATAAAATCAAAAAATATAATTTGTAATCAGATTGTTTATTATTACTTATGTTCGGAAAATTCGATGTTAATAAATAATAGTTTTTCCAATTGTTATGTTTCAGAAATTTATCAATTATATCGCAGTGTGAAAAAGCTTGATTTCTCTCTTTTGGACCTTAGGCCAAAAACCAGACGTAGAGTGGTGCGTCGTAAAGAAAAGGAAGTAACGATTAAGATCCAGAAATGTTAATTCGGCGCCGATCAGCTGAATTGGGCAAACTGGCTTTACTTTGAATTTGCGCCTACATTTCTTTAAGATTGCGCTTTCGCAGGAAATAAAGCTGAACGAAATGTTGTTCCGGATTTTGTCTAGGATTTAGTCTACCTTGGAACCACCGTCACAATGAGTAACATCGCCGACTAAGGCTTCAGGAAGTAACGTCCAGTTCTTATTATTAGTTCCGTTTCGGAACGTTATGTCGAAGAGACATTTGTGATTACAACTCTGAAGTGTAGTTGAGGCCCTTAGCTCCAACTATGAGCCTAATTAGGATACTAACTAATAACTCCGAAAATATAACAAAGTTCCAGATAATAAAATTTAAATAAAAGCCACAAAACCGTTTAAGAAATCTGGACAGAATAAATTTTATTAAAATCCGCTGACAATTTTAAAGCCCGCTCCAAGTGTACGAGGTATTTGAGCAGGAGCTGAGAAGCACTGCGCCTGCATTTGCTCCAATATTTGTCGTTCCTCAAGCAGCTTTTGTTTTCGCCGCTTCTCTTCAACTAGCTGCGTCTTTGTCTGGGCAAGATCAGCCTTTAACTCTTCTAGTTGTACAATCTGTGTTTTTTCACCAGCCATTTTGGCATTTAACTCGGCCACAACGACCTTCAGCTTGCGTTCCTTGGCAGACAGCGAAGCCTGTAAAAAAGGCGTGTTAAGTATAATACAAAAATTTAAGATATTTCTAAACCAAGCTCACCTTGACCGAGTTCAGTTCGGCCTGCACTTTATGGCTGGGTAGCTTCAGCATAAACTCTCTTAGCGCCTCATACAACTGCTGTGACTCGGCCAGTGCACGTTCCTGTTCCAAGACTGCTACATTGTAGTTGAGTAGTTGCTTGCGTAATGTTTGAATTTTTTGTATAAGATCCAACTTTTCTGGATCTTTGCCACTAAGTGAACGCCAGCGATGCACATTCATGGGTGTCAGCATTTCATCCTGTAAAGCACGAGCTTTAATGCGCTCTTGATTAATTATGCGATGCATTTGCAGCATTTCCTGACGCAGATCAGCAGCATTCTCACGATCCTTCCGCAAAACATTGCGCTCCGTGCGCAAATTCTTGATCTCCATACGCATGAGTCGCATATCATCCTGAAATTGTGTGCACTGACACTCTGTTTGATCGTAGATAGTTTGCAGGTTATCCAAAGTGTCCTTTAAACGCGAATACTCCTCGTTTCGCTTGGTCAACGCCGCACTGATAGCATTCTTCTCATTCATTAGATTGTCAACGTCTTTGCGCAGACGGGATAGTCGCTGCTCATCATCCTGCAGCGAGCGTGTATGCCGATCGTTCTCTTTACGCTTGTCCAATAGTTCAGCCTTGGTATGCTGATGAGCTAGCTGAGATTGGCGCACTTCATTTCGTAACATTCGGCGCTCCTTCTCCATTCGATCTATTTGTAGCTGCAGCTTTTTCAATTCACCGTCACGATAGCTAATAGAGGCTAAAATTTTTTTACATCTATTAAATTTTGTAAAAAAGTGCTCCGAAAATTGTCAAAATACAAAATTTCTAAAATTGTAATTTTTTAATTGGAAACTTTGTGCCATTTTCATAAGATTCTAAAATCGATTAACTTAACTGTGTACACTTTCTTTGTGAAAACTTCGATAAAAAATTCAATTGATTCACCATGTATTTTCTCTCTTTGGACGTTATTTGCACCTTCGATTTTCCCACGACTAATTGGTAAGGAAATCCATTTTACAAGTATGTATTACATAATGCCAGATAGTGATGAAGAGTTCACATTTGTTTGGTAGCTTAGAATAAACGGACGAGGCACATAATGCTGTGAAGGATAGGCTCACCTTTTAATAATTTACAATGCTCTAAGCTTAGAGTCTCTCTTTGTACGCGTTGTCTTTTGGTAACTGACTATAATCTCGTCCATACTTTTCATTTTACCTATCCCCTCGTATACACATCTTAAAATTAAATCTTAAGTTTAGTACTTACCCTTAAGCTTTTCGATTTTGGCTTGTAAATTTTCTAGCTGCTCGCAATCTCGACTACGTTCTTCCTCAGCCGTTTGCAAGCTACGCTGTATATTATTGCGTTCATTGACGAGCGCCTCGTGTTGCTGTTGGAACTTGGAGCTTTTAGTCTCTAAATCGCTAATAGTTCGCTTAAGTTCGATTTCATAGTTCTCCTTCAGATGCATATCATCTTCAGATTATACAATAATAAGCAAAACCAACTAGTTTAAGACATTAGGCAAAAAAACTTACTTTGCAAGGAGTCTACTTTATCGATCCACTGCTGAATCTCATCTGTTTTCTTGACCTTTTCCTTTTTTAATTTGCTTAAATCCTCCTGAAGTTTCTTAATTTTGATGTCCATGCTGCTGATGGTGTCTTTAAGTGCACGTACCGCGTGCTGGGATTCCTGAAATAGCGCACTGCTTTGATCCGCAGCCTTATGCTCTCCTTGCACATCGCGTTTTAGCACATCTCGCTCCTTGGTCAGATTTTCGTTTTGTTTCTCAAAATGGTGCACCACGCGACGCATAGCTTCCAGCTCCTTGTCCTGCGTGTTCAGCTGTGTTCTGTAAGACAATTTTAAAGTAAAATAGCTGTGGCAGATCTAAATTAGCCCATCCAACTTACTTGAGACGCAAATTTTCCTGCTCTACTTCACGCTTGGACTCATCCAAGCCGGAGTATTTTCGCGCTATGGTCTCCTGTGATTTGGCCAGCTTGGCGGTGTCCTGCTTTAGCTTGATAAGCTCATCTTCGCGTACCTTGAGAAGATTAATGCGTTGATTCAAACTACGCTTATTTTTATCACGCTCTTGTATTGCATACTCCAGATCCACCGTGATCTTGGCGAGCTTATTGCAGGTAGCATTATGTTGTGTATTCAAATGTTCAAGATTTGTCTTAAGCGATAGTATCTGCAGATTCTGTCGCACTTTAACTTTGGTTAGATGTTCGGTGGTTGTTTTCATGTGAGCAATCTGTTCATGGTACTTAGTCTCATCGGCTTTCATGCTGCTCAACTCCTTTGAGAGTGTGTCGCATTTACGTTTTAAATTGTACGCCTCACTGGAGGTGTCCTGTAGGAAGATAAGCGACGAGCTAATAAAGCCAATAATTCAAAAGCTTATTTCGTTACCTACATCTAATAGCTTCAGAATCTCCTTGTTCTTGGTCTCCAGCGATTGTGTCATGGCCTCCACTTCGTTTGCATAGAGACGCTGTATTTGCAAACGCTTGTTAAGTTCCCGAATCTCTACATTAAGACGCTCGCGCTCTTTTCCCTCGTCGCGCTTGCTGCTCATAGACATGCGTTTTTCATTTAAATGTGCCACCATTTGTTCTGATGCATCCAATTTCTCTCGCAGACTAAGCACGTCATCCTGAGCGGCTTGCTCACGTATTTGGGCTGCATCCTTTTGCTTCCATGCGCCCTCTGCAAAAAAAGAAACCATTAACATTTGACATTGATGCAATGTTAACGCCACCCGAGAATTGCAAATTTCTGTTCTTGAGGAATTGTGTGGAAGTGTCTGAATGGAAAACAACTTTTATAATGAAAGCAAGATATTTTTTTCAGATTAACAGACATTGCAAGTAAGCAGTTTAAAGATTCCAAGTATTCTGTTCCACATACTCTGCAATAATATCATTATCTGTTTTAATAGTTACTTGCCAATTACACCGCGCAACTCCTCGATAGTGGCCAAATCCAGTTTAGTCAAGCGTGCCGCATCCTCCAAACGACTCTCAAGCAATGCGATTTGTTCACGCAACTCCTGTGAGCGACCCTCTTCCAAACGCAGATCATTCTTATAGCGTGTGCCACAAATAAGCAAACGCTGCACATTATCAGCATTATTTGGGGTATCCTTTTGACGCAAAGCCTTTGTGACCTACAAAGTAAACATAAAAAAGTTAGGATCTATTATATAGGATACACCTATTGAAGAAATCAGAAGCGGAAAGCGGTTTGCGATGTAGTAAACACCACAAACCTAACATTGCACTTACCTCAGGAACTTTTTCCGAAAGCTCTCTAAAGAAGTCATCATCAAAGTCATCCGGTACCAGCGGCTCATCTTCAGAGCCTGAAGCTTTAGACATTTTTATCTCTGATTTAAATAGCTCTTTACATTTAAACAGACAATATATTGATAAAACGCCTTAGCTGCCGGCTACAGTTCTAGCCATAAAGGTTGGCAACGCTACGCGGAGTCGTGGCAACAAGTTGCCATACCGGCACAAGCCCTCCTAGCAACGTAACTGGTCAACAGGTAAACCCAAATCAATATAACTACAGCAATGTTCTTTGTTATACATATACTCGTAGCGCGACGTTTAACTATGTCTATGTTCCGGAATAATTTGCATATAGAGAAACCATGTCTTGACCCCGAGCACAGTGTAAACAAGGCTAGGCCTTTATAATTTATAAATGTTTATTTATTCATTATATAGTATATTACTTATGGTAAAAGTTTAATTTAATAAAAGCTTTATACTATTTTCTGCCAATAACTATTTGCATCTTTTTGGTATAATATCTAATGTAATGGAATGCTTATGATCGTCTAAGGGCAGAGATCTTACATCGTTCTGCTTAATAAATCGTAATAATACTTTCTAAAATATTTACATTGTAGGATAGGGTGTTATAATTTATTGTAAGAATACGTCGACAAACACCACTACCTTGAACTATTTTGTAAAACGTAGAGCTCCCAGGAGAGTTGAGCCGCAAATTAAATTTGGTTGCTGAAAATTAAAATCTAGAAACAGATAAAAAGTCTTCAGTAAGCCCTATTTTATATAAATTTCTGCAACTAACGACACACGTAAACTGACAATATTATTTAGTTTGACTAGGATTTCTCACCAGATGTAAAAATTCTTTCTACTTCTTAAATTTAAACTGTCGTTTTAAGCCCTCCCTTTTTGTTATTTTGAGTAATGTTAAATATAATAATAATCCGTGTAGTGTTATTAAACTGCTTTGTTGCATTATTTAAAAAAAAATGATTTTCTTTTGAACCTATTCTTGACTAATTTATCATGATATAAAAAAGTGCGCTTGGAATCCTCGCCATTTGCTTTACTGCTTTCTACTAAAACTAAGCCATAAATAATTATACTACTAAGGAACGATTTTATGGTTCAGTAGAAATGCCGGTTAATTGCTATGGCCATTCATCTTCGAAGGGCACATTGTGATCGTTTACTGTATAAAATCTAAGGCCATTGCCTTCGGGTTTATGCCAAGAGGGCAATAGAACAGTGCGCCAAAAGGATCTATAAATAAAATATATAAAATAAATAAAATAACGCAAAGGGAATCTCATTTTGACAAGTTCATGCGCTAACCTGCCACGTACTAAGCCCAGAAATAACTTCCAGTTCTTTTTTGCTCCAAAGTTATAGGGATTAATGTATATGCTATGCTGCGCCAGATAACGTTTTCGTTCTGCCTCATTTATGTGCGCTTCTACGCTGGTCTCTCCACGTGTTACCAGCTTGGCATGCCAGGTGCAAAGACTTCCCAATGCTATGACTACAGCGACATTCGTAAAGGCCATAAACCATAACACACGTTTTTGTGTGGGCGTTGGCGCATCAGTGTCCGTAATAGGAGTAGGCAGATTATGTTTCGCTGGGGGCATAAGTAGCTCATCATACTCTAGGGGATGTGTCTGTAAATGATATAAGATATATTATGGTTTTGCCTAAACATTCGGTCAAAAGTAGTTACATAACTAAATTTTGTGTAATTTGGTTATATACGGACTACTTAAGAATATAGCAAACTTACAACTGGAATTATATGACCGCTTAGATTGAATTTAACCGGCTGACCCTCTAGTGGTTCGTATTCTGTCCAATTATCGCCGTGATCCAACCAAAGATATTTATGACCAATTTCTAAGCCAAAAACAATAAGAAACAGGCAACCAATTGTGGTATACAGCATGTAGAGAAAAAAGTAACGATGATTGGCAAAACCCACGCAGTTGTTAAGCCAGGCTAAATGCAAACAAACATTCATTATCAATAAAATTTATAGTGGGCAGATGTACTCACGGCAATGATGATCCATTTTGAGTATACAGCGATTACATACGGAACAGTGATGCGCACGCGGTGGCTTTGGTGAAATGCACTTTTTACAAACGCTTACAGCTTCTACAAGCGAAAAACCCTCCGGCGGATAACCAGCAGGCGTAATAACAGCCATAATATAATGAAAAACAATATTCAGCAGCAGCCAATTGCCTACGATGAGCAGAAAGATTGTGGCCAATGGACTTTTGGCCAACCAAAAAGGCAAACCAATCCAGTAAGCTATGCTTACAACGGCCGTGGTCAGAGCAGCAACACCCACAACAAAGAACTGCAAACAGAAACAACGTTTTGAATGCATATAATGGGTTTATAAAAGCTGACTTACTGGTCCTAGACAGTGTGTGTAATTGTCCACAAACCAAAATATGGGTGTTAGACATACATCCGTGGCATAGGAGCTATTCATATGTGCATTAAATGTGAGTGAATGCCAGCAGTGCTTCATATAGGACCATTGCAGACGCATGCTTGAGCTGCCGGCAAAAGAGTGTATAATTAATTGGTATACATATAAGTGAAACTTGAAGCTTACCCTAGATTTGCAACGGAGTTGGCGCGCCATGTTATGCGTACCATGTTTAAAATTTTTAGCTTAAAAACTAAAGAAATATATACAAATTGGACTAGTTTTGCAGTTGTTTATATCAATAGCGATAACAATAATAAATGCACATAGACGCTTATCGATTAGCGATTTCGATAAATTGCTGGAACTATTGCGAATAACGAAACGTTTGCTTCACACACTAACATTTAACGCTTATACAACATTTAAATCTTAAGTTTAACCTAAAAATATACAAAGATGCCATAACTTTTATTTTAAAGTCATTATTATAATTTATTTGTATAAATATAGATATTAAATTGCAGCCCTGGTAAATAAATTTTTAATTTTAATTGCATCTCCATTTTAATCGTTTCATATCATTCCGTTGTTTCTCGTTTGACAGTTAATCGTGATTTGCACTTTTAAAGCACAACCAGTCTCAATTTTCTTGTTGTGCAAGCACACATTTTACAAAAAAATTAAACTAAAAATTGAAATCTATAGCAAAATGGCAGAACAGCTTCCACCTTTGGATGACGAACGCACAACCGCGTTGAAAAATTATCGCACAAAGTTGTTGGAGCATCGCGAAATCGAGTCACGTTTAAAGGCGCTGCGCGACAAGCATAAGCAGCTTACGGCTGTCTTTGAAAAGTCTGAAGAAAATCTGAACGCTTTGCAGAGCGTGGGACAAATGCTCGGCGAGGTGCTCAAGCAACTAACTCCTGATAATTTTATTGTTAAGGCTTCTAGCGGTCCACGCTATATTGTGGGTTGCCGACGTCAGATAAAGAAGTCATTTCTTAAGCCAGGCACACGCGTAGCCTTGGATGTGACCACGCTTACAATTATGCGCTGCTTGCCTCGTGAGGTAGATCCACTGGTGTACAATATGACACGTGAGGATCCTGGCAATGTGAATTATAGCGAGATTGGCGGTTTGACCCAGCAAATACGCGAGTTGCGTGAAGTGATTGAGCTACCACTGCTCAATCCGGATCTGTTTTTGCGCGTGGGCATAAGTCCGCCTAAGGGCTGTCTGCTTTATGGTCCACCAGGCACTGGCAAGACTTTGTTGGCACGCGCAATTGCCTCGCAGATGGATACTAATTTCCTCAAGGTGGTGTCTTCGGCCATCGTGGACAAGTATATTGGCGAAAGCGCTCGTATGATACGGGAGATGTTTGCTTACGCACGTGATCATCAACCATGTATTATATTTATGGATGAGATCGATGCTATTGGCGGACGTCGGTTTTCCGAGGGCACCTCAGCTGATCGCGAGATACAGCGCACGCTAATGGAGCTGCTGAACCAAATGGATGGCTTTGATGCTTTGGGACAAGTTAAAATAATAATGGCTACCAACCGTCCGGATACTTTGGATCCTGCTTTGATGCGCCCCGGCCGCTTGGATCGCAAGATTGAGATACCGTTGCCTAACGAAATGGCTCGCATGGATATCTTAAAAATACACGCTGCACCTTTGGCTAAACAAGGTGAGATTGATTACGAGGCTGTGGTAAAACTATCTGATATGTTTAATGGTGCCGACTTGCGTAATATTTGCACCGAGGCTGGACTTTCCGCTTTGCGTTGCGATCGCGAGTACGTTGTGCATGAGGACTTTATGAAAGCCGTGCGCAAAATTGCCGATTCCAAGAAGTTGGAGGGAAAACTAGTCTACAAGGCTCTATAAATGATGGATGAGGATGATGAAAGATTACTATTTTCTTTAATTTTATAAAACCTTTTGTTTTCTTTGTATAAAACATAGTAAGGCATCTTAAATGCTGAATAAAATGTATGCCACAATATTTGCTTATGTCAATTGTTTAACTAGTTTATTCAGAAGGAGAACCATGAATCATAACCTACTGGTTAGTAGACTGCTTTGCTTAAGATGATCTATATTAATTATACTACAGGCATACCGAAATAACGTAATCATGTTCTGTTGGTTTCCTTCGGCGTCAATGCCTCGTATAAAATCTAGTGGGGCTTTGTTTCTTTGCGGTAGATTCAAGTTTAATTCACAGGGACGAAATGGCGAAAAAATGATTTCTCATTTCAAATGTGTATGTTTGTTGTGGAGCAATCGTGACATTCATTTGACAGAAAGCTTCCTCATATAAAAGTAACACCAATATTATGATATGCGGAAACTGTTGGCCAGATGATATTCGTATCTTCCGTTTGTTCAGGCAAGATGTCTCTTTTTTGTCAAGACCATTACATATTCATTGTGGTGTTATCGTGTGTTTTTTCTTAATTATTCACCTTAAGGAGAATTTGGCAGAAGGTGGTTGCAGCCTCTTCTTTTCATCCTTCCTAAAGGTCTCTTTGCAAAACTGTTGATATAGACTATTAGCCTGTCTTTGCATATGCATGAAAAAAGAGATCTCCTCTGCGTTACTCAGATTAAAGTTGCGATGCATACTGACCTACCATTATCTTCTAGAAATAAGCGGTACACCAGATCTGTATACCATATCTCCATGTAGAATCCGTGATCTGTTGGTAGACCATCCATTTTCTTGCTCCTTTTATTTAAAATACAATGGACTCGATCCTTTTTGCAGTAGCCATTCTCAGCGGTTTTGATGAATGCCGAGATATTTTGTTGATAAAATCAGGGGCAGAATTTTAGACCGTATTGCGAAGCTTACGTTGACAGATTTGCTTCTATTGATGCCAACGTTCCAACGTCTAGCCCCATTTTCAAATACAAGGAGATACTCTTGAATTCCGTCCGCGGATTTATTCTCCGAGCGCAGACATCACTGCAAGTAGCAACCCATCTGTGAGCGGAGGCCGAATTGGTGATCCAAGATAGATTTTTAACAGTCCATACTCTTAATAAGCCTAAACTTCTCCATACTGAGCGAAGGTGACTGATTAACCAGCACGATTGACATCCTGCTCCGGTTTGATATGCTTGTGAATCATGGTGATGCTGGCGGTCTTGATGGGCAAATGATACAACCTTAAAATCGCATTAAAAATTAACCTAAGAAAAACAAGAGCTCGTTTGGGAATTAAATTTTTTGGATTGTACTTTATGAACTTGTGTTTAAACTGCACAGAATGACACAGGTGTTAGAAAAGGAAAAAAAAACGCGCTATATCGAAAACGTTTTAACCTGCCCTCGAGTACGTGTTTGAATAAAAACGAAATTATGATGAATAAAAATTTGTTTATTTTATTAAGTTGAGACTGATTTATTTTATTTTGCTTAACGGCTTTGTTGGCGGCTTTGGTGTTTGAAGTTTTCCAACAAAAAAATAAAGGATATTGGCATGTTTGTTTGTATAATAAACAGACTTTTGTTTTTAACAGTGCTGCAAAAAGTGCTTAGGTAAGTATTTAAGTCAATGGCGAAATCATTTGTAATAAAATCCTAATTAATGGACAGCTTTTCATATATCGATTTACTGATGCCATCAAAAATTTAAGCGTCAAATAGTTGCTACCCCAAACGTAAAAGTGAAAATCTTGATAAGAAAACTCCATTAGTTAAATGACAATTAAATCGCTGCGGCTAACTATCTGGTTAGCTAGTATCATTCGATACCTCAAGTCGTAACAATACAGGAGTTTAAGAGCAACTATTATGCGATTCCTTAAAGTGCTACAACATCGATGGAGAAGCTATCTGAATCGTTCTTATGAAGCTTTGCAGCGTCGGAAAGGTTTTCAACGTTTTAAGCGACGTTTTATAACACCTCAAAATTGGACAGTTCATAGCAAATGGATGCTTGGCACTTTTGTTTTTTCAATTGCCATTAACTCGTTCTATGGAATACTTCTTAATCGTTACACAAATGCACGAACTAAGTTTGTATTCTCCAAGCCATTGACGGTGTACTCCGTGACAGTGGCCAGCTTTTTTGCCGTGTACTATGTGAAGAAATTCTACGAGGATTTGGAAAATGGACAGCTAACACTACGTGATACTACTAAAATATATTGCTATATGAATGTCGCTGTTTGTCTATTGAATTATGTGACCCAGTGGGAAATGACCAAGAGAATTTCACGTTGGCAAAACAGCATACCGATTTTCACAACTATCAACTACTTTAATATTGAACTCAAAATTGTTCTGAAAGCCTTGAGACTTGCAATTGTTAAAATGGCAGTTTTTCCCATGGTCGTTCATATATGTTTAGTATTTCAGGAGAAGTTTCGTCCAAAAAGCGAAATCGCCTCTCTAAGTACCAGAGAGATTATGATACCATTAATGATAGCCAATCAATTGAACAATTGTTTTTTTGGTGGTATCGTAGTGGTGCAACCATTGTTGGGTGCACTAAATAAACGCTTATCCAAAGTTCTTCAGGAGGTAAACACGCTACAAACACCGCTGCAAATGGAGCTACAGAAGCCATACTATCGTATGAGGCGATTCTGCGAGCTAGCTGACTATATGGATGAACTGGCCAGAAAGTACACTATATTAACTACTTATTCCATGGCTTACCTGCAACTGACCGCACTTTCGCTGATATGTTCAATGCTCGTTAACTTTGTCATATTCATTTTGGGCTTTTTCAATCAATACCAAGCGATCGCAGAGCATTTTATTAACGAGGAACCCTATGATGTATTCCATGCCTTAACCAATTTGGTATTTTTAGTGGTTCCGTTTCTGGAAATTGCCCTAGTGGCAAAGGTTAGCAGTACGGTGCTGGACGAAGTAAGCATACCAAAACCTAACCGTTGCACTAACATCTGCTTCCAATTTTTTTTCAGACTCGGAAAACGGGTAATTTATTGCAGCGCATAGAACTGCAACATGCTGACCATCGGTTCGTACAGGTTGTCCACACTTTTTGGCTCCAGGTGCGCACAACGAAATACAAACTGCTGCCACTGGGACTTCTTGAATTGAACGTGAATTTAATCAACAAAATGTTCTCATCTGTTACTGGATTTTTACTGATATTTATACAAAGTGATTTAACATTAAAATTTTCTTTAAAATAACATGAGATGGTACGACGGTCAGTATTTATATTTTGCTCCTTGACTATACTAACCGTGCCAGATACAATTTGTCAGACTGGAAATTTCTTAGCTAAATTTAGTTCAACATTGAGCCCGATCTATATTTTTTAATTATTTATTTTATTTTTTATGGTACTTTTAAGACACTTTACCTCCTGAAAATCGTCTAAAATGGTTCTTTTGTACGGGAAATCCCATTATCCCCACCAATTCGTGGGGCCGTTGTGTCCCCTTTTATCATATCTCCAGTTAATCAGGCTGGATTGGCGATCAATAATTTGAAAGCTGCGATTCATAAAAATATAAGTATTTTTAATTATTACCACTACAGAACTAAAAAAAAAAAATATATACATACATATATTTAAAGAATATCTGATAGTGCTGGCTTTACTTTAAAAATAGTAAATATTTCCTTTTGGGCTTTTAGAGAATTACTCATAATAATTAATACACATTGGCAGTACATTCACTAGTGGGACCAGACAATTGTTATTATTATTTTTTATAAATTTAGTAGTTTAACTGCTAGCGGAAACCTAGTGTGTCTTAATACAATTTATTGATGAATTTCAAATGCAACACATAAAAGGCACTTATTTTTTACAGTGTACATAAACCTCTAATGATGTCAGTGTTGGAAACGCAAATGCTGCCATATAGTCAAATAAAATAGTCCCTAGCAATTGGCAGTTCTACTTGCCATACAAAAAGAAAACAATTGCAAATGTACAACTATGTGGCAGCACGACATTAATTGTTGCAGCCAACTGGCAACGCCGTACCACAAAAATTATTCACTTTTGCGACGACGCGTTTTTAACATCGTAAAAGTTTAATATTTAGTTTACTTCGTAGTAAATTTTTAATTGTTCATATATAGTTAATCAATAATGTACAATAATAAAATTAGTTTAACTTATTCAAGAGCGCTGCCCTCGCAGAAAGCTCCATATGTAACATGGGCAAGTGCAAATGTATATGTGTAGCAGTGAAATAAAAGCAAAATTTACAACGAAGAGCAAAAAACCAAAAGCAACAAAACCAGCAACAACAAAAGCAGCACCTGCCTTGGTTTTGGCTGGCAGCAACGTCAGCGGCAGCGTTAATAAGCGGAAAGCGGGTGCTGCTAATAAATTTCTCCAGCGGCGGCAGCGACGACGGGTGCTCCGCTGGACAAAGTGTTTAGTTTAGCAAAAAGAAAGGTGTGCGTGCGACTGTGTGTGTACACCCGCAAGTTTTTGGCCAACGAAATATATTTTTGAAGAATTATGTATTAAATTTATGTGCTGGGTTTGTGCAAATATAACAAATATAAAACAAGTGCAAAATGTTTACAAAGAAATCCCATGGAGATGTTAAAAAGTCCACGGCAAAGCTGCAGGACTGCAAAAAGGATTCGGCATCTCGTTTGCGCCATCTACGCATGATATTAGGTAATTTTAATAAATAACATTACTTAATAATTTAATGCAAAAAAGCCAAACTGGTTGCTTTCGGACAGCAGGTGTGTGGGCGTCTGTCTATGGCCATAATTGAACCACTTTTGATTTAAATAAACATAAAATTGAATATATACTTGATTGCCTCGACAGCAATCAGCCAGCCGCTTTTTGTAATTCTCTATGACGCGTTTCCTGTTGGGCACAGACAATTGGCAAAGTCGAGTGGGCAAATGACAGTCAAGTCAAGTTGATTAAAGCGTATGGCCCATATACATATACACTATTACACCTGAAACGTGTGAAAAGTTTTATACACAAAATAGACAACTATAGTACAGTGCATCTGGCGCGATTTTCATATCACTAATAAATACTACATACCATCAGAGAGATAAAAACATGTAAATGTACGAGGGCAGTTTAATATGTTAGCGATTACCGGCGTTGTAACTCTAAACTGCTATTGTCTACTACGATCTTTTAAAAGACTATAGTAACCAATAATCTAATCTAATTATTAACCTGAGAAAAAGCTTGTTAAATACTATGGAGAATCTGTCTCAGCAATTTCTCTGTTTAAGAAGTGGTTTACCAAATGCCGTTGTGATTCTTCTAGCAAAAATGACGCCAAGAGTTCAGAATCCATGAATTGATTTTGAACGATGGGAAAATGAAAGTGCGTAAGATGGCTAAGGCAGCACGGTTCATAAACAAAGTGCGTAAAGTGATTGCTGAGACTCAACCTTCAGCGTAGCCTAGGAGTCTTTGGAGCTGTTCAAGCGTAATCCGAACCAGTTTGCGAGATAGTAAATTCATGTTTTATACAAAGTCTGGTTGCATCATAACACATTAGCGACTAAGTAACTGTTAAAGATGTGGACTTCTAGGTGACAGTGCAGAAACCAAAGCCAATAGAAGCCAACAGGAACATGGCAGTATCGATCACATTGATTAGCTTGAAAAGGGTAATATGATTACCGACGGCAAAATGGGCTACGAAGTGTCAAGATTAAACTTTTTGCTATGACATCACAGATATACATATGTCTAAGCCTTTTTGAAGGAGGAAACTATTAATTGAAAGGGATAAAAATATAGTGTCTACAAAATTGAGCTAAAATTAGAAGAACAAAAATGTAACGCTTTTTTGACGGAAAAAAACCTTTTGTGCAAAAAGTCGCTGATTTATCAAACGGCCCTCGCATATACTTTAGCGTCTCCTTTTGAATTAAACTGTGTGTAACTTTCTTTTTGTGTCATTGAACGAATGGTTTCCAAACACTCAAACAACAATAATAACAACAACAGGTAGCGTGTGCCTTTACCTCCCACCCTCCCGCAAGTTGATCGCTTTATTCCCATTATTGTTGTTGTCAATTGCCACAGTACTTTTTACACACACATTACCCATTTGTCTTCTCTTTCAACATGGTGTTGTTGCTCTCTTTTTCACACACACGCCCATACCAAAAACAACAACTTTGGCCTTATATTTAAGCGCTTCTTTTTTTTTTCTAGTACTAATTGTGTTTTTTTTTTACTCTTCTCTTCTTTAATTCATACTGTTTAGCTTTCTTTTGTTTCGCAGTATTTCGCTGATGACAGCAAAGCCGGCATTGTTGTTCACTCTGATTCATCATTACCCCTCGTTCGCATACTGTCTTTCAACACTTTTTTTCAAGCGATGAATTCCTTAACTATTACTTGTATACTCTGTACCCAAAGGGTTAGGAGCATATTCAATTAGTGCTGAAAAATGTTTTTGTGTAAATTCAAGACGATAACAAGTAGAACCCTACAAAGTATGCATACAAAAACGATGTATAGTTGGGGCGGTGTCTGACATTCATTCTAAAAAAAGAAAAATGTTTGCCCAAGCAGAATATTTCAAAAATTATTTCATTATAAAATTTGTACTTTTTTAAACCTATTTGGCCGATTCGTTTTAATTCCTCTTGCAAAAAAATATTCGGTTTCAAATCGAATCAAAAAATCGATTGATATATATGAAATGATATATATATGTATATACATATGTATATGGTAATATATTGTATCCTATCAAACTGGTTTCCTTATTCATTCTTTCGTACTATTTATATTAACTGAACATTTTTCACTTAACTTACAATTACCTATATAAATAAATAAAGGGCGCCTTATGTGTTCCGTACAAACTTTGACACGCCACGAGGTTTTTCCAGACATAATTTGCATTGGCATTCGGGGAAATTACTAAAAAAATAGATTTTTTTACAGACCGATAAATAAATTTTTGCTGAAAACAGGGCAAGTAAATGCAGAAATAGTCCAAGAATTAGGGTATATTATAGTCGGTATGTCTAGACCATAAACGACCCACTTGATTTATTTTGATTTTTTTTTTGGCTTTTTACCATTTGTCATGGGTATGCGCTTGTTTAAAAATACACTAGGTAAATAGCGAGATAATTTGACTTTTAACATATTTTGTGGTTTATGAATAAGCTCATCCGCATGAACCAAGGCACTGTCGCCAAACTATTGCCTTAGGATGTTGCTTAATGTGCTAAAATAAAGTTACTGTCGTAATTTGTATAATTGGCTAGGCCAAATTGAATATTGTTAATCATTAATTTGAATGTGCTTACAGTGGACATTAGAAATGAGTGAATCAACTTAAAAGAGTTATTGCTAATTTAACATTTGATATACAGTGAAACCTGGTTAAGTGGGACCTGGATAAGTGAGAAACCTCTGTTATTGAGAGTTGCAATGAGGTCCCGGTTCTTTTTCATTAAATTACCTCTGTTAATGGGACTTTTTGAACCTGGTTAAATGAGATTTGAATTCTAAGACTTTTTCGATGTCTACCTCTATAATTGAGACTCTGTAGCTCAATTACCTGTATAAGTGAGACAAAATAATCAGGTTTTAACACGTTTTGACATGTTTGTTTACATCAGTTATTTCACACAAGATTACGAAATGTCAAATATTGATAATTCTATTATTTTTGATCAAATTTATTCTATCGAGAAACAGGTTTCAGCAACTAGCAATCAAGGACAATCAAACATAACCGATTACTTTAAGTCATAAACTTTACCGTATTGTTTTTTTTCGACGCAATACATTATGTATGTACATTTATACCTACATTAAATTCATAACACCAAAAATACGGATTTTTATTAACATTTCCACCTCTGAAAATGGAATAACGGCACATTTCGACCTCTGTAAGCGGGGGCCTCTGTAAATGAGACAACTATAATTTTAAACCTGTTTAATTGGAAAACTGGATTATTGGAAACCCTCAATAATTGGTACATATGTCTTGGTCCCTTGAGTTCCCAATTAACCAGGTTTCACTGTATTTGTATTTTCAAAAGTAATTTATTATACTTCCTTTTACCACTTTTTTGGAGAAGGTAATACGAATACGATGTACTATTTTTGCATCTTTTCGTTAACGCTATAACTTCCAAGCCAAACTTTTTCGAACCGTTTCCAGATTTAATTAATTTTTTTAACTGTACATACTAGAATTATTCCGGTGTTTATTTGACCAAAAGAGTGTATTTATTTGGGTGCCTTGGATTTGAAATATAGTTGTGATCAAATAATATTGGGTTTTATATTTTTCCTCTATAACTTCCTGACTAAAATTTAGCTTGAATCATTTCTTTTATTTATTTTTTTATTTATTTATTTATCAAATGATCTTCATAATCCGCGTATGACATTTGTACAAAACATATTCTTTGTGCCAATAATGAGAGTTGCGTCATTATCTCTCTTTTTATGATTCACTAAAGGATGATCCCATGTTTAGCCAAGTACAGGATTCAATTGTTCCTTTCCATAAGTTTTAAATCCTATAATCCTGTCTTTCTCCTCCTTGGAGTAGTGGAAACAAGTATTCTAATGGCTACTTTAGTAAATTCTTTACACATAAATCCAATTAAAAAAAAGAGAGATACTACTTTGCTGTTGTGAACAATGATTGAATATTTCCAAGCTTTCTGCTAGAACGGCGGTGATAGCTTGGAACCCGTATCTATTTCAGCTAACCTTATTCAGATAGCGCTAGCAAATTTTTGTATTATTTTGTTAATTTCTGAAACCAGAAAATTAATATTTTTTGTTTATTTTGCTTAAATCCTATTTGTCTTTCAGTTTAAGCTTTCTTTGAACAACTGCAAAACTTTATTATCCATAAAGCGTATTTCTATTTGTATAACATAAAAACTTGTATTTTGCTTTCTTGCAGATAATGTGGATCACGAGGAGTCCAAATCGCTTTTTGAGACCAACTACAGTCATATCTATTTTATACTGTATGACACATTTATACAGGCTGAGGCGAACCTGAAGCAAAAAGGTAAACCATATTAAAATTTTGCAGAAAGAGTACTAGTATTAGACTTTATACTTACTTAAATCTTTTAGTCTATTGGACGCGTGAATTTTAGATACTTACCTTTAAATAAGTATGCATATAAAATGTATCTTTTGCGTTCAAAAAATAGGCACCTTTTTTTTTTGTATTCACTGTCTCTTTATGTGTTTAATGTTTATCATGTTTTCGCCTCTGATGTTGTTCGCTAAGGATTACCAAAAACAACAACCATCTTAAGAATTTTAAATTATGTTTAACGAGAAAATCAAAATTCAACTCATTATTCTTTTTTCACCCTGTCTCTTTATTATATCTTTACCCCGGCAGAACTTCCGTTTCATATTGGTAAGTCTTTGTGGTTTCTTATTGACTTTGACTTTTATATACAAGAAAAACTAAAAAAAAAAAAAAATAATTTTGCATATACAACTTTGCTTTCAACTCAACTCAACTATTCTAATCATATTATAATATATACATACATACGTACATATATTGTAACATATGTCAAATAGTTCATTATGTATGTACAACAGTTTCTTCTATGCCTCGAATTGGAAACGTATTCTCTCTTGTACGCTCCTCATACATCTTATTCACATTGCACTACGTCACGTCCATTTGATGCCCATTTAGGCTTAGGCTCCGGCTACATCGGCATTTTCTGCTCGTTTGCTTGTCTCCCTGTTTGCTCATTTCCCTATTGACCATTCTCATTTGCCTTGCCAGCGATTATCGCTAATGATGCAAATTAATTATATATATATCTAAAGTTTCTTTTTGTTTTGACCTTTAACCAGTTCATAAGGCGCATCGTGAAGAACTGGACGGTTCACTATGGCTGCTCGAGAAGATACTGTGCCTGCTGCCAGAGCTATTGGCGCGTCGCTGGCAATGCCACTCCCTAAGCCGTATTATGGCCAAGTTGCTGCACTTGGGCAACTCGCCGAAGCTAAGGCGCGAAGGTGTCAGGTAAGTTTTTTCGCCTTGGGTAAAGTCTTAGGCACTGCTAGGTATAAATAAATCTTGGGTCTAAAGAAGATCTAGCCTAACTGTGGAAAAGATTCTTAAAATCTGCGCCAAGTTTTTTAAGGATACTTTAGGGTGTATTGGGGTTTATTCACGGAAAGTGCTCTTTTCATCTCTATCATATTCATAGGTTGCGAGATAAGTGAGCAAACGTCCCATTAGCGTACAGTGGACATATCCAACTAGTGGAAAAAGTTATTACGCCTTAGAATCTTTTTTTGCACTTTCATACCAGCAAGCCTTTATCTAATCACTCTCTTATTACTTTTCAGATTCTTTTTACTTTGGTATCAAACTCTGGGCGAGAATGCACCTGGTTATGTGCATGCCATGTATGCAGATCTGATACCCGGCCTTATTGTGCCTCAGAAGGGCAGCGTCGGTCCTGACACAGACTTTACCACCTCTGACTTTCTCAATCATCCAAACATGAAGGCAGATGGCGGCATGGCTTCAGTTTTTCACGATAATGCCTTTTCACATCCTGTGCAATGCTCAGAAGTTATTGCACTGCTGCCGCCCTCTTCAAGCGAGAAAACAGCGCCACCAGATCCTCGCGATGGCCTGGAAGTTTTGCTGAATAGCATGGTACAAACAGCTGCTTGTTTGCGCTGGCGCGACAATCGTGCCCAGAAAGAACATCGCGCTTTTGCTTTTCTGCTGCAACGTTTTAAGGAGGTCTTTCTGCCGGTGTTTTCGCCGAGCTTTGATAGCAGCATGTCTATCTACAATCCACGCTTGGAACTGCCCGTTATGCGTTCAATTAACAAGAAAGAAGAAGTTATGGCCTCCTGCGTTGTGGTGCTTATCAATTGGGTTTCCCGCTTTACACATGAGCGCCTGCTAAGCCATCGCTTAGACTGTGCTTTGCACATCGAAGATGTGGATCAAGTGCGCCTGCAGGGTTATCAACAGGCACTGATTGTGCGCGATGTGTTTTATGTAACTCGCGAGAACATAAACTTTGTGCATGAGGTTTATCGTCAGGCCTTTTTGCTCAACTTTACATCTAAACCACAAATCGAAGCCATACGCACGGCCATAGCCGTGTATAGAGATTGGATGACGGGTGGCACGGCGCCTCCTTTTCTGCTAGAGCCGGATGATGAGCGTGCCAGCAGCCAACAACATTTAAACTCAAATGCCGGTGGTACACCGCGCAGTCAGCGCTTGAGAACACCTTCTTATGTGGGCGCCATACAGGGAGGCAAGGATAACGTGCTAGTGCGTGCTGGCATGCAAAATGTGCTTCAGGTGTTTGTCACAAATGCTGCTAATGTGTTTCTGGTTAATACTGCACATTTAAACATATGCTTTCCAACGCGCACACGGGATTATCGCTCTACACCACTGCAAGAGCAGACAGAGATATGCAAAAAGGTGCTCAATGTCTATCGCACTATGGTTATGAATACACGAATGGAGCCACGTACTTGGGAGCAGCTGCTTTTGGTGCTGCTACAGGTAACATCTGTTGTGCTGCACCAAAATCCACCGCCAAACGGCTCCAAGAGTGCTAATTTAGGCGGTATTTTGGGCTCAGCTATATTCCAAACGCTTATTGTAACCTGGATACGAGCTCACACCAATGTGCCCGTTAATGTGGTGCTTTGGGAGAAGTTTCTCACGGTGCTGCAATCGCTTACACACCGCGAAGAGTTAATTGTGGAATGGAATAAAACTATACAAACGCTCACAAGAGTTTTTTCGCGCTATACATATGGCATAAACCTGCTGGACTTGCCCCTGGATCGCATGGCAGAGAGCCGCGGAAAGCGTTTGCGTATTGGCAGTGTTTGGCAACAGTCAGGGGGATCAGCTTCCCATCCTGCACAAGGTACAGTCTCCAGCAGAGACAGAGAGCGCGAAAGCATTGCGGAATCGAATAGCAGTCGCTCGGATGAGACCTCACAAGCTGGAGTAGGTGTTCCACAGCGTAGTATTAGTCGAACACACCACCACTCGCAATCCCAGGGCGGCGGTGTGGGCAGTAACGCCCTGCGTCCCATACCGCTCACACCCATGCTTAGTCGCAGTTACAGTGAGGGCAGCCTGGTCTCGGCGGCACGTAATTCGCGAATGCGACGCAGGCGGCATCAAGGCACAAAAGCAGCTATCCCACCAGCGCCCACCATCCCCAGCTCTGTGGAACATTCGTTGAATGCCTTGTTAGCGCAGCAACCCAGCGTAGAGCTAGAGGTGCAGCTGTTATGCGCTAATAATGCAACGCAGGACATGAGGCGAGCCATGTCACTAGACTCTTTGGCGCCAAACACAACACGCAAGCGGCGGCGTCGACGGAGATCACAAAATGTAGACGACATTGATGGTGTGAATGATTATAACGACCAAGATAATGAAAGTGGGCCAGGTTCACGTACTCCTTCGCCAACGGCCAGCAGTGGCATAGAAGGAGGTTCCATGAAGGATGCACAAATGCAAATTGATGTTTTAGCTGTTGATACTGGCAGCTTGGAAGATGGAAATTCAGGCAGTTATGGTTCTGGCAGCGGCTCAGAACGTCGTTCTATAATACTAGGTGGTACAGCCACCGGCTGGCTGCCCGACTCCACGTCTATTATGTGGAAGCGTATGCTGGGTGCACTGGGAGATGTTAATCGCATACCCAAGGCGGAACTGCATGCACAGGTCTTTAAGCATTTGCTTGAGATGACCAATAACTTGATTAAAATTAAACAGAATCAGGGCATTTCCACGGACAATCAAACCACACCGGCACCACCTACACTAGTGCCACCTATAGGCATTGTAGCGCCCTGGTGCTATGGTGCCTTGGCACTTGAACGCTCCTTTAAAAAAGGTAAGCTGTGGGCGTTGCAGTTACTCTGTACTTTGGCCTTGCAGGGCGCTGTTAGTGGTATGCAACAGCTGCCGGTTTTCTATTATGCGCTGCATCAGATACTTACCGGCGAAGATCGCGATTTAATTTATGCAATACTAAAGCATCTGGAAGGACCACGTTTGCTAAGCTTGCTGCTGCCTGGACATACATTGCTTTTACTGGACATTGTGCACGCTAGCGCTATTTTGCTTACCTCGCTGGAGGTTAATCGCAGTACACCACGTGCCGAGGTAGCCGCCTTATTGGGTTCCTTGCTTTGCTATCCGCCTTCGTTGCTGCCGCGCCCAGTACTGCAGCCCTCGCCGCAGCAGTTTAATATAATGGAATGTCCAGACTTACAAGATCATATACTTAACATAATGTTGCGCTGTGCACGTCGGGAGCCCTCGGCCAAGGCGCGCTGCATTGCGCTTTGCCAGCTGGGCCAATGGATATTGTTGAGACTGTCCCAGCCAACAACAGGCGCGCGTGGAAGTCAACAGCAGCGTAGCAATTCCTTTCAACAGGCGGTGCCTCATCTTACCGGAGTGGTACCAAAAGAAACGACTCAAAATTTTAATCCACGTATACGCGAGGCACTGCAAGTGTTGTTACAGGCCTTGCAATTTAAGCATCATACCATTGCAGTCATAGCTGTGGACTCGCTAAAACTCTGTGCCGAGCGTGGCCAGCAACTGGCGGCAATTGAGCGTATTCCACAACTCATAATTACTGCACTCTGCAAGGCACTGGAAATACAAAATGTAAGCAAGCCCAAGGATGCCGACAAGGTAGTGCTTACAGCTTTGATGCTGTGCCTAGGCGAGTACTGCATGGCTTTTCCCACTCCAGTGATGCTTGCTCCGATGAATGAGCAGGGTGATACGCTATTGCTGCAAGTATTACGTAGTTTACTACAGGTGGCTTCTGGTGCGCCACGTCATGACCGCGTCAAATTGACAGCAGACGATGACTTTGACATGCATATAGCCAGCGATGACTTGCAAGGGGATGGACGCCTGCCTGAGGCCAACTTTCAAACATCGGAAACTATACAGGCCTGCATAACAGCCATACGCTTGTGTGCAAAGGCTGTGGCCATGCATTTGGTAACGCACTTGGGTCACTTTCCCATGGGCATTGGGGCCTCACGACTCAGTTCCATGGTAGAAGAGCAGGATGACACATACAACACAACTGGCAGCCAAGTTGGTTCCGTGGATGCACGCCGCGATTCTGTTGAGTTGCCCTCGGTGGTCAATGCGCAAAATATGCAGCTCTTTATGGTGAATCCAGGTCTCGTGGCCAGTTTTATAGAGCTACCTACACTAAAGCTGCCTGGTGGTGGCATTACAGCGGGCTTAGTAACAGCTGAAAAGCAGGTGCGCGTACTGTTGCGCGATTTAAATGGTAAGGCTTGTTGGGATGCCTCCATACTCTATTCCGACCCACGAAAGACCGAGCCGAGTCAGCCATCTCACAGTGCAGAACGTTATGATCGACCTCCACGCGCCACGGCGCAGCCC
Organism: Chymomyza fuscimana; assembly: GCA_949987675.1. NCBI lineage: Eukaryota > Metazoa > Arthropoda > Insecta > Diptera > Drosophilidae > Chymomyza > Chymomyza fuscimana. The sequence continues at coordinate 85,161,247 of OX465088.1, forward strand.
ATGGACTCGTTGGTATCTTCTATGGTGGGGCTGGAAATGAAAGCACCTCGTCACACATTGCGACACAGACCGCCAGGCGTGCTTCCCCTGGCTAAGGATCTGGCACCCGATCTGGACCAACTGGACGACATGCTGGGATATATAGGCCACACCAGTCCTGAATGTTTAGCACCAAATGTCACTCAACTAAATGCGCCCACATCTAGTCCGCTGAACAGCAGTCAAGAGGCAAAAGCCATCTCAATACTACTTAATCAACGTTCGCTAGAACAGGAGTTTGTAGGACACTCATCGCAGCAGCTGCCTACGGTGCTAGGTCGCGCTGGTTCCAGTTCTTCGTTGCAACAACATGATCAACGTTCGTTACATTCGGCTTCGGCTGAGCAGCATTCTCACGCTTCGTTTGACTCTTTCACTGGCGCTGGCAGCCTATCAGGACGCACGGAAACGCCCTTCCAATATTGCCGTTTACTCTTTGCTCACCTAGGTCTGGCTGGATGGGAGCGACGCTCACGCACACATTTGCTGCAGCGCAGCGAGAAATTGCTGCGTGAACTGCGCAATGTGGATCTGCAAAAGTGCCGGGAAACTCACAAAATGGCTGTTATCTATGTGGCCGCCGGTCAGGAGGACAAGAGCAGCATTTTGCGTAATACCAGCGGCAGCAGCATGTACGAAATGTTTGTGTCTGCACTAGGCTGGGAAATCGATCTAGAGACTCATAACGGTTTCCTTGGTGGCTTACCACGGCAAGGATGTGGCGCTACGGCACCCTACTATGCCACGCCTTTTCTAGAGGTTGTCTATCACGTGGCCACACGTATGCCATCGGATTCTTCGGAAGCCATGCTGCTGAAGACGCGTCACTTGGGCAACGATGAGGTGCACATTGTGTGGAGCGAACATCATCGTGATTACAGGCGTGATATATTGCCCACGGAGTTCTGTGACGTACTGATTGTTGTCTATCCGCTGCGAAATGGCCTGTTTCGTGTGACCGTCAATCGCAAGCCGGAGGTGCCTTGGTTTGGACCGCTGGCCAATGAGAGTGTGGTTAGCGGTGCTTGTCTGGCCATGCTTATACGCGCTACGGCTGTAAATGCCAGCCGCACCAAGCGCGCAGCATTGCCGTTGTATCAGCAATTGTAAGTAGAGATTAGATAAATGCATTTTTTGATATTTGTTCAGCGAAATCTTTCTTGTATTTTAACAGCTACGAGGAACGAAATCGATCGCTGGACAGCGTATCGTCGCGCTACAAGGAGAGCACAACCTTTGAGGACTTTGCAAGTCGCATTTACAATCCTATGCCAGCGTCATCTCTGGGAACTTTGCGGGAGTCTAGCACAAGCAGTGCTGCGCCACTAGCTGCAGCACTTATAGATCACAATCGTTCTTCTGTCAAGGGTAGATATTGTAACAGACAATGTATTAATGTAAAAATTAATGAAATTGTCTTTATAGGCTGGGTTCAAGCTTCCGTTGATGCAAACTACAAAGATATTCCACTTGGCATTGCACCTTCCGCTTCGGCTGGCTCTACAGCAGCCATGGAGGCCAGTGCTGCAGCATCGGCATCGCCGCGGGGTGCTCGCAAGTTGGGAGCACCTTTTAAAAGTGCACCGAAGAAACATTCATTGCAACAGTCTGTTAGCAGTGGCGGCGGAGTTACGCCTCCAGGGAGTCCCACGCTTCCGCTCCGCCGTTTTAAGTAAACATGATTATTTACGAATTAGCCGGATTGCTGTTTAACTGTTTTGTTTTATTACTAACTCAACCCATTCCCCCTAAAACCGGGTTAGTCTATAAGTCGCAATAAGGCGAAATTCTGTTGAATTAAAAAGTATTGCAAAATGTTTCCTGTTATTATTGTAATTTAATTTTGATGCTAACCTTAGTATGTAAATATGTATAACATACCTATATCAGTTATTCACATTGTATTACTTATTTAAATTATTTATTTGTTTCGCAACTTATGCTAACTTCTTACGCTATGTTGTTGCTCGTATATGGATGGCTCTTATGCAACAGCGTGTAAATAGAAATCAAAGATTTGTACGTACATACCACATATATATTTATTTCGCCTTGGTACTGCTTAGCTCGCTTAAAGTTTGCTAAAAATTTACGTCCACTAATATTATTTTAAATTGTATGTTTTATTTTTTGATTCTATTATATTATGTATTTTTATTTAATAACTTATTTTTAGTAAACATACATTTTTATTAAATTTGGTGTTTATTTTTACTTCGGCTTTGTTGAAGCATTTGTTTACTCAGCTCATTTATCTTAAATGTTGTTTTACACTTGTCAACGATACGATACATTGAAATTAAAAAGTATAAAGTATATAAGTGTTATAAACATAGCAACAAAATCAAAATTCGAATAACTTTCAGATTATGTAACAACTAAAGTGCAGTGGCTCTTTTAAGGAAATTATTTTTCATTATCTATATATTTGTGTATTATATAATTAACTCTATGTATAGTAACACAGTGATAAGTATTCAAATGCTGATGGCAATCATCGCATTAAAAAGTTGAAATAACCAATGTTTGTTCAATCAATCAATTTTAAGAATAATGTTTATCAGTTGTGAAAAATTTAATTAAATTTTGTACTTCAAAAACAAATGTTTTTATTGAGCAATGTTAAGCAATGTTTAAATTATACGTTTAAAACTTAATTGCAATGCGATTTTCAAGCACAAATATTTTATGAAACTAAGTTTAATTAAGAAAAATAATAAAAATTTAGTCTAAGATAATTCTTTTATACAACAATAAATTAAAACGATAATAAATTTAAAAGAAGCAATGTGTAAAAATTTAAGTTTGTCAAAAAAGTTACATTGGTGTCTTTGCTGATGGATTTTAATCCCAAGCTGATCATTTGCGACAGAATATTGGTATCGAATGTCAGGCTTTCCTGGATTCATGATCAAGTACCTGTTGAGATGTAACTCTGTATTTAAACAATTCCCAATCTCAGCAAGTCATATTTGGAGAGTACGCAAAACTACCCAAATTTTAAAGCAATAAAACCTTCCAACCTTTTTTTAAAAAATTAGGCAGAGCGCATTTGGAGAAGCCTTTACAATGGCCTGGCGTTCAGCTGGTGCAAACAATGCAGATCTTATACGTCAACTTTGGGATTATGGCGTTATAACCTCTGAGTCTGTTGCCAAAGCAATGGCAGCAACGGATCGTAAATACTATTCACCAAAAAATCCCTATGTGGATGCACCACAACCTATTGGTTTCGGCATTACAATAAGTGCACCACATATGCATGCCTTTGCTTTGGAATCATTGCGTAATCAATTGAAGCCTGGAGCGCATGTGCTGGACGTTGGATCAGGCTCCGGATATCTGACGGCCTGTTTTTTTCGGTTTATAAAGAACATGGGTGAACATCATAATACACGTATTGTTGGAATCGAACATCAGCGGGAATTAGTTGAATTAAGCAAGTTCAATTTAAATTCTGATGATCGTAGCATGTTGGATTCTGGTATCTTAACGATTATTGAAGGGGATGGACGCAAGGGTTATTCTGATCATGCTCCTTACGATGCCATACACGTTGGTGCTGCTGCTCCTAAAACGCCTACGGAATTGATTAATCAGTTGGCAAATGGCGGACGACTTATAGTTCCAGTAGGTCCTGAATATGGGGCACAGTTTATGGAACAGTATGATAAGGATGGAAATGGTAAGGTACACATGACGCGCCTTCAGCCTGTTATGTACGTGCCTTTGACAGATCTGCACCAGCAATAAATCGTGGAAGGTGCACACTTTTACTTTAAAGAACGTCATTAATATAAGCGCAGTCTGTCTAACGCATGTTTACGAATATACATATCTAGTGCCAAACACAAAAGTGTCCTAAATTAAAGTATCCTAAATTAAAGAATCCTAAATTAAAGTTTTTCTTTACTGAAAATAGAAAAATTCGAACTGATGTGTAAATTTTTAGCTATACAAGAGCGATATCTGTCTTTCGTCGAGCCCTAGACTCTATAGCCGCTTCTTTCAAGTATTTGCCGTAATAAAATTAATTCCAGGAAAATTTCACAAGAGAAGTCATAGATCTTTGGACAATCCTGCCTTCATCCTTTTTGGGGAAAGGGAGGTATTTTGTGTAGGAGGTAACGCTACGTTGCTCCTAAGCTATGACTGAAAAGTACTTGAGCACAATGTTCTAACTTTTGTTTTTTACAACTTTTAATATTATTACATGGTTAAGAATGGGAGCTAATAAAGAAAAGTTCCTTTAAAATTATGTTAATCCTCGTAAATATCGTAAATTGGACCAGCTTCAGCGAGTGTCTCATAAAGATAGTCGCCGGTTAACTAAAGACGAATTATTAATTTATTTTTTAATTGTATCTTCTCGGTTCTTCTTCATATTCGTGGCTTTTCATAATCAGCTAACTTATGGCGATACCTCGGAAAAGGCGCTTGTTACATGATTTTCAGACTGCTGCTCATTTATATGCCTTATGGAGCTATTCAAAAGTTTCATCGTCTTGAAGTTTTCTCCAAAGTTTACGATTTCGGTTCTGTTCAGCAAAACCAAAACGTGCATCGTTCCTAAAAGATGACTTGGGAGAGCTCATAAAATGAGTCTTTTGCCACTGCCAAATAGTCACCTCTTCTCCCAAATTCTGTCCAGTGACCAAGATGCTAGCAACTATCAGTATTAGAATCGTTACTTTCGACGGAATAGAGTCTGCTAAATCAATTAAAATATCCTAAACTTAAAATTTTAAAACAATTCTAAAAGAAAATAATTTGGATAATGAACTTAGTTTATTTTATTCCTATTTCTACATTGCATACTTCATTATTAGTGAGTTGGGTAAAAACGCATCTACTTAAAACTTACTTTCCTTACGTCCTGCTACGAAGAAAATCTTTGATTTTCAAGGACAAAGAAGCTCTAAGGCCACTGCATTAAAATACGACACTTGGGCATCGACACTACGAACAGGAGTTGATAAGGCATGAAGAACGATGACCTCGGTACCCTAAGGTGGAGATTTTTTATTCATCCGAGTGAGAATACTTGCCTGATATTGGCGGGATCAGCAGAGGTTTTGTCCATATTCAAATTATTAATAAACTATACCCAAAGACGAATTAAAGGAATTAGATTCATTTTCGAGGTTCAGGCCAAAAGCCTGAAGTCATCTGAAACTCAATTTTTTCAATGGCATAGCGGTTAGTACCATTGGAATTCACGAAATAAGACCTTTCCATTGAGGAACTTCGCGTGAATCACATTGCGAATTGACGACAGGAACAAGGCCATTATCGATAGTCAGCATTTACTAAAATAAATTTCCCGCACATTCTTCACAAAACGCCACAGAGTCAAGGATTTTTTTTTTTAAATTTTATGTGAAAGGGTACAATCAGGGGCGTAGAGAGACAATCCAGGCCCGGGGGAAAAATGTATCGGCACCTCTATTACACCTTTAGCTTGAATCGCGATAGTACGACATAAATTACACCGGTCATGGGTACAACTAAGCACAGTTGACCTTAAATTATAAGAAAAAGAATTTAATTACCTAAATATTGAAAAATAGAAATAGGAAAAGATTGATAAGAACTTAACCGCGTGAACTTTTTAAGGGTATGCACAGACTCACATCAAAAACTGGCCAGAGACTAGGATTAACAATAGCCAAGTGGAAAAAAGGAAGTTCAAATAAAGAGCTCTTTATGTAGTCGAATTATCGAGATTAGGTATTATAATCTGAAAAAGTTCTAGTCTGGTCCCATGGCTGCCAATGATGGATACCCTTCTAATAAGTGCGTCACACTCAGTAAGTATGTGTATGGAGGATTTGTCTTTAATTTCATGGAATGTACAGGTGTTAAAATCTGTGAAGTTTTCTAAGCCTGATCTAGTTTAAGTTTCGTCTAGATCCTTCCTCACCTCGTGGTAGCTGTTTGTTAAACTGATCTATAAATCTTTGTTATATGTCGCAAGGATTTGCTCTAGGGCAAAACAGAATCAAAAGAAGGACATATTGGTTTTTCACAATTTCCACACTTTCCGGCGGCATTTTCCAGTGTTTTTGTTAGCTTTAATCTGCTATACGGGCGGACACAAATACAATATCATAAAAAATGGTACATCCGTTTTAAGGCTTTAAGTGGTAAGTAAATAAATTTATTCTGTCTTTAATGTATAGAAATTGGTTAAAAAAAATGTCTCTCCAAAGCTAGTGGACTTGGTTCGAGTAGAAAAAAGTTTTTGGGATACTTTTGCGGAATACTATATTCCTATAGGAAGGACATTTATTCATTAATACATACTACGAAAAAACCATGGCATAAACAGCGAAATAATCAGTTGGGAGAAGGTAAAAGATATTAGCACAATTCATCTTTTGCATAAATTTTGGTGTTTCTAACCCTTGTGGCATCGCAAATCTCAGTGTCAAACGAATGGACCAACATGGCACCTTCAACACGCAAGTCGAAGCTGATCTGATTACAGCTTGCCACAGCTCCATGTACTTTTAGAATCGTTTTACAAATCTGTAATATCCTTGAACCGACTGGTACAAGGAACAAATATACAATAACCTTGACCGTCTAATAACACGTTATAAAAATGATCCAATCTGTAAATAATAAAGCACAAAATTTAGCATAGTCTACTTTTTATATTTGTGTACAAAAACTTTTCTATTAATAATAAATGAGTTGGTTAAAATTTACGCCACACCTTTCGAAAACTGCTATACCCTGATGTAAACTAACGCCAGGTGTTTCTCGACGTTCCAACTAATTAACATTGGGCTTAGCTAGGCACGCAATCGCTCTACGGATACCCATTCGACATAATAGTATTTGTCTCTGGTGTCTAATTGCGGCAAGGGCGCAGGTCTGTCCCAAGGTGAATAACAACTAACGGCTCCGCTAGCGGTCATTGCCATCGTCTCAACGGTGCAGGACCTTCAAATAGGGGTAGCAAAAGCGCAACCCCAACTCCTAGACAGCAGACACATAGTCAGCCAGTCGGCTATATGCCCTAATTTTTGTCAATAAGCAAGAGACGCGGCAACGGATCATAGCATAGTTTTCACCACCGGGAAATGACGCCAGCAAAATTTGAATTTTCCACGCACACCCCCCAAAAACGAATACTAGCACATAGTGTGTTACCAACACACACGCACATACACACACGTTTCGTATGGGAACAGCTATGAACAGCTTCGTTTCTTTGGCTTTTGACAGTTCTTACTTGGCGCTGGCCCAGTGTAAACGTCTTTGTGCGCTTCGGATACGTTTGACTTGTACCCCGGTTTTATTTACTCCCAACATCGTTTAAATTAAGTTCGAGCAGCTTTCAAAATGCGCACCCAAGTTCTAAGTTTTTGCATTGCAATCTTATTAATTGTCTGTTTGTTTTAAAATTTTGATAATAATACAAATTTAAAGAAATGCCAAAGTTAAGACGTAAAATTCCAAATTCCAGACAAAAATAGTTGTGCGGTAATCGCTTGAAACTCAACGGTCGTAGCATTTACTCGAAGTTACAACATGTTGCAGAGTACTCCGCAAAAGATACGCAGACTTGGCAACAGTTTGCAAATGCTAACAAATGAGGCGCGTCGAGAGGTGCTGCGCTGTGAACGTAAGTCAAGTAGATCCACAAATATTTTCAGATCAAGGGGTTATAATTAGAACGTAGTTGAGCATTAAGCTGCATAAACGGCTTGCCATATTTATAGACTGCTGATGGCATCGTATTCAGAGTGACCTTCATTTGAGTATTTTATCATAATCTAGTTTCAGTTTTGTTGAGGCTAAAGTTATTTAAACCAAGTTAATGATGGAGCTCCATGAACGGACTACTATATTTACATAGTATGCCATCATCTTCAGTGTGTATTGTTAATATGCACATCTAGGTCCAGTAATACCATAACTTATGTATATCAATATCCTTTGACCTACGAATGTATCGACGGTAACTTTAATGGGTCTACAGCGTGTTCATCTCTATCACATCATTCATTCATTATATATGTATATAGGGGAAAGGCTTGTAAGTTGACACATCATAACTTTTTTGGCTATATCTCGACATTGAATACTCATAGGCATCAATGTAAATATACCGTTGGAAAGAGAAAAGAAAGAGCTATAATCCAAAATAAGCAAATCATTTGAAATTTATAAAAATAGGCATTTTACAGACAATTTTCAAAAGAGCTTCAAAACGACCACCAAAAAAAGGCTTGTAAGTTGTCACACCTGCAAAAATCGCTCAAAACTTGAGAAAACTGAAATAAAAACGCATGATTGCTAAAATTTATGAAAATTTATTTAAATAAAAAGTTAATTTTCCCTGAAGTCAAAATTGTGGTTTTTTGTGATCGGTTTTTCTTGGTCGACATACTAAAAATGAATTGTTACGGAAAATATTGAAAAAATATATGCGAAGATGGCAGACAAATGCACTAAAAACAATTCAACTTACAAGCCTTTCCTCTATATATAATTCTCTGACTTGATTATTTCGTCAGTCGCCCCTATGTGGAACATGGAGATCTCTATTAATAACTGTTCGAAGAGAACAAAGACTTACAGCTTATAGCCGAATCCGAACGTCGGTGTCTTGAATTAATAGAGATTTTTTTTTTTTGGCTGGCGATGCCAGTGCTAGGAAAATGCACCAGTGCCTCTGCGAGGAATCGAACCACTGACCATCGGTTTCCATTTTTAATGGTGTTTGGTATGAATCGAATGATTTTTTTTGTTTCCCGCATACAAACTAATGCTACAGGAAAGGGTGTGACAGAATATAAAAATAAACTCGCTCGGACTGATCATACAGAAAGTCCAAATATCAAGTAGGGTTATCCTATCTCTTATAGTCTCCAAGGTCCAGTCGTTCATACGGACAGACTTATGGACGAATAGTCAGACAAACGAACGTACGGACATATCAAGATCAACTTTTTTTAATCTCCTGAGCATATTAGTGGTAACTTTGGTTACATACATTTTCACAAGCCTAACATACCTCTTACCGTAAGGTACAGAGAATAAAAGAAGTGAAAAATTTCGTCCAAGTAAAGAAATAGCTTGATAAATATTATTTGGACTCTGCTTTATCAAGACAAATGGTGGAGAGGGGGTTTGCTGATTTTAAGCACCTCTGATGCTGTCCGTTTTAGTCACCACTGTTTGCAAGACTTTTTTAATTTGTGCTAATGGTAAATAGTCGTCCAACAAACTAATTGAGTGATGTGATAGGTTACTTAAATTGAAAAACCACTTTCTTTTGGTAGAGGGTATAAAATTAAATAAAGACTTCTGTGAGCTTAATAAACGAAGCAGTGCTACATTTTGCTAGTAACCAAAAACCGTTCTATAATTGCTTCAATTTTAAATAAATGGATATGTTAAACGTAGTAAGCTATTTTAAATCCCAAAAATATTTATTTAATAAATTTCATCAAACTAAGAACTATTTAAGGTAAATTTCTAAATTTCGTGCTTAAAAAACTTTGAACCAAAAAGTTATTAGGTTACATCAATGTCCTACAAAATGAATTTTTAATTTTTTTTGAGAGTCTTCTCGGCTCTGGAAAACGAATCCGAAAATTTTTTTTGCTCTCGTTTGGAAACCAGATGTTCAGTGCACCCAATTTCAACAAAACGAATTTTGTATGTGGTTTGAATTCGACAACTTTGTTGCAAAGTCCAATTTGAATTGATAAAACAAGATAACACGTAATTTAAACTGAAAAATGTTTTAAATATTCTTTGCTATTGTTAGATTGTATTTATGATAATTTTAAGTTAAATATTTAATAATAATTATTTTTTTGGTGACTAAGCCCATAAAATAGTAACACAACTCAAAGCTAACTTTTGGCATACGTTCACATAGCTTACCTATGGCTTGCATAAATGCATACAAAAAATTCCACTTGTAATAAGAATACAATACGTTAAAGTCAGGATACCCTGTACCACCACATTGCAATTAAATCCGATATATTGCTTAAGAACTCCAACAGATATTGTATTTGCCGATTTCGATCAAATTTGGTACAGTCGACACCCGACACCCGAATGTCAATATATATATATTCGATATCTTTATAAACAACTGAGTTATGCCCTAAAAACATTTTTTTGACTTATCGGTCCTATGGATGCTATATGATACCGATTTGGTTCAAAATCGGTTCAGCGCTGGGGAACTCTAAAATACAATCAAACACTAAAATTAGTTACGATATCTTCCTAAAAAAATGAAATACGGCGAAATTCGCACCAAAAACTGTTTTTTTTACCGATTCGGTCCTATGGGGGCTATATGATATAGTCAAGCGATTTTTTTCAAATTTGGTACAGTGCTTGGGAACTCTAAAAAACTTTCGAATACCAAATATAGTTTCGATATCTTCATAAACAAACGAGTCTAAAACTTTCGGTTTATTTCGAGGTCCTCTGAAAAACCCCTATGGGAGCTATATAATATAACCCAGATATCCAAAATATAAACTAAACTTGTCTCCCCTGATATAATAACGCATCTAATCTGTAAATTTGGTTGCTCTAGCTCTTACCATCTGTGAGATTTATTCGTTCATACAGACAGACAGACGGACATGGGTATATGGACCTCTCTAGTCACCGTCATCTCATCATACTTTGGGTAACTTTGGGGGCTCTCCGACATCTTCTTCTGTATGTTACATACATTTTCGGCTTGCACAAACTTAATATACCCTTTGTACCATACGGTACAGGGTATACAAAAAAAGATGAAAATATTTTTACTCTTTTCAAATTAAGTTATACAAAAAGAGCCTTATGAAGTACAACTGTCCGGATACGTAAACTTTTTGGGAGCATACTAGGACAATGGATATTACACTGTAGTGTTTGTAGAGTAAGGTTTTTTTAGCTGGTAAGGTTTATGGTGCACATCACCTTTTTAGAGTTGCTAAAATAATAAATAATCGTGACTTGAAAAATGTTTCATGCTTCTTCTTTCCGAGCGTCCTTCAACATGCATTATAATATTTTACGATCAAAAATATTTAAACCAAGTAAAGAACTGAGTGTCCTGCATTTTAACATTTTGACTGAGCCTAGAACTAGTAATGCTATTACTTAGCCAAAGAAGGCGTGAAGTCATTCAAATTTTCGACATAATCTAGATCTACTAATACTCTTTCTAAACCAGGCAGGTAACGAAATAATTTAAACCATGTTAAGCTTCGAGCTCCATGAACAGCTTAGCATATTTATAGAATGCTGATGCCATCACGTTCTGAGCGCCCTTCAACATGCATAATTTTTGAAGCTTAATCATTTTCATATTACGACATAATCTGACAAACAAGTAGTATTGGATAAGGTTTCTATCCATTTAGCTGGCATACTAGTAGTATACTTAATATGCTGTAATAAATCTCGGAAATGTTGCATTGAATTTTCTGCTTATTTACATAAGTCTGGCATAACGTCATCGCCACACATTACGTTACTTCTGGACACAGTTACGTATACGTAATTTGTATACTATGTGCTAGAGGAATACATAGTGTGTGTGTTTATTATGTTTCGCTTGGCAAATCGCAAAAGCTAATATTTGTATTTCTCGTATTCTTGTGCCATACAAGATAATGTAAATATATATTGATATTGTCGATTCATACATAAATCCATGCCAGATGGTATAGTTTAGTAACAATCAACACGTTTTTCATGTTGTTTGTAATCTATAAGTTAAACAGATCCTATTTTTAACTAGTTGCTGGTTAACTTACATAGTTCTTTTATTTCAAGCAACTCTATGTAAAATATTTGTCAGATTTTCTTTAAATTGAGACACCTTTTAGGCCACTGTACTTGCTTGTGTACAGAAATTGGGCCATTGTCAAAGAACTGTGAATCCAAAAAGAAACAACTTTCGGAAGTTAAAGGCGGTCGCGGATGACATTGAGACAGACCGACAGCCGGCCTTTGAGGAGTCTTCAAAGTCTCCTTGTAAAATGTAAAATACATTTTCGGCTTGCACAAACTTATTATACCCTTTGTAAAAATTTATTCATTTTGCTAACCACAATAATTTGTTGCCTTATGTAAAACTAAGGCTATTTAAAAATTATCTAAGATTTTATTTTTTGATTTTTTTATAATTTAAAATTTAAGCCTCTTCTGGCCATTATACTCGCTTGGGTACAGGCTACAAAACCCCCTAAATAAGTATTTTTGGTTATCTCTATATTTCTTAAATTTCTAATTTTACGTTTATGATTTTTGGTTTTGAAGATTCGTGAATTTTAATGGCCTAAAATGAACTTAAGTGTTTTGAGCTATAATATAGTATCGACTTTTATCTAAAATGTATAAAATGCTTTATTAATGTGCTGGTAAATGATGCCACTAGTGTGCTAAATTGACTTTCTGGAAAAAAAATCAAGAGATGCTTCTAAAGAGCTGAAACTTGGTTGATTTAGCACACATAAATTTTATACATTTTTGTTCGATTTGGCAACGCCTACCTTTATCGCCAATATACGGCAACATTGCGTATACGTATTTTTGGTAAATGTTACTATTTTTGATGGCATACTTGAAAGTTTGAAAAAGTGCTTTTATATTCAAATGCAACTATATTGGCCACAGAAATCTCTAGAGATTTTGGGCACGGTTTGAAACCAAATCTCTGGTAAAAACCGTAGGTGACACTGACATCTCAGAGATTTTTATTTTTCGGACAATTTTTTCCGAATTTTTACGCTTTTACGAGAATGGCAGGAACGAGTTGTGACTGTTCAGAAGTTATTTGTGTAAATTCAGAAACTCATTTAATTTTATGAATTATTAAGAATGATTCAAGAAAGTCTATTTATAATGAGAGTAGTCGATAACTTTTGGCATATTTTGCAAGTTTTCGCTTTCGATTTCTTATAAATAACTCATGAGTTTGAATGACAACCCTACGAGCGATCAGTTGTCAACAGCTGTCAGTAGTATTGTGAAGGGTAAAAAGCATTTGCTTACATATAATTTTAGTTTTTCTTTTGATTTTAATAATTTCTTCCACAACGCTGTTTTGCCTTTTTCTTCTGAAACTAAAATCATGTTGCGCAATTAATTTTTTAATTTTGAACTTACTGCTAAACTATTGACATTTACACCACTCACTAATATACAATTATTCATTTTATTTAATTGAATTTAATAATTAAGTTAATTTAAATTTTAACTTTAATTTAACACTAAAATTATTATTTATTATTTAGTCCCACAACTAGGTGGCAACTCTTAAGCTCGAGATGGTTTTGAATGTTGACACAGAATGGCATATTTACCAAAGATTTTAATAGAGATTTTGTAAAAAATAAAATCATAAATTAAAACATTTCAATTATTAAAATATAGAGATACAGGTAAATCTTTTTTTTTTTTTTTTTTTTTTGTTAAAAAATGTGTATATTTTATTAAACAATAATATAAAATTTGTGTACTACTACCTAAAAATGACAGCTTAAACAAATTATAAGTTATATAAAAAACAAAGATAATTAATGACTAAAAAGATACATTAATATATATACAACAAAACTTAACATTACAATATTCTTTAATTACTAAAGATTAAACATTATTATTATTGGAGGTTTTATATAAATTTACTAAAGGATTCTCCTTGGGAGATCCTGTGGGTGGCACCGTTTTAACCGTCTCATTCTTGCTCTGGAAGACAGTCTTTCTGAATTTAGCAGTCGTGCTAGCAAATTTGGATGAGATCCAAGACGCTCTAGATACTTTTTGGCCTGCAATTGGATAACATCTCCTAGTCTTTCTGAATTTAGCAGTCGTGCTAGCAAATTTGGATGAGATCCAAGACGCTCTAGATACTTTTTGGCCTGCAATTGGATAACATCTCCTATTTTAGGCACCCTCAAATCTTTTTCTATATCCCTAGTACGCATATACCAGGGAGCGCCGCACAAATTTCTTAATATTTTGCTCTGGACAACTCTGATTTTATTTAAGTTCGATTTCGCTGCAATTCCGTAAATTTGAAGCGCGTACTTCCATATTGGGCTTAGAATAGATTTGTAGATCGAAACTTTATTAAATAAGGAAAGCTTATTTCTGGGAGCCAGCAACCATGACATTTTCCTCGCTTTGGATTGCACAGTTTTTTGCACCATTGTAATGTGCCTCGAGAAGGTTAGCCTCCTGTCCAGAATAACGCCAAGATATTTGTGCGCAGTTTCATGACGCAATGCAGAGCCGAGCATTGATATACGAGACGAATTTCGCCTGTTCGTAAAGGTGACATTGGCGCACTTGCTGGTGTTGATGCCGATATTCCACATTAGCGCCCACTTCTCGAAGCTGTCTACATATTCTTGCAGGGCTTCTGTGGCCACATCAAGACAGGAGCATCTGGTCAGCACAGCTGTATCGTCAGCATAGGTTGCAATGAGGACATCGCTCTCCTCTACGGCAGATACCGACTCTGATGTTGGCATATCGGCAGTGTAAATTGAATAAAGTGTGGGACCAAGTACACTACCTTGCGGGACACCAGCACAAATGCTTCTGTTGACTGATTTTGCGCCGTCAACTGCTACACAAAAAGTCCTATTACTTAGAAAGCTACTTGTTATTTGAAAAAGTTGTGGAGTAAGTAAACGCTTCAATTTATACAAAAGGCCACAATGCCACACTCGATCGAAAGCTTGCTGTATATCCATAAACACTGCGACAGCGTACTCTTTGTGCTCCATGGCCTCCAAGGAAAAGTTAACAACTCGATGAAGTTGTTCTGGCGTGCCGTGACTTTTTCGAAAACCGAACTGCCATTTAGGTATAGCTTCAGTCACTCTCGTCAACTGTAGAATTCTGTCAAGAATGACCCTCTCCAACATTTTTCCTAGTGATGGTAGCAGACTAATTGGACGATATGCATCCACATTTGTGGGCTGCTTTTCCGGTTTCGGGATCATGGTGATCAAAGCAGTTTTCCAAGCACGTGGAAAGTATTCCAGTCTTAGAGCAGTGTTAAAAAGTAGGACTATGAATAACAGCGCCTTGGTAGGAAGTAGCTTTAGAGTTCGATTATTTAGAAGGTCCCCTCCCGGTGTTTTTTTGGGTTTTAGTTTCCTGACTTGTAGCACCACTTCTTGTAATGTGACTGGACTAGACGGCAGAGACATTTGGAAAGGTTCTTGTAAAGCTGTACTGATCACTCCACGAGTTTCTTCAGAGGTAAGATTGAGTGGCTTAAATCTGTCTTCCAGATTGTCTGCAAAAACGTCAGCTTGGCGCTGGCTTGAAAGGCACCAACCTCCTGCTGGATCTAGAATTGGGCTTTTCGGAATTAACAGGTAAATCAGAAATTGAATAACCTTTTTAAATAAGTTACAATTTCTTAGAATAAAATTGGTTATATTGGTGAATTTTATCAAATCTCTCTCTTATTAGTTCAAATAAAAGTTAGCTTATTGGCATTTGGGTATATTTTTCGTATAAAATTGTAGATTTTTTCAGTTATATAGTTTTTTGATTAACGCTAATATTGACTTGCCTTGAATGGGATAAATTGGGCACAAAGCGTTAAGTACATACTTTACAAAATTTTTTGACGTAAATATGTACATACTGGGAAAACTTCGAAGAAAGCAAATTTTTTCTCCACACATTACCAAGGAAAACAAAAACATTTTAAATAAGAGCATATAGATTCATCTTTATTTTGCATATTTTCTTACATTTTTTTGTCCACCCGAAGCCACGTTATTATATTTTTCAGAGTTGAAAGCTAATCAAACTCAAAATCATTTACAGAATTGTTGAACTTTAAGAAAATAAAGCTAAAATGAAAAGGTTTAATAAATATTTGAACTTTATAAAAAAAAGTTGGTTGCTTGTTTTAAAACTTTGACATGCACTACGAGGTTTGCATATAATATTTCCCGTCTTACTTACCACTTCCATCAAAAATTTTGACATAAATAAGTCATTGCCCTTAGAGTCCTGAATATGCACCGAATAAATTTATTGTCTATTCCTTCATCTGAGTGGCGAATACCTATCGTTAAAAAGTTGACCCATTTGTTGATAACATTTTGGTATTTCGCTATTTGAAAGAAAATATAAAAAAGTATAATAACTCTCGTATGTAGAGATAATACTAATTTTTGTATTATATTTAACTTGTTCTATGTGGGGTCATATTGTTAGTTAATTTATTTTTGGAAAGAAAAAGGAAGTCGTATCAAAAAAAACAAATTGTTGAAATAATTTTTATGTAGTTGTCAAAGTTAACTATATCATTCATCACAGTATTCTAAAAATATTCCTAAAAGCTTGATTTTCTTATTTATGGTTTGTTTAAATACAATTTGTATAGAATCTTTTCTACCTTTGCCAAATTATAGAGTGCATAAATAGTATCTTAATAAATTCAACAGCTCTGAATGAAAATAATGGATTAAACAAACGCTGCTTTTAGTCGTAAATTTTTATATAGTATATAATGGACGTAATCGAAAATTCGGCTGTACATAGTCGGGCACATTAGTTTTGGCATATGTTGACTGACTTTATTGATGGTGTTTGTTTTTTGGTTTCACTATGTTGTCATAGCATTTCCGACATTTTCCTATGTAAACAAACATTGTCTCATTGTACGTACGAGTATTGAGCCATAGTATATACTATGTATTATTTACTATTTACATAAAGGCACATGTGCGCGTTTTTTCATTTAGTTGGAAGCTTAATGGAGCATAGCTCTGTGGTCTGTAAATTAAATTTAGATGCCCCGACCAACCTATCTATCTATATCGGTTGATTGTTTGAGTAGCAACGTTAAAACAAAATGTATGCGTAATAAAATAAAATTAAATATTTATTGTAGCTCAAGGACATACACATATATGCCTGTGAGTTTTTTTGTTGGATCAATAACTGAAATGTTCAGTAAAAGTATATAATAAATATATTTAATTATTACACAAAATTAAATTCTTTCTGTAGTTTTCTCTTGACTGAAGCAAATATTAAGTTAGGGAGACCTTCACTATGCTATGTTCACTCTAAAGAAGGACTAATATTTTTAAAGAATTTTACAGGATAAGGAACAATAAACAATAAATAAAATAAATTTAAAAAACTGTGTTCCCCTTTTAATTTTTTACTCATTTTTTTAACGAGTTACAATAAAAAAAATTTGCTTTATAGCTATTACTTTTTCTTAAAAAATTGTAATCATTTTTTTTTTCAAGTATGTTCCTCTTATATGTGAACTACAAAGTTATTTAAACACCTCTTAAAATTCTTCCTTATATTGCTCTAATATCAATCAAATCGATTTAGCGCAACAACATAAACCGAAAATTATGTAATATTTTCTTAAAAAATTATATGAATAAAAAATTTGTTTTCTAAAGAGGTTAAAAATGATAAATTTTTGTAATTTTATACAGAATACATATGAAGAGTTCATGCAATGAAAAAATCTGATAAACTTTGTAGGTAAATATTTAAAAATTAATATTGCTCCAAATTTTTTTTTTTTTTACGCATTAAATGATGTATGCACAGAGTTCGCAAAAAACGCTCAACACTTTCAGAGTGTCCGAAAAAAACCGCTCTCTTACGAACACTTTGAGAGAAGCTATTGACAAAACACTTTCAATTCTGATTTTGCTCAAAAGTGTTCGGCTCAGACCAAGACCAATTTTTGCGCTTCCTTTTTGGTTGTTTTTCGCGGACACTTTTGCTTGAGACTTTTAGCAAAAGTGTCTGTTGTGTATGTATGCGTGCTTGCGCGAGTCGCCTGTGTTTTACTTCGTGCATGTTACAGACACAAGCCGGTTCGGTCGCACAGGCGACTTACACAAGCACGCATACACACGCAAAAGACACTTTTCGCAGACACTTTTTGCGAAACGGTCTTTTGCCGAGGGTTTTTTAGTGAGCGATCGCTCAAAGTGTCTCAGCATAAGTGTTATTGTGAGAGAGACACATTTGTTTTGCTCAACCGAAAACACTGACCAGAAACGAAAAGCGAATCGCAAAAAGTGTTCGGCTCAGTGAGAGACCGTTTTTGTTTTATTTTTCTGTTTTGCTCGTGCGCCGACCGTATTGGATAAATGGGTTGACAGTTTTTTGCGAGCTCTGTGTATTCAAAAGAAATATCGGTTTACCTTGTCTAGAAAAAAATAAACAAAATAAATAAAGTAGCATTGTAAAAATTCTTAATACTTCTGAACTGTTCCTCTGTCTATTAGACAAAAATGGTTCTTTTATCCGTATTACCTATTCATGCATAATAAAAATTACCAAATCGCTTGGGAACTCCGGGAGTCATATGCAAAAGCAACTTAAAGAAGCTTGTTAATCTGTCTAGAAAAAAATGTACAGTCACATAGGTAAAACTCAAGATGATTTAAATAAATATTTATAACATTTTTAGAGTTTTTCGCTGATTATACAAAACTTTTCAATGTTCACTATATGTACCCTCCATAATTTTTACAATATTCAACCGATTTTAACTACATACACATTCTTCAAAATTTTAAGACCGCCTTAAAAGGGCTCTTTTTTTGCACTTTTTGTTAATTTTTGTAAATGGTTTATTAACAAGTTTACACTCATAGCACATTTTATTTTTACATACCTAAGTAAATGATCTATTTGTGATCTTTTGTAGTCAGTATTTTTATTTTTTACGGAATATTTTATATACTAAATATGTTTTCCTATTGCTCTTATGATGGCCTCAAAGTCTGGGCATTCTTTTCACAAACCTTTTGAGTCTTTCGGGATGCAGTTGTCCCCAAGCTCGGGTTAGGCATTTCCATAAGTAAGTTTGGGTGGTTGGACACTGTCTAGTTCTTATCACAATAATTGCATGGAATTGGAGTCGGGAAATTGGGGTGGCTAATTCATTACTTTGATTACACCGCTGTCATCTTATGATTCCATATATTTATGGCAAAGCTTAAACGTATGTTTTGGTTCGTTATCTTGTTGGAAAACAAACCCTTTTACTTTCAAGTCAAAGCCAGATGGAATAGCATTGCGCTAAAGGATACAACGATGCATTACACAAACGATTTTTACCAAAGAACCGACACCAGCACATCAGAAACTGCACCATTGCAAAAAATAAGGGAAATATACGAATTTATCGAAAATAAAAAGGGAAAGAAAAGAATGTTTATAAGAGATGTGGCTTTGAGAAAAAAAAAGAGACTTCAAATTGGGTGACTGAGAGCGCCACACAGTGATGATTCCAGTAAATTTTTCATCATGGTAGTATGTATGTATAGCAACTTAAATTCGGTTGAATATTGTAAGAATTAGGAAGGGGACTAGGGCTGGAGCTACAGTATTTGGAATATAGCTTTATGACAGCCCAATGAACAAAAACGTCCATCTATTGTTGAATCAATCCCATTAACCTTTAAGATTCCTTTTTGCTTGGTGAAAATTATTTCAAGGTATCCCTTTGTCGGAAATCGACCAAACTGATCTAAATTTTTAATAGCTTTTGGTAATTCGAATAAGAATGTTTGTTTAAGTACCCCAAAGCTCTATGGAACCAAGTGTTCCTCAATTACGGGCAGTCTGAAAGCTCCCTCCTGAAGAAGGAGGTGAGTAGGGCGTTAATAAATCAAAATGCCTCATATGTGAAACAACAAGTTCTTTCTTAACCATACCTTTATAAAGTTGAACTTGAAACAGTAAAACCAGCCTATTTCATGCACGCGATTTTTATACAAGAACACATAAATACTTGTACATGCATTTGTATATATACTTATGTATGTGTATATGTGTATTTATGCCTGCACACACGATAGTCCTTGAATTCGGTGGTCTGCTAATTAAGTTCACCTTAAACGCAACAAACAGTTTTACCCTTGAAGGTCATCGCTGATAATTGGGCATACAAGACCAAAGGTGCACCGGCAACAAGAACAATACAAACTAGACATGAAAATTGTAGATTAGTATAATAATGTGGACTGTGACACCCTGAATCAAGACAACGTTCTATTGTTGATTAGGCTCACACTGTCGTTATAACAAATCTAGTGGATCTTGCTTGTTTATTAATGGAACAAAGTGGAAAAATATTACAGCTTATTACGTTTAAAAATTTAAGACTTTCTTTGATTTTGAGTATTAGTCAGTGAGATACCCTGCAAAATTAACGTTTCTATGTTGCTATGGCTGTGCCTTATTTATTGATGCAACAAGTTTAAATACTATGTGACATTGGCGGACATACCATCAAACAGCTGCTACGAGATAAGGAAGGACATTACAAAACGCAAACTTTATCAGCCCAAACAACACATCGGTTCCTTTAATTTAAAAGGATTCAAGAAAATCGCGCATTTGGGCAAGTATTTCGGCGTAATATATGGGACATTGGTGACTCATGAGTACCCGAGTAAGATGGGCTTTCCGGATTCTAACACCTGCAGGTTTTTTGAGATTGAGGAGGAATACTCCACACACATACTTACTGAGTGAGAAAATCTAACGAGAAAGGGACATCCATTTTCGGCCAAATCTATTATTTTGGTTTCGTAGCGCTCACAATAGACCTTTTTGGTTTTGTTAAGATGTTTAAGACGTCTTAGGGACCGTGGCGTTATCTTTGAAGACGATATCGAAAAGCGAGTTACAAAAGACGTACTGAACAGTGGGAATCGCTTTATACGCGTTGATTCGGAGCACAAGAGTAATATATCGAGAACTACTAAGAATTTGCACCGATTAGTTAAAATAAAAAAATTTTAATTAATTCAGCCTAACTAGTTTTTGAAGCATAGTTTTTTTTGCTTGTACTTCTGTACACATGATTGAAATCCCTTCAGAGTTCTGAAAGTGTCTCCATTTTGTATGAATACAAAAAAACTTTCAGGTGCAATGTAGCCGGACTGTAGATATTTGCCGAAATATTCATTACTAGTATTTATTATTTATTTATTTATTTATTCTCAAAAGTTTGACATATTTATGGTGAGATTTAATATACATACATACATAAAATAAAGAGATCAGGAAAATTTACAAAAAACCCATGAAAATTAATAACGAAAACCCAACTTACTAACTAACTTACATTACTAGTATAAATAAATATAAATTTATAATTCTTTGGTAGGTGTATAAATTTGATAAATATCAAACATTTCGCTTTTAAGGTATAAACCCCAAAATTTCGATACCGTATGGTGGTGTATGGTGGATAAACACACTGAGACAGCTGAATCGCTGCGCGAGGTGATGCCTAGCATTTTCATATAAGAAATTCATGGCCTACCACGCCTCCTTATGACCGTAACGTGCGTTGAAAAAATCCATGATACCCTTGACCCTATGGAAGCAGTGTACAAGAATACCAAGTAAAATGGTATTTCCTTTTCTTACAAACCACCGACAGCTGATTACACGCATAGTGTATATTTTATTATATATGTATAGTATATACATACTTCTACTTATGGTAAGCATGCTTAAGTCATTGTATATGTATGTATATGTAAAGCCCTCAGGGTTGCCAAGCGTCTGTGAAAAATAACAAACAAAAAGCGTATTTAATTACAAATTTCAAATCAAAACAAAAAAGAAAACGCGCGAACGCCAAAGCCAAAAGGCAGAGAACAACAACCAGTTGCAGATTGACAAAATCAAAACAAAACTGAAAAACAAAATTCAAAAAGAGCACGAGAGCGGCAGGCGGCAGTGCCAAAGAGAAATCGTGAGCGCCGAAAGAGGGAGCCAAATTCAAAGTGGGGAGAGTCGAAAAAAAAAGTAGCCAAACAAAAAGTCAAGCAAAGTTGTTAGGTTCAGTCAGTGCTTAAGATTCTATGCTCACGAGTCGTTTGCGGCGTTTTATTTTTTGGATTTCTAAGCGGTTTTTCGTTTGAGTTTTCGTTGTGGTTCAACGCCTTATGTGAAAAAATTTATGCAAATTAATAATAAATAAATTTCCATTGTATGTGTGTTATATGAAAATGTAAAATATATAGAAAGAGTATATAAGTTTTAGTGAATTACAATAATACATAAATGTATATACGTTAACAAATATGTATTTATGCGGCTTGGCTTTGTATATTTAATTAAAGTAGACTTCTAAATTGCAAGAAACAATGAAAAATTAACGAACCCAAGACACAAAGTGTTTAGGTGTTAATTGTTTGCTTGCGCGTATACGTAATATTTAATGGAAATTGATAGCTATTCTCAGCTCAGAAGCTTTGTGCAAAAAAAAAAAAAAAAAAAATCGGAATCAATCAGCGTAGTGCATGATAAAGGGATACTCTTTACCCATTATCCACGAAAAAAAAAAAAATTTAAATCAAGTTTGATATCGATACGTTAAGGGGTGTGGGCGTTACTTGCGTGCATGGAAGGGATTGAAGGGTTTTTTTTGGCCTATTCACTGGTTGTGAGAGAGGGGTAATGCATTCTCTAATATTCTTCCGGGCGCGAAGCTCTCTAAAGCTGTTCGCATTTTTCGCTATACCTAAAGTATTTAACATTTTTTGGAAAAATTGAGGCGCTTAGGGCTCGTTGTAGATTATTGACTTTTTTCTTGTTTTTTTTTTTTCATTTACATACATATTTATACAATAAATACAATTTTGTTACCGTTTACTTGCTCGGAGATTCTGGAATTGTTTCATTAGTGCCTATATCTTTTGCAATTTTGATCCAAGCTAACAGTGTTAACTCGGCAAACTTCATTCGATTATTATATATTATGCTTGCTTGTATATTATGTCATTCAAAGTTTTGGTTCAAACTAATAGGTAATTCGGAAAACTTCCACTGCCTATTAGATAATAACCACCTTTTATTAAAATAAGGTGTCCAAAATTTTACACAGACGGATGTAGCTATATCGACGTACCTTCCACCCGATGCTGATAGTTTTAGAAAATATTAATCATTGTTTGCCACGCCTACCTAAAACAAATCTATAATAATATGGTGTATAAACATCTGTTCAAAGAAATTTGAATCTTTTAGTCGGCTAACGGCAGCAGACTGCTTTATGTCTTAGTTTCCCAAATGTTCCCCATATTTTTTGTAAGACGATACTAGTTTATTTATTTTATATACTTTTTCATAAACGATTTTTTTGTTGCCAATTTTTGCATTCATGCATGAGGATAGTAGGCATATTTAAGGGTAATCGTTTAAGGGAGTGCCGGATATAGAGTTAATTTCTGTAAATTGTACACGTTTCGTTAATGATTAGGTTAATGAGAGTCTAGATACCAAATTTAGTGACTCTAGCCTTTTTATTAAAGAATAAAATCAAATTTGAAAAAATTTCTGTCTACATCTTTCGATTTTCATCGGATCTTAATAATCCTCCTCGGACAGTACGTTTGCAAGTACCAGGTGGATTTTATGTGAGTTTAAGCCGCGAAATTTTTCTACGGGGTCTGACGTATCGCCCGTCTTCATCTGCACTGCCGTAATCCTCATAGTTGTAAAATTTGGTGTCTTTACCTCTTAGGTTCTTTAAAATCTGTATTTTCATACAGACAGATGGCTCCATCAAATTTCGGGATTACACTTAGCATTTTGGTACAAAGAGTGTATGCCATTCATGATTGCTTAGGTCTCATATGTACGAGGGCGATTTGAAAAGTCAGTAAAACTCGTATCGTCCAGCCATATCTTCTTGTTTGGAAACAGAAAATAAGTGCTAGAGACCAGATCTAAAAAGCATGGTGGGTGGAACAGGGGAGATGTATGATATATTCAACCGATTTTGATGAAATTTGGTACAGTGTTGAAGATCTCTAAAAAAACTTCCGAATGCCAAATTTGGTTACAATATCTTCACAAACAAACGAAACACAACGAATTTTGTGCAAAAAACGTTTTTTTGACCGATTGGCCCTATGGGAGCTATATGATATAGTCAACAGATTTTGATAAAATTTGGTACAGTGTTGAAGATCTCTAAAAAACTTCTGACTGCCAAATTTGGTTACGATATCTTCATAAACAAACGAATTATTTATCTAAAACTTTTGGTGTTTTTCGAGGTCCTCTGAAACACCCCTATGGGAACTATATAATATATCCCCGATATCCAAAATATAAAATAAACTTGCATCCCCTGACATAATAACGCATATAATCTGAAGATTTGGTTGCTCTAGCTCTTACCATATCTAGGCGTTCATACAGACAGACAGACGGACAGACGGACAGACGGACATGGGTATATCGACCTCTCTAGTCACCCCGATCATACTTTGGGTAACTTTGGGGGTCTCCGACGTCTCCTTATGTATGTTACATATATTCTCGGCTTGCACAAACTTAATATACCCTTTGTACCATACGGTACAGGGTATGAAAAGTTAGTTATTAAAAGATTTTTCATGCACTGTTGGCTTCGCTTTGTCACACCTTAAAAGAAATAAAGAAAATAATGCTTATTCCAAGTATTACATGATTTTTTATTATTTATAATACATTTATTTCCAAACTTATTGTCAAAAAATATCTTAATTTATGATTGGCAAGATTTCGCAATCTATTCTTAAATTAAGTGCAGTTTTAATTTTGTTTCGCTCAGTGACTGTGTTTTTCTAAATTTAAATAAATTTTACGTTATTTCATTAAGTTAAGCTTTCCAAGGTAGCAACTTTTTTTTATAGCTTCCTATACAAATATCTAGTTGGCGATATTTCGCATATAAGTTCATTTCATAAAGTATTCATGTGTATAGACTCTTTTAAATTAAATTGAATTTTATTTATTACAGTTTAAAGTCAACTCACAGCAATTGCTTAATGGCTGAAAACAAACATCAAATAAATTACAATTTTGTTTACATAGCATGAAATACATATTTTTACCGATTGTTTATTGTATAGTAAATAAATTCGGCATTGCTCCGATCGTTAGTCTTTTATTGCCTTTTACGCATGAAAGCGCCCAAAAAAGATCAGAATTTGGAACATAAATAATAGTACATAGCAATAGCCAAATATTTGACGTTTAGTTATATGTTTGTTAAGTATACGCTTGGACAAGAATGCATTTCGGGAATTTATGAACAAGAGATTTACATGATATGTTAATTTTGTTTAGTGAAAAATAAACAATATAAAAATTTATCTGTGCCTGAAAAACAAATAAATTGTACTGGAAAAAATTGCAAAAACAACAAACTTAATTATAAAAAAAATATAATGCCACAATGGAGCTGATAAAAAAATACAAACAGAGACGTTTTGAAACCACCGATATACGAAAAATCAACAGTATGTATTCCAGCAAATTTTATTTATTTTTATTTTTTATATAATATATATTTACATATTTATTTTTACGCTAACGTTGTTTGTGTAATTTGAACGTTTGTCGGTCTCTAAGTATCTGAGAACGCCGTGTAAAGTCTGAAGAAGACTTTAATGGCAATAAATTTATTTAACTTAGTTAATTCGGTCTGCCTCATATATCTGTCATTTCCTTGGCCTTCGGCTCAAACGACCTCATAAAAAGCCAAACAGATATAAAATTAAGAAAAAATTTCAAAAATAAATATGTATGTCAAATACTGACAGCAAATTGTAATAAAGCAGCTATGGGGAAAAAGCTTTTCATAGCCCTTCAAAATTTTTTAGTTTTTCTTCAATATGAAAAAATTGACAGCAAATATTTAAATTTATTTATGTGTGTACTGAATGTGTGTGCGCTTTAGGGGGCGCGTCTTTCATCACCAGCAGACAACAAATTTTGTATCTGACAAATGCTTTGAAAATTGGCAGACACTTTTTTAGATACATGAATTGCACAGTGGGTCAAATGCTAAGAAAACGTGTATAATATTGCTTGGTGTCGATAAAAGTCTGAATATCAAAAAGTATCAAATCTAAGTTGGTAGACGTGCCTTAATTTTTCCCAAATTTTTTTATAGTTTCGAATTTCAATATAGTACTAACGAGCTAAAGAGACCATCTAAAAAAAGGAAATCACCGCTGCAAAGCTCTCTAAGGGCATAAGATTTAAAGTTGTTGTAAGTTTATGTCCCGAAAATGATAATTTAAAAATGTGGTACAGTCGAGGCGGTGCCCGACAGTGGAATACCCTGTACCTTTTGTGTCAAAAAAATTTTTCCTGCATATTCCATCTAGGAACTTTCCAATTGGTTTTTTTTTTTTTTTTGTGAAAATCGATATTTATACCTATAAGTTCCCTAAAATTTTACCCATTTTGATGAAACTCGAATGTTACAACAAAGAACTTATTTAAAGTATACGGGGTAAGTTTCATGTTGGTATGTTGAGGGGTGTGGGAGAAAACACGGTAAATGGATTGCGGGGGTCGGGGGGACCGCATCGATAAAATTTGGATGTGGATTTGTTCATTAGAGCCACATGAATGAGCTTACCAAAAATTGTGATTCTAGGTCACTTGTAGCCATAATTGCGTAGAGTCAAATATTGACGCAGTTTATTGGCAAGGGGAGGTGAAATTTGCACATTTTTGACTATAACTTCTGTTGTATTTGTCCGATTTTGTTAATTTTTTACACATAGATGCATGTAACTACAACGAATCGGTCTGTTAAATTTCAGATGAAAATATGAAAAGGTGTGGCTAAAAACCGCGGAACTCTACTGCGGGGGAACGGGGAAAGATATTGACATGATTCAACAAACTTCATCTGCTTAGGAAATATGCGCACCAGCTGGTAAAGTTTCGTGTCTCTAGCTCTTATAGTCTCTGAGATCTAGGCGTTCATACGGACGGACAGACGGACGGACGGACGGACGGACGGACGGACGGACGGACGGACGGACATGGCTCAATCGCTACCCGAGGTTATGATAAGCATTTTGGTATAAAGGACTTGGGGTCTGCCACGCCTCCTTCTGTCCGTTACATACATTGCACAAATCTAGTATACCCTTTGTACCTATAGGTACAGGGTATAAAAATCACAATAGAACAAAATTGTAATATTGTTTTTTAATGTATCCCGAAAGTAGTTTACGAGCTCCAAGACAATTAAATTCAAAACGCAAGACTTTTGGGTTTTACAAGTATTTGAACTCCGAACTTTAAATAGCCAAGTCGCTTTGTAATCGATTTTTTTAAACTATTTGTAACAAATCTCAAAAAGACAATTATGGGCTGAACAAAGTAAATTGTTAAAAAGTGTATAAAAAAATAATTTATTTATGAAATGAATTGTAATTCTTAAAGATTGCAGAAAAATTTTGGCTCTTACAGATATCAGTTTTCTTAATCAATCAATCTAGCCAAGTGGATCTTAAAACTTAATATTTACAGATTATATAGGGTGGGCCATCTCTTGGTTTGGTTGTTAAATACTCCACGGATAAGCGTCGCTTATTCGTTCAATGGATAGGAGAACAGCCAGATGTGTTTTCGTCAAAAAAAAGTCACGGCTATTTGGGCATAAATACATACATACATAATTGAATAGCTTAAAAATTGCATCTGGAATATACATTTGCCCAATTTTTTTGAAAAACATACGAATAAAGTGCAATTAACAAACAAACCAACAGATGACCCTATAAATACAATTTTTTTTAAGTTTTAAAAATAATTTGTTTTCTATAAATTTCTTGACATAAAATAATAAGTACATTTACATTGAAAACATATTCTTTTGACCAATTCCTTGACTAGAATTCAGATATAGCTTGTAATAAACGAACTTCAACCAACGTAATTTTATAACCACTGTGCATCGATATCGCATACCTTATGCACCACAGTGCGTATACACAATATCTTCGCGTTTTTGCTTTTTGGTGATTGATGTCGATTTAAATTCATTTTGTTCGATTTTCATAAGCTTTTTTTGGGTCTGGTGTTAATTGATGTTCATTAATAGAATTCAAAAAATGGAAACAAGCCACAAAATTGAAAAATGAATTCATATTTAATACGTCTGCAGCTAATGCATTGTTGTGGCACTTTGAGATACATAAAGATAGATAGTTTGGCTCTAGAAATTAAAATCTGCTTAAGGTGCTAAAATTGGTTTTAAAGTCTTTGCAAAGGTGCTAATTGAGATGCTACTTATTGCTCCGAACGTTTGGAGCGTTAATGGGCCACTGCTCGAATTTTTATTTATTTTATTGTGCGCCCCATAGTTATACATGGTACATACTCGGTTTGTTTGCACTCAGTAATTTTGCTATGTACGCGTGCACTTAATTACATAGAGTATGTATGTTTATGTACTCACTGCCCCAGGTACGATTAGTTCTGGTTTTTGTGTTTGTTTTGTTTGCTGAAAAATTAATAAACACTTATTTGTATGCCAGAAATTAAGACTTTTTTTGTGTTATGTGTGGGCGAATACGCATACGCCATGTGGTTCCTTTTAATGGCGTCTATCAAATTGGTTAAGAAAAACTTCCGAAGCTGATTAAAAATATAAAATACTATGTACGAGAACTGAACATGTTTGTTGACTTTAAAAAATGTTAAGTCCATAAAAAGTAAAAAAATATTAAAGTGTTTAGAGAAATTTGCTTATGCTTTAAAAGGCGACTGATAATTGTTTAATGACTAATAGATAATAAATATGCTGTATATGATGATTTCACATCATGGCCTTGCCTGTTAGAGAAGTTAAGTTTAAGCCTGAGTTTGGTACGAGGGTCACTAAAGGTTTTCTAGATAACTCAGAGTGGAAAAAGTGTTTCGAAAATGGGTTTAAGTCTCTTTCGCTCAAGTCGAGCTTTCGCATGCAGCTGCTGCTGCTTGCGCTAGCTCGATCTACTCCAAACAGATCACTCAATAAACACGCACGTGTATATTAATTAGACCGGCGTATTATTTTAAATCAAATTTTTTTTATAATTTGGCCAAAGGTGGCACAAAATAGTGTCTCCTCAAAACAACTACTATGGTGCTAAATATAAATAGTGACCCTCGCCTTACCGCATTTTCAATAAATCAATCTTGAAAATATTAACTCTAGAATAGATTTTTATGTATGTTTATTTAAATTAATGACATTGTGTAAATTGTATGTACATGTCGTATCGTTTCATTTGCGTAAGTCGCCGATGTTACAAATTAAAGGCGCCTGAGAAGTCTACTATGAGTTACTTATTGAGTTATGTTGTTGCACTTCTGTTAATGTTAAACCACGTGCAGATTTGTGTGAAAAGTTATTAGAGCAGGACAAATGTAAACTGCTGCTGAACGTAGTCCCATGGTAGCTGCTGTAGAGGGAGCGAGAAGGCAGTATGTGCTCGCTACGTGTATGGTCTTTTGAAAAAGAACAAAGAAGCTGTGAGCAGTCTGAGTTTGACCACGAGAGCCTACAGCACGGGAATTCGTTGTTACGCAGAGTTTATAACTAAGAAAATGGAAAACTCACTTGAAAATAATCCTGACCCGACATACATATATCTAATGAAACTTTTTCTTAACCTTCGCTTCTTTAAGTACCTATACAAAAGTCGATCTGTAATCTAAGAGACTATATCTGTCAGATAGGTTATAAGGTTCTTGCGAAGTCACAAATCGAACGGTTGAAAGCATTTTGTATTCCTTTCATCCCCAAAACTCCCATAGTCAAGATCTATCATATACATAGGCATATATTTAAATATAGGAAGCATTTCTGCCCCTAGTTTTATAATATCATCGAAATTTGTTCCACTAAGTTGGTAACACTCATAGCGAGGAAAAATTGGAACAGCTGTTCTTAAAGTTGTAACAGTTATAGAACATGCTCAAAAAGTTAGTATGTTTTTTAAAGAGTATTCTAGGCTATTTTATGCATATCGTATGGAAAATACAGAAAAAATACATTTAATATACTTTATGCTGTAGACAGAAAGTATTGTCCCACTGTCGGTCCGCCTCTCTGATTGCATATCTATCTAAATGAGATAGTGGAAATGTATTCGAAACACATACTCCAAAAGAATAAGAATAAATTTTAGTCCCGAAGATTATTTGCGTGTTACAATATGAGCCAACTTGTCACAAACCTTATTTTATTATTAGCACCAATACTTTTTAATGAAATATATAGTACAGAAAAAACGGATATGTTCAAAGGCTATTCATCCATAGTACAAGAGGCAACAATTTTTAATAAAACTTTACAAACTCCATACTTCAAAAGCCGACGGTCTTAACAAAAAAAAAATTGTTTGATGTGGAGCTGATTTGCTAGCAAAGGTTAGGATTTGGGATCGTTATAACAGAAGCACAGCCTCAGTGAACATGGAAACGATTGCATAAAATTTCATTTTAGGGACACTCTTAAAAAAAGATTGAAATTTTCCTACGTGGAACATTTTTCGAAACATTTAGACGACGGTAAAGGTGTCTCTTTTAGCCCTTTGTGTTCTGTTTACGAAATAAGAAATAATCCATTTAAAAATGTCGGTGTGTCTAAATGAAGCATAGATAATTTTTTTGGTTGAAAAACAAATATTCTCTGTAAAGGCAAGGCCGTAGGCAACTTTTAATAAAATAGGTGTGGGGGGGCGGTTTGTGTTAGTGCAAATATTTATAAGTGCATAATATACTTACTATGCGCGGAGTATTCACTTTTTCATGCATAAATGAGCAAAGGCAAAAATGCCCATGCAACGACCTGAACAACCCTAACAACGAGGCAAAAAGGTAACAATGCCCGAAGCACTGTTTACTTTTGATACTCGTTGATGCTCGACTAACAATGTGAGCAACAACAATCAGCTGTTAGCAAGGGCCATATTGCTTGGTTTGGTTTTGTTAAGAAACGTTTTTATTGAGAAAAATTTAATTTAAAATCATAAAGATAACATTCTAGAAGCAACATGGTCACCCTCTTAGGTATCGGAGGTTTTAACAACACATTTTTGGAGAAAAATGCCCTAATCAAGCGTCTCGGTCGGGCATAAATGCCCATTTTCTTTGGTGAACATTTTTTTTGTGGACACTTTGCCCATTATCATAATGCATTTATACATATAACATATATCCATATAGAAATCTATGCCAATCTTTGTAGGTACGACAATAGTCGTGTATTTATTTAAAAATCTTTTAATTGCAAAGAAAGTAAGATTCAAGATACGCAGAAAGATAAGCGACTTACTAAATATTGTAGATTCTGCAGATTGGCATTAAAATATTTTCAGGGAATGTCTAAACAAAACGTTTCAAAACGTTAGCAACAATAGATCAGTGGCCATATCTTTGCAGGGGAACCTTAAATGGGTTTTTCAACAATAGAGTAAAAGAGTTATTTGATCATATCAAGGAAATATAAAGACAAATACAACCAAATAAGCTTTTGTAACCATAAATAACAACAAAAGTGAACTAATTCAAAGTGATCAAATTCTTAATAGCTCAAGCAATAACTTTTATTATATCCATATCTCAGTATATGTAGGTAATTTTTTTAGAAAATAAAAAAATGACGCCATCAGACTCAGTAGGCCAACCAACCTAGAGTTTTACAAATTGGCCATTTGAGTACCAGAACAATGCTAATGACAATTCAGAGACTTACTAGTCTCTGATCTGTAAGGGGGGACCTGCTGACCCAGCTGAATGTTCCAAAAGATGCGCAGTGGTTTTAGCGGACTTTTTGTATCTCTCTGTGTAAGTCGTGAGCGCAAGCAAGGCCGAGGTCGTCATAGGCACCCAGACCCGGAGCGAGTCGGTCGTATGATGTCATTATTGCCGCCAGTGCTACATAGTAACACACTTGGGTGTATATTATATATATGTAAAACCATAGTAAATGGCGTATATATACTTATAATCATATTTATAGAAGCATATTTTAGTAAGTTGTAAAGCATACTAGTTTTTTATGTGCGAGTTTTTTTATCGTGACCAAATAGTGCGCTGGAAATTGGGGCTAACGTTGATGAAGATCTATAAGAAACTATTGTTGGAAATGTGTTTCCCTATAAACTCAAAATGATCGACTGCAAATGATGAGCAATTTTTCTTGTGTGAAAAATTTGCTATTAAAGACGCATCACAAAAATTTTTAACTTGATCGTATAACTTATGGATTTTTATTGACTTGAAATTTTTTTTGTAATATTTGCTCGTAATTCTTAATGTTGACTTTTTCAAGAAATGCATTTGCTTTGTTTGGTTTTCTTTAATGGCTATTGTTGTTGTTTTTCTTTTGTTAACGAATTTATGTTTTCGAAAATGTTTTTGACATTCGAGTGTGGTTCGAGTGGGTCGAAATTTGCATCAATTGGATAGCGGCGTCATCGAAAATGTTCGAGGCATAAGCATTGTTTTTATTATGGCTACCGCTTCCATACCATGCCAAGACTCGTTAAACAATCCATACAATATTTGGCATGATATCATGCCGCCGATATAAACTCACGCACACACATACTGACAAGCTGTTTGACTACATATGTACTTATATATATATACATGATAGTGTTCAGTCAATGGAGAGTTTTGAGTAAATATGACGCCGCACGTCTCCATGGTTCCATGCTTAGAGCAAACATAGAGATTCACATACACAGCGATTTGTCAAGTAAACACTCCAAATTACGAATTGCGCGTCAGCTTCAATTACAATTTTTTATGTTTTTTGTGGTTTGTTAAAATTTTCAACGGATATAGTAACTACTTATTTTTTTTTATTTTTTACCGAATGTTTATTTATGATCTGCCCCTTAATTGTAGTTAATTGTAGTTACACTCCTCGACACTTCAATACGACAACTTTTCAGTCTGTTTTGTAAGTATTTCTCCCAAAAGTATTTCTTATTTTTAACTAAAGTTCATTTTATTTTTGTATTTTAACTAATAGGAATATTCATTTATTTTATTTATCAACAAAAAATATAAGAACGGACAGAATATGTAGTCCTGATTTTGCGCCAATTGAACGAAAAAAGAATTTTATAGAATTCTTTTACTTAAATTTAAGGTTGGTTCAGATTAGAAAATCAAATTTCCATAGAGTGTTGAGCTGCCTTTCTACA
This sequence comes from Chymomyza fuscimana, assembly GCA_949987675.1. Taxonomy (NCBI): domain Eukaryota; kingdom Metazoa; phylum Arthropoda; class Insecta; order Diptera; family Drosophilidae; genus Chymomyza; species Chymomyza fuscimana. Next base: position 85,194,324 of record OX465088.1, read on the forward strand.
ACAAAGCTTCTCACATCCGGCTTTAACGAAATAGAGCTCCAAGCTAACTCGATATCTTAGATAAGTTCCAATATACTCAAAATTTCGACCATCACCAAAAAATTGCGAATAGATTTAAATCCCTTTACAATGGCTTAATAACTTCAAATTTTGGCTATCTGCATACGTAGATATCTATGTAGTATATGCATATATTCACAATATTAAACCCACGCTAGAGGTTCATGAAAGTTACGACGCCATGGAAATACCTTTTCTAAAATATAATTGAAACCCAACATATTCACTGTAGTTGACAAAAATTTTAATTTACTGGTGCCATAATACCAAAACACCTTCCCACAAGATTACACCTCCAACTCTGCTATAAAGTCCATCCATATATTATAGAATATATAATAGAAGGTATATCTATCAATGTGTTCCAAATAAATTTTTTTTTTTTTTTTAACTATTTGAGAATTTAAGCAATTTGTCAGTATAGAATACTTGCATTTCCATAATTTTCCATATTAGACTCTGTCCTTAAAATTAGGACATAACATTTTGGCTTAGCTGGTGGCAACCTATTATAATATTCTTTAAAATTTACCGAATTTACCGAAAATATTAAAAAAAAACGGTCAAACTAAAAAAGGTCCTATTCAAGAGGTACAAAAAATTGTCTAAATTTCAATAAATGCAAACATAACGTAAAGTGAAAAAAAAATATTTTTATTTTTTTTTTATTTAAAAAAATGTTGTATATCATGTAATTAAACTAGTTCCCTACTACCAATATTGGCAGCTTAATCTAACCTTAAAAAAAGAAAATAAAAACCAATTATAAAATAAGGGTTCTACATACGAAAAAAAAAAAAACAATATTTACAGGAATATATATGTATATACATATTTATATGTGCTTTTAAAACGTTTAAACTTATTTATAGGAATTGCATAGGAAGCTCCCCTGGATGGCACCTTTTAAGTCTTCTCTTTCTAGCTCTCAAGGTCAGCCTTGCAAGCGCATTTGGATGAATTTCAAGGCCTTCGGCATATTTTTGAGCTTGTGACCGTATGACGTCGCCAACGTTAGGGATTTTCAGATCTCTTTCAATGTCCCTTGTGCGCATGTACCAAGGAGCATTGGAGATTTTTCTAAGGATTTAGCTTTGCGGCACTCTAATTTTGCTAATCTTAGACTTCGCAGCAATGCCGTACACTTGCAGCGCATACTTCCATATTGGGCTCAAAATGGAATTGTATATGGTGACTTTGTTGGAAAGGGATAGCTTATTTTTGGGGGAAAGCAGCCATGTTATTTTCTTAGCTCTGGCAAAAACTGTTCGCTGAACCATCGTTATATGCCTTTTGAAAGAAAGACTTCTGTCCAAAATTACACCCAGTTATTTATGTGCAGGCTCATGCTTGAGAGTGGAGCCCAGCATCAAAACTCCGGGGCATGATCGTAGTCTTTTGGCGAATGTTACACATGCGCATTTGCTGCCGTTGACTCCTACGTTCCAATCTAAAGCCCACTTTTCGAAACTACATACGTATTGCTGCAAAGCCTCCGTGGCAATGTCAATTTCCAAGTTTCTCGTCAGCACTGCAGTGTCATCAGCGTAAGTAGCAATGAGAACATTATCTACACCAACTCTTGTAACTGCACCAGACGTAGGCACATCTGCAGTATAAATTGAGTAAAGAGAGGGTCCTAGCACACTGCCTTGGGGAACACCTGCACAGATTGGTCGCTTTCTTGATTTTGCTCCATCGACCACGACACAAAAGGACCTGTCCATTAGAAAGATGTTGACGAGCTGGAAAAGTTGAGGAGTCAGACTGCTCTTTAATTTGCTAAGCTGGCCGTCATGCCACACCCTATCAAAAGCTTGCTGAATATCCTAGAACACAGCCACTGAATACATTTTATACTCCATGGCCTCCAACGCAAAATTGACAACACGGTGTAGTTGTTCTGGAGTACCGTGACTTTTACGAAAGCCAAACTGCCACTTTGGAATTGCTCGCGAAACGCTTTCGAGTCGGAGAATTCGGTTTAGAATAACCCTTTCCATCATTTTACCCAGGGCAGGGAGGAGACTTATTGGCCTATATGCGTCGACTTCATTGGGCTGTTTCTCTGGCTTCGGTATCATCGTTATTAGCGCAGACTTCCAGATATTTACTTTTTCAGAATTTATCGTTATACTATCATTGTGCTTTCGAGCTATGAGCGATTGCAAACAGGGTGTTCTATTGAAGTGGCGTGGAGTGTATATCTGTGGGCTTGGACTCAGTAAATGGAATGATCTGGTTAAAAAAAAGCTTTAAATTCAGGAGTATAAATCAAAACAAAATACTACACTATTCTAAATTTCGATAGTTCATCTTTTTTTTCCTCCTAGAAACTATATGTTAGGTTCAATGTGTATGATGGTCGCACTCGGGACATACTGACAGCCGCTAATTTTTGGTGACTGTGGCTTTTTTACATAAAAAAAATACCTATAGTTTATTTTTATTGAGGATTCAAAAAGAAAGAGTTTTAAATTCTCATGGATTATCAAAGAGAAAAGGTCTGTGAAAATTCCCTTTTTTGGGATATTTTTTTTTATTTGAAGTTTTGACGTTTGGTGTGGAATTTTTGCGTGCTGCGTATGGGCCTTAAGCTGGTTTAATCTGTAAACTGGCACATAAAAGGGAAAATTACCTCTTAACCACCTATATCTATGTCACTGGTGTTAAGTTTATTATAAAAATCAAGCCGAATGTTTATTATTTATTATGATTGAATTAGTTAAGCTTAACGTATAGGCAGCCATTGCCTTATAAATTAACCGTTTTTGTTTCTTGTTTTTTTTCTTTTTTTACTTGTAACATCTTAAATTGTTTATTTAAATAATTTGGAAAATTTCCATGTTGCAAATATAAATTTAGTTATGGGACTTTAGTATAACTTATATACTATTAAATAAATAGTCTTCAAGATTAACCTGATTGCAGCTGATTAATTATCTAAACTTTGAATGCTTTTACAATACCTTCTATTATTATTGATAACAAAGGAACTAAAGATTAAGTTAACATTTATTTATATTTGTTATTTTTAAGATATGGTCAAATAACTTTCGAGTACAGAAGCTTGAATACTCTTTTGGTTCACTTTTCGTCTTGTTAGAACAACAACTTAAAAAAAAAATTTTATTTTTAATACATACGTGTAAGTGTAAGGTCTTATATGAATTCAATTTTGCTAGTATAGTTTAAGTTAAGGTTAGAACGGCGTCTGATTAAGAAACTAGTATCACACCATGAAAGGCGGCTGATACCTTGGAATCCCACAACATGCCATCGCTATGCTTGCTAGGGGATAGTTTCCCATTATACAATGAATTGTACAAGGTGGCGCAAAGATGTGCGATGGGGGGGGGGGGTCTTGAAAAGTACTAACTAATTACAATACACATATAGAGTTTAGCATTTACACCTTTACAACTAAGATATTTAATGTAATGTATTGAAAACAGTGATGAAATGAAATTGTAACAATAGATAAAAGAATTTTGAGACACCCAAAAAAAAATTTTGGTGGACTTTTTTGGTAGTAAAGGATGTTTTTTTTAATAGGGTCCGTATTGCCGAAAGGGATATCTTTGAAACCAGTTGTCACTTTTGACAAATGGCAATGTTATTTTATTCAGTAAGGCCTAACAATTCAGCACAGAAAGATTTACACCACAACAACGTCTTCAAATCTCCGAGAATTATAATCAAAATCAGTGTTCTGTTGTAAAAACTTATAGAGCTCTTCGTACAATTTATGGACCGAATAATCGTGCATTAGAACATGCTATTCATTGTGCTCTTGATCATGTCCGACCACCAACCAGAATTAGAACAGCACGGTCCGAGGAAAATATCGCTGTTGTAGAGGGCAGTGTAGAGGAAAATCCAAATTTATCGAAAAATTATGTTGGGCAACGATACAGAGCGATGATCAACGAATATTTTTTTTTTTTTCAAATTTACGTGAAATCGTTGGCGAAGAGTTCTGGTTACGTGCTATGCGGCGACCGCAACCATTGATTTACGGAAAACTCAATTCGGTGAGAAGGTTATTTCAAGAAATGGGCCCACCAACTGACCTGTCGTGTGATTTGACCCCTTGAGATTATTTTTTTTGGGGACACGTCAAGTCATTGGTTTATGCAGACAAGCCACCAACAATTGGCGACTTGGAAACCAACATTGAACGTGTCATAACTAAAATACGGCCCCAAATGCTCGAAAGTGTGGTCAAAAATTGGACTTTCAGGATGCGCTTTGTAACTCGTAGTCGTGGTTATTAAATGATAAGAAATTATTTTTCTAATAAAACCATATTTTGTATCTTTACATTAATTTTTCTGTGTTTTATTTAAGTTTGAAATCCGGACGCGCCTAAAAAAACACCCTTTATAAATTTGTAAAACACTCTTGACTTGAGAAATAAAAGTTTATTATTCAGAAAGCAAAGAAAATATGTTTTTTATAATATGGATGAATAATTAGTTTATGAGGTAACAATTTGGCTATAGCGAGTTGAGCATATTTTAAACAATAATCTTATCACAACCCATTTCGTTCGTTTTAACCAACAAAAATCTAACGCGATTTGTTGGCTAGTTTAAATTCTGATATGTTTATGAGGAATATAAAGAAAGAGAAGGTTAACCAAATAAATTCTTAGCGTACTAAAAATGTAATATCATGTTGTTGTGTCCTGAATTATAAAAAAAAAGTTGATTATTGCTATTATAAACGACCCATGACTAAAATTGAGTAGTTTTGAACTTGATATACATATGTCGAAGAGCATACACTTTGAACAGGTATGTACCGAATTATGAGTGCTTAACAACCAAACCAAAAGATGGCCCACCCTATATTTGCTGCGGTCGGGTTTGAAGGTGCTCACGTAGGCGGGGATAGAACAGCAGCTCTTCATGAGTTTAGATTGGAGCAGCCAGTAAATATGTTGTTTATGGTTAGTAAGGATAAGTGTCAGTGGTCGCACACCGTAGCGAGAATTCCTTTGATATAATGGCTCAGCGTGACATTAGTGTGACTGATGAGTTGTTTAGCGAAGTCTCTCATATTTTGCCAGAAAGATTAAATAGTTTTTAAGATGGTTTTTTGACAAAATTAGCCAGAATCAGTCGAAGTTGATCTGCCTTCCCTGCAATATTTTCTGTTGCAATATTTTTTTTTTGTCTTCTCATTGCGCTGTAATCCAATATGTCCAGCGATCCACATTACTTTTATGTTTTTATTTTTCATTATGAGTCCACGGATTTGGGAGTTATTAGAATGCTATTATATTTTTTAATGCCGTGAACCAGCTGTCCATGCAAACGATGTGAAGATTCTAATGAGCCAAAGCGTACGGTCTGTAGGATTGCAGAGGCTTCAGCTGCAGATATGGATCAGAAATTTATGATTTGAACTGAGGCTATAACGATGCTTTTTTTTGACAACCACCTATGAAGTGTTTGTAGAATTTTTGAGCCAGAAACCAGAAGTTTTGAACAAGAACGTTGTATTTGTATAAGATTCTTTGAACGCCCTGAAGAGATTACGGCGTTGGCGATGACCCTGTGTTTTTTAATGCCGGATAAAAATGGGTTGAAATCAATGAGCCAGGAGGGCAAGTTATTTGTTTTAATCAAAGTTGTTAAAGAGTGGATAACCAGATGAGATGACTGTTGGAGGAATTTAAATATTTTACGCAATTTGAATGAATAATAATTTTTGCGAACCAATAATTTGATTTCAACCATTGCGATCTTTAAATAGGTACTCCTGGAATAATTGAACAGCGCATACATTTTTATGCAAATAATTTTAAAATATTGTTGTATTGTTGTAATTATAACCAACTTTTTTTCTGTTTCTTTGCAGACACCGTAATATGTCTTATGGTCTTAGTAGCAATATGTTCCATTGTGTGGAGCATTTCGCTGCATATATTGTCAGGAGATTTCTATGAGGGAATCATAAGTGCCAAAATATCATTCCGACAACGTGACTTTGCACAAATGGACAACAAAAGTAGACAAATCTTCTTTCAAGATCTGTCGAAGGTAATGCAACGTCCTTACTTTCTCGATGGACATTTCGAGGATACGACAACTACGACGATGCCATCTCAAAATACCACAGCCGAGTCGCTGCACAGTGAGGGCCGTAAGTAGTCATAATAACACAAATAGTAATAGCAATAATCTTTTTTTTTTTTGAATTTCTTTAGAAACCAAGAAGCCAAAAGTCTACAAAATAGAACATGTATATGAATCTAAGGAGAATGCACCTATTCTGGCAAGACTTTTGTCTCAAGAGGTGGAAGAGTTGGTGACAACCACCGTTACTCCACCCAAGGTTATTTATAATCGGGAGGCAGATCGTCAGTTCTTGGCTAGCAGTAAGTAATCTTTCTTCTTATTTACAAATAACTTTTGCCGAATTTTTGAAACATGAGCTAGTTATTTAAAGATATTCCGATAACGAAGTTATAGGAAGATTGTCTTTTAGTATATGTTTTATAAGTATATAATGTCTTCCAATTAGTGGCCATTGATGCGCGTGCAACAATTTGGAGTCGCGGTACCAACGCACAGTTTGTTTATGCATTTCCTCTTATATCTGAGATAGTGGCAATCATCTGGACAGCCATGTGCCTGATCTTTCAAACAGGCACCAAGAAAACTTGGTAAGTTTTGTAAATCTTTCACCGATTCTCTGGGTAGACTTTATATTATTGTATTTCTTTCACTTTCTTTCAGGGGATTGCCCAAACCCTGGCGCATAGTGGTACCCTCTATTGCAATCTTTACGCTCATGAGCCTGGGCAGCATTGCTTATACCATACTGATCAATGGCTATATGAAGCGCCTTTGTGGAGATTTGCGTGGAAATCTAACAAATCCAGCCGCTATTAGGTAGATACTTTTTGATCATAACTGGTACATAGTTTTTTTAAATATAATTTTCTTGTCTAATACAGCTGCGGCGATGCCATTTCCTTGCTGCGCCCCTTAATCCGTGAGCATCGCGTACCACTTGATGTGCATTTGGAACTCTTCCGCTTTAGCTATATTATCAGCATGATCCTGTGGATTGTGGCACTGCTGGTTATGATTGTGCGCTATATACTGGCTGTGGATTTTCAGCTGGTCGACATAGATGAAATGTTTGATCGCAAAACTGTTGACGATCGGCCCATACAGCAGGTTTATACCGAAGTGCTGCAGCACAGTCCAGTGCACCAGTCGAAATCCAGACCTACAAGTGAGCGGCCAAAATCGGAGGATGACTTTCAAAGTGCCAAGTCACGACTAAGTGACACGGCCATGCCACTGCTAGAGTCACTGCCAGCGGCGCAGCTGCAACCCAAGCGGCAGCAGCAACAAGAGTCCTACTTATCTACTGTGGCCTAAGCCGCCCCATCATCGTATACTGCATAGGAATCACACAGAAAAATCTCAGGTTTATTTTTATACAAAGTCTTAGAGAAGCAACAAGAAATAGTTAAAGCTCGGCATGCCGCAGCTTATATGCCCTTTACAATAGTTAGAGTATAGGATGAGTTTAAATTATTATTACTATATTTAATTTTTGAAACATTTTTTCTAGATTTGAAAAGTATAACAGTGTAACCCAAAAGCTTACGTCTAATATTTTGCGCTAGGAAAGTGCAGACAAGCTTAAGCTAAAGGAATTTCGGCAAGATAATCTCACTTCACTTAGTTATAAAAAAAGATGCTAAAATTTTGACTTTTTGCATTTACAAATTTTATTTTTGGTTTTATTAATGTTCAATCAGAAAACTAGATTAAAAAATAAGAAAACATCATATTTGTTTCTTAGAATTTGGCGAAAATTTTTTTTTTGCCCTCTGAATCGGTCTGCAACATTAGTTTTCCAGAAACCCCTGGTGAAAGTGTCCAGTACCTTATCCAGCTTGACCCTTTGGCTTAAGTTTAGGCCAGCGGTGGGCACTCAGAAGGAATGCGTGCCAAAGAGCTTTCCCACGTACGAGATCAAAACTTTCTATCGCAAAAGCTCAATACGTACGTGTGAGCGAGCTTTACAATGGAACGCAAAGCAGAAGCAAAAAGCAAACAAATTATTGAGCTAAAAATTTAATTTGAATTTGAATTTAATCTTCAGAATTTTAAAAGAAGATAGCTACGTCATCAAACTCAAGTAGTTTTCTAGGCCAGGGTCTTGTATTTTGGAAAAATCTTTATTCCTAAAAACATACAAAATTAAAAAATGTTTGGATCCAAAATAAAATATCAAAAGTTTCAGCTATGCCAATACAATCAAAATATGTCCCATTGTACCTCGGTCATTGCGAAAGCTATTTGTTGTTTATGCACACAGACGCAAAACTTGCCCACCGTTGGTTCAAGCTGTAAGAGGCGTTTCAATGTTAGCTTACCAATTTCGATTAAAATCTCGAATTTGTAAAATATTTTATCCGGCTTTAAATTGAGAATTGAGATTAATTTAGGGCAAACAAAACTGTTTACCTGAAATCAAAAGTTCTATGATTATGAGTTAAAAAATAAAACTTCACATCTTATATTGGTTTCTATAAAGTTGTGTGCATAGACACAAGGATGAATTTTTTGATGTGTATCGAATTTGTTATTAGATTTTGCTCTGCTTTTAATTGAGAGTTCGGAGGAACTAAAATCGAAAGTCAGATGATAAAAAGTTTACATCAAAAATTTGCATCTAACATTCAAAGTTTAAAAAATATCCAACCTTCATTGTTTTTAAAAATCGATTTAACACAAGATGACGAATAATCAAATAATGGATACCATTTTATTGGTAATTGATTGAACTACATAAGATTACAAAATGTAAAATACAAGAAATTCATTAAAGAAGTATTTACTATATTTACATGAAATTGATAAAGATGATAAAAAGTTGGCCCTTTGCAATTTTGATGTCCGCAACAAAAGCTGTCTTTCATTTTTTTTTACAATTATTTCTTTTGGACTGCTTGTTCTAAATAAGATAACAAATGATGACACCAAAAACTTGCTGCCTTTATGTTAGAACTTGAACTACATAAGATTATCGATTTCAAAATATTAGAAGTTCTTAGATGTGGAATTTTAAAAATTTTTTAAAATTTAATTTCTTCAATATGTATTTGCGTACAAGAAATGGATAAAGATGATAAAAAGTTGACATCTATAATCTTTATGTTTTTATGTGTGTAGCATAAGCTGTGTTTGTACAAAAAGAATGCCATATAAGATGAAGACTTTGTTTGTTATTTTTGCTTTCATTATATTAGATGCTGCCTAAAATTAGCTTACTCTATGTTTGAGCTTCAACTAAATAAGATTACTCAATCTTAAATGTAAAAAATCATTAAGATGACGAGTTTTTATAATATTTTTATTTGAATTGCCTTAATATGTGTTTTCTTATATGAAAATGTTAAAGATGATAAAAAGTTAACATTTAAAACCTTGATGTCTTCATGTATAACAATAGCTGCGTTTACACAATAATATTTTAAGATAATATGGCGAGGTATCTTTAATTTTTGTTCTCCTAAATTCTTTTGGACTGCTTTTTAAGATAACAAAAGATGACGCCTTAAATTTGCTGTTTGTTTGTTGGAACTTAAACTACATAAGATTTTCGATATCACCATATTGAAGTTTATATAAATGACAAGATTTTACATTTTTTTAATTTTATTTCCTTAATATGTGTTTACTTACATGAAATTGATAAAGATGATAAAGATTTGACATATGAAACCTTAATGTATTTTTATGTGTAACTGCAGCTGTGTGATATTTCTTTAATTTTCAAGAAAAAAAATAAAGCAATCCAAAAGGCTTTTTTTTAAAAAGATATGAAAAGATGAACCCAAAAAATGGGTGAAAGTAAAAAAAATAGAAATTCTTATAAGATGACAAGTTTTTGTCCGTTTTTTTACAAGTAAAAAATAGTTTTTATTGCAAGCAAATTGTTCATTTCAGGACTTGTTAGATCTCTCGTTGGCTATTGTTAAGGGCATATACATATAACACATTTTAACTAAACCAAACCACTCGAACAAAATATTGATATTATTAATTAGCCTATGGCCAAATATTTCAGTGCCTTGTAAATTTTTTATTTTTTTTTTTCGTATTTAATGTTGATCTAAGCATGACCAGAAAAACCATATAAAAAATACATAGAATTATAAACTTTTAATAAAAAACATTTGAACATGATTCTCTTGGGCTTAAAGCACTTTCATGGTAATGGTCTTGGTTTCGAGATAATTGTACAGGCCATCCTTGCCGAGTTCGCGTCCAATGCCGGAGAGCTTGTAGCCGCCGAAAGGCGTCTGAGGCAGAACGGCATCATAGCAGTTGATCCATATGGAGCCGGCATCAACGCTATTGGCAAACTTCATGGCCTTGTTTATGTCATTGGTTATTATGCCAGCGGCCAGTCCAAACTCAACTTTGTTGGCGCGTTCCAGGATCTCATCCATGCTGCTGAATTTCAAAATGGACTGCACGGGGCCAAAGATCTACAAAAACAATAAAGAATAAGAATTAAACATAAAGTCCAAGTCTCTAAGCCATGGAACCTACCTCATCCTTAGCAATGCGCATGTCATCCGTGACATCGGAAAACACCGTGGGTTCTACAAAGTAACCCACATCGCCAATGCGTTTGCCGCCACACTGCAGCTTGGCGCCATCTTCTTTACCATAACCAATATAACGCAACACCTTGGACATCATGTTGCCATCGATTTGAGGTCCCTGTTGTACAGACTCCTCAAAGGGATTGCCCACCTTGCGTTCCTTGGCCTTGGCCACAGCCTTCTCCACAAACTTATCGTAGATTTTCTCATGTACAAAAGTGCGACTGCCAGCGCAACAGCTTTGACCATGATTGCCGAAAAGTGCCTCATGTGTGGTCTCCACCGCGTAGTCAACTGTGTAGAGTTGGTTAGTATTCCCCAGAAGGTACAATAGTTCCGCTAATACTTACTATCTGCATCATCGAAAACAACAACGGGGCTCTTGCCGCCCAGCTCCAGAGACACACGCTTCAGATTCGACTGAGCAGCTGCGGTCATCACCAGGCGTCCAATGTCCACCGATCCAGTGAAGGCCACCTTGTTAATGTCGGGATGCGCGCTAATGGCCGCGCCGGCATTACGACCGATGCCATTAATAATATTTATGACGCCTGGTGGAAAACCAGCCTCCTTGGTCAAAGCGGCCATGTGCAATGCGGTCAGAGGTGTCTGCTCAGCAGGCTTCATGACAATAGTGCAACCAACTGCCAGAGCAGGTCCCCATTTCCAAGCCAACATAAGCAGTGGATAATTCCAGGGAATGATCTGACCCACAACGCCAACTGGTTCCTTGCGCGTCATGGAGATATAGCCACCAGCTGGTATGGTATCGCCTGAGAACTTATCGGTCCAGCCAGCATAATATTGCAAGGTCATAATAGAGAGTTTAACATCAAAGAGTGCCTCGGCATATGGTTTGCCATTGTCCTGGGTCTCCAAGCTGGCCAAGAACTGCTTGTCGCGCTCCATCAAATCGCAGAGCCTAAATAAGAGGAGACAAGTGTTGAAAAATTTTTAATCTTAAAATTAGACGGGAAAAAATTTAAAACTGCGACCAAAAAAATTTTTAAGTCCAAAATATCTTAAATCTTGAGAAAAAACTAAAAATAACCCTGGAAAATCTTGACCAAAGTCTTATTTTTGGATTTTCGTACTATTTTGAAATAAGATTTTTGGGGCTCATTTTAAGAACAGTTGTTTCATATTTCTAGAATGTAAGGACGGCTTTTAAGACCAAAAAATTTTAAAGATAAGAATGTTCAAGATTAAAATAAGACTGGAAAAAGTCTAAATTAGTGAACAAAATCTTAGTTCAGATAATTTTTTCTTCATATTTAAAAAATGTACCATCAATTTTTCTCAAGACTATTTGTTATTATTCTAAGAATGGTGCTCTTTTTTTAAGAAAGGTTGTTCTTACATTAGGAATTAAAATCAATGGTAGTAAAAAAGAGCGACAACTTCAAAAAACTATGTATTTGTGTTTTAAAATCTAGCTTCATATTTTGATGGAGCCTGCAAAGAGAATAGTAAAAATCCCCAACTTATTTTCGTAGAATTCTTGACTTTTCCAAGCAACTTTCTACTGTAATGGTAATGTGCCAAAACATAAAAATGGCGTCAAATTCTTAAAGCCATGCTGGACAAAGTAGGGAAATTATAAGAAATGTAAGATAAGGAACGGAGAAAAATATAAAAACATGCAAGCAAGAAACCGATCTTGAACTGGATTAAACGGGGACTATCGTCGCACCCTAAGCTAACTTTTTTTTCCCGAAGAATATACATATACGATCCTCTCTCCTCTCTAAAACTCCGGCCCAGAGAAATTCTCCCGTATCGTTAGCTCGATCTCTTTGCAAACATTTAATTCTTGTTAACTTTCAAAGGGCAAGAACTTTATCAAGAAAGGAATAAAATACAATATCAAAGGCTTTTAGACCGAATGAGCTCACATTAACTTCTTATAGCTAACAATAAATCAATTAAACGAAAAGTTGTCCTGCTCTTCGAACCCTTTCTTTCAAAATGAGATATTCTCAATCATAAGACCAATTTTTGATAATTATTTTAGATATTGGTGAGAAGATACCGGACTGAGCAGTCGCTTATAATGACTCAGTGGTTGAAAATTCTGTATGCCCGATCTTAGTAGTGGCATTTCATTCCTAAATTTGAAATTTGCTACTAACTTTTGGATCAATCGCTTCGAAGTTACTTACTTGTTCATCAGATTTGTGCGCTGTAAGGGGCTCAACTGACGCCAGGCAGACTTCAGATTAAAAGCCTTCTTGGCGGCTGCCACTGCGAGGTTAACATCAGCCTGGAATAATAAATCAATATAAAACTTGGTTTAATGCTACTCCATAGGTCGCTCTTACCTTATCGCCTTCAGAAACCTGAATTATTTCTTTACCCGTAGCCGGATTTTGGGTAGCAAAAGTCTTGCCCGAGACAGAGTCAACGAACTCATTGTTGATAAACAGCTGCAAAAATAAATAAATACAAGAAAAGTCATTTTCAATTGACAAAAAAAGTGCAGAAAAAGTTTACCAAGTATTATTTATGGTTGTCAAACGTTTACCTTCCAATGTTCCGGACGACAATTTGTAAAATCAGAAGATTTTGCCCTTCTGCTTATATACTGCAGCTGGGTTGTTACTAATCTGAATAGCCTCATTTTTCAATATTTACTGTCGCTTTTTTTTGAATATTTGTTTTTAGTTCAGATTTAGTTGTCAGAACAGATTTTAGAATAAATAAAATTCGTCAAGTTGTGACACGAAGTGTTTAATGCATGTCACGATTTTCTGTCAAAGTGTTTTTACTACTAAGGAATTTCATAAACATTAATTTGCAATAAAATAAAAATGGTATATACAATTCATCATATATCTCAGTAAGAGATTTTATGGATTTAATGGGTTTCTAATTTGTTTATGCATATGTCCCAACTAGGAATTCAATGCGATCATTAATTTGTATTTGAAAGCAACTTTTATATTTACTTATTAACAGCTTCTTCACCTACAATTTAAAATTTTCTTGAAACGTCCTTTGAGACAAATAACATTTTAAAAAAATTAACTCACAATTTGAGAAGACACTTAATCGTTTTCTTTACGCATCTTGGTGAAGATTTAAAATTCTTTTGATATCTCATTTCAGATACCTAACCTTGTTTAAAATTTGGAAAGACACTTTATCGATGTCTCTACACTTATTAAAAAAGAATTTAATTTTTTTTGAAATCTTATTTCAGATATCTTGTAGAAAATTTAAAATTCTCTTGAACCCTCTTTTCACATACCTTGAAAAATGTATTCAAAATTGGAGAAAGGACTAACGCGTTTTCTTCAGCCGTCTTGGAGAGAATTCAAAAATTCTCTTCATAGTTTTTTTCAGATACTTAACCTAATTTTGAATTTGAAAAGACACATTATCGATTTATCTATACTCTTTTCAAATTTAAGAGGATTTCTTTACCCTTCTTGGAAAAAGGTTTAAAACAAGTAAAATCAGCCATGAACTGGCGTACGAATAAATATCGTTTTTAAAAAGAAAGTTTTTAAAAATAAATTAATTTTTAAATATATTCTACGAAATCAAAGCCATACAAAATTTGTTATTGTAATAATTTGGTACACACAAGACCAGGACCAGGATGGGAACAGGGGTTGTAATGTGTCGAATATAGTTTCCCCACCACGACATCTGTCAGCTGCTGCGAAAATTGGAGATAGAAAGTGCCTGCTATGTGACTGACTTGAGATAATGCAACCAGAAAGTCTTTTTTTTGCAGAAATGGGCTGTAAACTGATTTTTATCGAATCTTCATATTGATTTAGTAAGAATAACTCCCACCAGCTATCCCAACCAATTAAACTTTTCCTCATTCTTTCATATACTTGGCCTGTCTAACCTAACCTAACTTAAAAATAAATCCAGTCAAATTTTGGAGATTTCAATTCGTTTAAAAATGTAGCAATGGTAAAACTTATCTAAGGGTTTTTTTTTGGTTTTTTTGATACTTGGTCTATTTATTTATCTATTATTAGATACAAAGGAATTTTAAAATCTAATTCAATCACACACTTGTCAAAAAAGGATAGATATTGTTGAAATATTTTTTATGAAATATTGGCTTAAAGTTCTATCAAAAAGCCCATTAGAAAATCAGACCTAGGGTCGTCTAAAGAAAAAAGTTTCTGATGGTGACAATTCATGGGCCCATAGCACACTCCATTTTTGCGAAATGAGAAAAATAAATATATTCTAACTACTTTGCTTCTATTTTTTTTACTTTTGAAAAATACTTTATGAAAAATAAATGGTTTTTTTTTTTTTTTTTATCGGTGAATTATTTTAATAACCACAATGCTCTCAGGCCTGATCAGACCTAAAGGCAACTAGAAATCTGGTGTTTTTATTTTGTATCCCGACATTTATACAAATACATGCGACAAGCTTTTTTTCGAAAATCGGCGAAAATTAAAAAAACTGTGCCATACAAATAATTGGTTTCACCTTCACAATATCGTCAGAAATATATAGCGTCATTTATGTCAATTTTTTAACCTAGTTTAATCTCTTGTTTAAAAAAATAAAAAAAAAAGGAATACTCGCTTCAGTGAAATATTTGTTAAGACTCTGAGCATTTTCAAACGATTCAATGGATCCTTCGTATAATTGAGCAAATTTATAATATACAGGCCATAAATAGGACTATAAAGTCTGTAAATAACAAAAATAAAATTAAAAATTATTTAATGAAGATGCTTAGATTTTCAACTTGGATCGAGATCAATACAATTTTTTAATTACAATTTTTAGATTGAGCCAGAAAAATTGTACTTCCAAACTCCAAATTTAAGAATAGGTCACGATTTTAGACTTTTTAGTGGCTAGTACAGCCAGAAAAAGCCTAATCGAATATAATAAATAAGTAATCGAATATGATTATTGATTCTTTGACGAAAATCCATAGTCAAACTTAACAATTTACTTAAATATCAAATATGCATAATTTTTATTCTATTAATTTAATTCGGTAAATTTTACAGATAATGGCCTTAAGCTTTTGGAACAAAGTTCCTTAACGGAGCGGAACAAAGTTCTTTAACGAAGCTTGTAGCTAGTGAACTGATAGAAAAATCATCACGTAACGAAATAAGGTGTTCAGCTGGATAAGCCTCGAAAACATCGATATATCGAAGTTGAAATAATGTCATAATATCTTAATTTTCGTCTTTTTAAATTGTGAGACGAAAATCCTGGCGAGAACATTCAATCCTTATATTTTTCTAGCAATGATGTGCAATGGGTGCACGGCAGCTTTTTTAAGTTGCTTTGGACCTTTCAAAAATTTAAGCGATAAATTTTAAAATTGACTTCGGCTGTGTAGGCATAATCTGAGTTTCTGCTTGGAAGTTATCGTCAATTAGTTAAGCTAATCTCAAAATTGATGAAAAAGATTAAGCGCAAGGAATTTCGTTTCTGATGGTGGTTACCCGGCACCATTGTTCTTCTGTAAGATTTATTTAGCCTTATTTATATATGAATGTTTCAGGTTTTTCCGTTTTTAGTCTTATTAAGCATTATTAGCTCGATAGATAAGATGCTGGGAGGTTTTAGGTTATCCGCTGCATGCTAGAAGATTGTAGATGGTCTTATTGAACCAAGTCTCGCGGACTTTGAAGTTGCTCAATGTTGGTTTTCGTCAATTTGAACTCGGGGTTGCATTAGTTTTTTAATTATTTTCGTTTAACTAAGCCAAGTTAGTAGTTTTTTGTCGCTTAGCGCCCAAAACCATATCAATGTCTATTTCCTGTAAAACTTCCACAGCGCCATATAACATATTTTGAAATATTATAAGTACCAATATATCATGTGCATAAACCTATCATGATTTCAAGTACGTAGTCACCAACTGTTACCAGATTACATATTAAATATTTTCCACTAAGCTATTTACAATTTATTCCTAATAATCACTTTGTTGCAATCTTTCCGTTTCGAACTTAAGTTAGTACTAAACTAAATCTTGTGCGAACATATTGTTATATTCACCCTTTTCTGTGCAAAATATTATCAGTAGTAAGATTTGAAATACAATCATTATCAATAGACGCTGCTGATAGAGAGTGTCCAAGCGTAGAGAAGGAGGGAGCACCCTGTATTTGAGAACAAGCTACCAAATGCAAACATCGGCAAGTTGTAGTTATAGGGAGGGGGCCAATGTCTTGCCTTGTTTATTAAATAAAAGTAAAGTTGTTTTTTCAGTTGTTGGAAGTTGTTTCGGATTTCGCCATTTGGAAGAAAAAACCAGTTCGCGACTTGGATGCAAAAAACGGCAGTAAATAAACTTGGTACTAAACTAAATTAAACTTTTTATTAAGTGCAGATGTCACGAGTTATGAGACTTTTATTCTGCAATTATGCTTATCACATCTTTCACTTGGAATGTTGACAGGGGTCTCATAAAAATTGCGATAAGCCCATTTCAAAGTTTAAGAATAAACACAAAAGTTATAGTTTATCAGGCATGTTTTGTGTTTTATGGACTTATCATCTAAAATTTTGAAAAATATGTTTGCACTTTTAAATGTATTTATTTTTAGCTCACTTTTGTATACTTGGGTATCACGTTTTGATTGGCCATTTTGGAACTGATTTATTTATTCGATTGACAATGGAACTTTTTTGTTGTTTGCCGTGGGGGGTACCAGGAGACACTACTAAGTCTGGACTTCTTGAGAGTTCTTGCTACACTGAGGCTGTTGTTGTGCTCCGATTCCGTTTTTATAGGCTTTCTGTTTGTGATCAGGGGTCGTTTTGTTGTTGCTGCTCTGCTTTGTGCTTTAATTTATCGCACTATTGCTGCGCGTGTTGTTTTGAGCGAAAACTCGTATATTTTGCCGGCCGGCTGACAAAATGCCGAGAGATACATTTGATGGATGCGCTGCAATGAAGGACTGTAAAGCTTAGAGCTTTTTAAAAGCATTTTGTCCCAGCGTTATGGTAAATTGATTTTTCAAAGCTGCTGACTGGAGTGACTGAATGTGTTCTCACTTTAGTTCTGCGATAGTTCTACGATTATTTTATCTCATCTGAGTTTTTAAAAACAATTTTTACGTGTTGCGTTTTGTGTTCTGGTTCTTACCAGAAATAAGTGAAATTTTTTTTCAATTAGTTTGAAACTTTTTTTTTTAGTAAAACAAAAAATTTCCAAAGACTAGCCAAAAAAATAATTTCAAACTACATTCGCTATTGTGTCAATTTATTTTCACTAAAATAAGTCGAATAAGATCAGTTTTTTATTTTTAGTGATTTTCACTAAAAAAAATTGGAAAGTGAGCGAAGAAACCGGCCTGAAATATAAATATAAACAGCTCTTGGTACTAATTGCAAGACTAGTTTTTATAACAATACCTATTTTAATAAATTAAGTTTTATTTTCACTTAACCATAGTCTAACAGAAATTAACTAAATGCAAAAAATGTGTAATTACAAATTGTGTTTAAGCACATCATTGGATATTACTTAAAAATTATTACTTAAAATATTAATTGTCAACAAAATTTAGTAAAAGTGAAAACCGGAACCGGCCTGTTTGTATTATTTTCCAGGGATCGCAAATAAGAGTTATGGGGTTGAAAAAAATGCTTTGGATGAAGGTGCAAGCCACAGCGTATCATATTTTTGAAAGGACTATCGGGATTAAGGATAAACTTTTATTTGAAATTTTTATCAAAAAAATAAATTGACTTTAAAAATAAAAATTATGATATAATATTTACATGTCAATTTTTATTATTATTTTTTTTTATTATTTTTATTATATAAATTTAGCTCGTGCAAGTCGGGCTTCCACTTTCGGGACGCTGTTAGTGGATGTGTAAGCGCATTTGCTCCACCTCTTGTTAAAAAAAAATAAAAAATTATAAAAATTTCTAAATAAGAGTTGTTTTTCAATTTTTATAACTAAAATTGACATTTAAATATTGTTTCATAATTTTTATTTGCTAAATATATATAAATATCATTTTTATTTTTAAAGTCAAAAAATAAGGGTTAGTATGCAATTTTGATGAAAAATATCAAAAAAAAAATATAAATATTTGATGATTTTTTTCTATGCTATTTTCTATGTATTAAGTTCGGTAGCAATATTCTGCTAGCATGTTTCGCTTTTAAAACTTTCTATTTACCGAATAAAATCAACATTTATTTTTTTTATGAGGTAAAATTTAAAAATTTCTTATGAATTAATATTTTTGAAATTTTTGAAAAAATTCTGTTCTTTGCCAGTTAAGTTGACCTTTTAAATTTATTAAAATAAAAATAAAAAAAAAATTAACAAGTATTTCACTTAAATTTTATTTTTGGCCAATGCATTCGTTCTAATGTTTTAAAATCAACTCAGATCCCTTGTAGCATTGTAGCGCATTATAAAATGACAGACAGAACTTTTTTTTTTATTATTTCTTTTACCTTAAATCTGCTTTATCATATTTTTGTTATTTCCACATACTTTCTTAGTCTTACAGAAGCTGCTTTGTACAAACGAATCAAAATTAGTTACCGTATGAAAGCTGCTTGTTTTAAACATATATCATCAAGCTCTTTGTCAAACTTTTAGTGGTGTGAGTCTTGGCTAAAAAATACCGGGGGATACTATATATTATTATAAAACTATTTTCAATATTATAAATATAAGCTAAATAAATAAATTTTTTGTATTAATTGTATTAACATTATTGTTTTCAAGTTAACGCGAGATTATAAATGGAATGTCACTTAGGTAGATTCTATAGCTACTGAGGCAAGTTATTATTAAAATGTTTATCAAAAATATTATTTGATTATGCCCTAAATCCATTTTTGTCTCTTATGTGACAGCCTTAACAATGGCAAGGCAATAAAGATATTGGCTTAAAATATTGTCGAAATATTACAAATTTATTGACAATGATGTTGAAAATATAATTGAACATGAAATATTAATATTATTATATTAAATCATTTTTCTTATCTGTAAAAATTGCACAAAATTTAAATAAACAAGTGTGTCGGTTACGGTCGGGACGTCCCGAATATTACGTTCACTGTATTGTCCT
This sequence comes from Chymomyza fuscimana, assembly GCA_949987675.1. NCBI lineage: Eukaryota > Metazoa > Arthropoda > Insecta > Diptera > Drosophilidae > Chymomyza > Chymomyza fuscimana. Next base: position 85,214,095 of record OX465088.1, read on the forward strand.
TAATTTCCATAATGTTCATCCGATTTTGACGCGTTAGAGAAAAAATGTTATTTGGAGTATTCACGCTGGCTGTTGGGTTGAGGAGTTGTCATGTGAGGACTTTTGCAACAGATAAATGTGCAGCGCTTAGTTTCAACTTTCCACTCAACTTTTTCACAACTCATTTTAGTTTTTAGCAGGTAAGCTGAGCACAAAGTGTTGCAAAATATGCTGTTTGCGGCATTTTCATGATAGATTTTAATAGCTGAGCTGGACTTGACGCATAAAAAGATAAGTCTTGTGCGCATTATTTACTAAATTAAGCAATTGATTGTTACTTTTAAGTGTCGCACTGAACAACAACATTGCGAATGGTGGTAATACGCCAAATTCACAAATGTTACAAATAAAGGAAACAAGAGGAACAAAATCAACAACTTAACTGATAAATTAACAAAAAGGGCGTTCACGCTTCAGCCAATTAAGTTTTTGCGCATTGGTCATCTTAAAAGCAACCGTGAATAGCCTATTTATATTTTTTATATTAAGTGTAGGTCTTTGAAACTAAAATGGTTAGACTCAAAAAAAAAAAAAAATTAATTGTAATATCTGTGCTAGTTTATAATTTATATGTTTATTTTGGTTTATATAGATAACCACTTCTGCCACAAACTGTAGTATACCAGTCTTTTGAAACCTTTTTTTTTGTATTATTAAGGGCTTGTTGTGCGATAGAAAAGTAAACGGATGCATGTAAATAACGGACAAAAGTATGTAAAAGCAACCAAAAACTTTATCTTCTTTGCTTTAAAATTATATTTTTCACTAAAAAAAATATAATACAGTCGAGGCGGTGCCCGACAGTGTAATACCCTGTACCTTCTTTCTCGAAAAAAATTTTAACATTTATTCATTACTCAGGCACTTTTCATTTCTGCCCAACAAAGTGAATTGACAAACATTTTTTTTTTTAGAAAGGATAGAAGTTAGAAGGAATCGAGAATCCTGATCTGTCTGGAGACAATGCGCATTTTTTTGGAAAATTTCTACTTTTCCAGGTCTAAAAATCTCAGAGACTCTGTTGTTCATACAGACAGACGAATATGGCTACTATGACTATGACTTGGCTGTTAATGCTGATCAAGAGTGTATATACTCTGCTCGCCATATTATTCGGTACAGAATATAGAAAATACATTTTGTTTATAGTTTTATAAAAGAATCCACGTAAAGAACTAGATCTAAGAGGGATTTCTTTTGAAATCCTGATTATTTGCGTACAAAGTATATGGAATCGTTCTTGATTTCGTCCAAGCGTTTAAACAAAATTTGATTGCACTAACTTATAAAAATATACACTTTTACTCTCTGAGAACAGGACATAAAAATCGTGCCATAGAAATACTATTATGTTCAATATTATTAAAAATTACAAAAAAGTTTAAACAAAAAATAAATTTATTATACTGATTTAAAATAAAACTTAGTATTTAATTGGATTTTAATTGGCGATTTTATGTACAAATCGTATCAGAATACTAAAAGGGGTTTAAAAATCGAATCATCTATTATTAAATATCACCTTAGATACTTAAAAACTTGTAGTTTTCATAGTTGGAGCAGTGCCATATTTCTTGCAGGGAAAGCTCTCATAACGATAGACGCGCTGGACTAAGCCATGATCCAGAAATTTAAGTCTTAACAAAGATTGTGCTACGTAATTGCTGTAATAAAAATTTCGAAATTCGGTTAAAGAACATAAATTAAGCAACCTCTATAAAAGCGGCAAACCTGTAATATTCGTAATCATATGGCGCATAATTCGAGAACGGCTGCAATGCCAGACCATCTGGACAAATTGGATTGCCATGTAGACTCAGATACTCCAAGTTCGGAAACAGACGTCTGATAAGTGACACAGTTGTGGAAAGGTCGCTGAACTGCCGAAAGAATGCATAAGTTATGAGCTGATAAGGAGAAACGTGTGCTGAAAAATTTCTGCATATAGGTACTTGCCTCATTTTTGTTCAACATGAGCACCTCCATTTGGGGCAGGGGTTGGTTAAGGGTGCGCAGTTGTGCCTCGTGCAGACGATTGTTGTCCAAAACCAGATGACGTAGCTGCTCGAAATGCGACAGCCAGGAGAGATCTTTTATGCAGTTATAGCTTAGATCCATTTGTGTTACATGCCCAGAATATTGCTCCACAACTTCCATGGATAGTGTGCGTAGATTTTCTTGCACCAATATGAGCTATGCGGGGTAAGCAAACTTTAACTACGTCAATCTTTGGAAGATGAGATAATGTCAAAACACCTGATTGCTTTCATCGTTATCGCTGGCACTGCCAAATGATTCCATAGTTCTAGAGCCGCTTTGCCGTATTTTAGCCAAGTTTTCCGTAAACTTAACAGCACTCCAAAGCGATCTGAGCAACTGACGCAGCGTTTCCAATCCGCTGCACTTGATAACCGCACGTTTTGTTTTCGGTTTTGTTTTTTACTTTAGTGTTTTATTTATTTTTTATTGCTTTTGTTTTTGCTTTATTTTATTTCACTTTGTTGGGCTTCTTGCGGTTCGTTAACGTCGAAGATCTTCGCGTTTGTAGCTGCGACTGAACTTGCTCAAGGTAAGAATCGGAATGTTACTCGTCGTAGCTCTCTGAGTTTGATAAGCAGCGCAAAAGTGACGCATAGATGGCGCCGAAGTTGCAAAGAACAGATTTAATGTTCAATACTACATTCCAAGAGATTTTCAGAAGAAATTAAATAAATCTAAAGAATAGTAATAATATAATATGTCGGATACCCTGCACCAGCTGCTCATAAATGAGTAATTAAAGAAAGAAAGAACAAAGAACTGCCTTATCGATTTTGAAAAAGTAATAAAGCAGGTTAATTCATTCGAACCGTTCAGACTTTTTTAAAAAAAATTATTTATTACACATTAAAAAAAAATTGGTGAAAATTATATAGTAATTATAGTATAATTTTGAATAATGAAAATAGAACGAGAAAATAGATATTAACTATTCCGAGTCTCTAGCCCGATGGATGAACTTATTAACGATATGCACCGACTCACATCAAGAACTGGCCAGACACTAGGATTTACAGTAAAAAAATTGAAAACAAAGAAGTCAGCTAAAAATTAAACATTATACTCGTTCGAGACGTAGTGTCTAATAGCTAAATAGGGTTGGTATATAACACGTATGTAATTGTAAACATTATATGCATAACTTATTTTAATTATAGGTCTAAAACAATGCATATTAGTTAAGTTATTGTAAACTTACCTTAGATCAAGAAAATCTTACGCAATAAAAGATCTTTTAAGGCATTTAAAAATGTCGTTTTAATACCGCATTACTTTAGTCTGCAAGCCAAAATTTGGCTTCGACATGAAACTGATCTTAACTTTCGCGCTGTGTATTTTTGCATCAGGTATAAAAGTTCTTTCTTTTATATCATTCCTAAATATTGTACACTTATGTATTATTTACAGCAAGGGCCATTGAAGAGCGCGTAAATGGTGAAAACGGTTGGTACATACTCCATGTTAATGGTTCCCTTGAATGGATGGATAGGGATGTTGTTGATGCGAAACTGGCTAATTACTCCCAAATGGAGGGTCCCTCCATTTTTTAATCCAGTATACTTCTATTTGTATATTAAATCTAACCTAGACACCCCTTACAAAATCAGCGCATCGTCTGCATCTATTTCGAACTCTTCCTTTAACCCAAGCAACACTCATGTGCGTCATGCATGGTTCACCCCTAGTGAATGTAGAGTGGAAATGTGCGTTATTTCCAGACTATATCTCTTGTGTTATAACCCTACCTAGTGGGTCAAAATACGGCAGAACTTATTGACTTCTTCAATAATAATAAAAACCATGGACTAAACTTAAACGACTCTAGATCAGATCTTATGATCACGGGTGTAGGTGTTGGAGTCGTTGGACCCAACACCAGAATCTCTACTGCAATGGGTATTTGGACCAGCGTCTTTAAAGCAGAGATTCATGCCATAGAGATCTGCGTCCACAGTATCATTCACAACGGAATTAGGGGAGCAAACATCTGTATTTATTTAGATAGCCAAGCTGCTATCGGGGCACTATCATCATGGAGCATCTCCTCCAGGATGGTAAAAGAATGCCTGGACACTAAGGAGTGAATAGAAACTCGATCGCTGACGATCAGCACGACAGGGTGCCTCCATCCTGACTACATCTCCTGCGCCCTTCTGTGGTATTGGTTGGTCCACAATTTAGACCATGGTAAACAAATGGGCTGCAGGAGAACATAGGAGATACTGTCTCTCCTTACCGGGGCTGCGTCAAGCAAAAACGTTTGTCAAACCTCTGGATATGACAAATGGTCTTGGCAGAGCGGACTTAAAACTCCTGGTAGCATACCTATCTGGCCACCACACTGTTAGATACAATCTACAGAAAATTGGCCTATTGGATTCTTCAGAGTGTAGACTCTGTCTCGAGGACGATGAAAACACCAGACATATTCTCCAGACTGCCCATCGCTGGTGTGGGACAGAGACTGTCATATGGGAAAGGAACGGGTTAGTCCCTTCCATCTTAGGTCAATACCAACGAAAGAAAGCGGAAAGCGGAAAGTCTTTTGCAGTAATTTATGGGTACGGTACAAAAGATCTTCTGGTCGCAGTGCCCATCCTCTTTGTGAGGAGCCCATGCGGGGGGGAAAAAAAAAAAAATAAAACAACATAATCATTGTTGGACACACTTTGGCAGCTCACGGGCAAAAAAGTTAAAAACAGGCCATTGAATATAATTTTTGGTCTAGACCCTGCTTTGCCTATGTTTTCCTATAATAAGCTTGAATGTCAAGACGCACCCTATGTCGATTCAAGCCAATGCAGGCAAACTGGGTATCTTGGAACCAAATGGCAAGGATCCTTTTTATCCCAATGGCAAAAAGCAACCTGGATGTGGCATTGATCTTATAGATGCTTGCTCTCATAGTCGCTCTATCGAGTACTATGCCGAGGCAGTCTGAATGAACGACTTTCCTTCCATAAAATGTATTGACTTACAAGACGCTTTGTCGAAAAATTGTGGAAATATCTATAGCAACATAAGAATGGGTGAATTGGTAAGCCCTTATGAAGAAGGTGGCTGTTATTATGTGCCAGTTAACAGCAAACCTCCTCATGGCAATGGGAGCTTAGTTGAAAAATAAAAATGCGTTGCATAAACTACAATTGATCGTTAACTTAAGGCAAACGATTGCTTGATAATGGATTGGTAGTCCTGCTTGGTGGGTACTTTGTGTTAGGCAAAAGAAAACACTTGTTTGTTTGTCAAGCTCTCATGGCGCCTTTAGCCAAACTTGAGTACTGTACCAGTCTACAGGGAAGGTGGTGTTAAACCGATATAGTTTTACACCCTTTACGACAGTAAAATATGTACGATTGAGCGGCCAAAATGAAAATCGCTGTGGTCGACTAAACCAAGTGACTACTAGAAACTAAAAAGGTAAATGAAACAAATACAGCAAACTGGCATTCCGTTAGTGCTTGAACTTTTAGTCGACGGTCGTCCAATACCATTTTGTGGATTTTTTTTTCCCTATTTCTGTAGTGGTCACCAATTTCTTTCATGTTAGCAGTCAAAATCAAACTACACAGCACTTTTCAAACATTTACCAACACTAGTACGTAAGCTCGGCTAATTCTGATGCGACCCTAGTCTATCAAATAAACTTAACAGCGCTAGACGCAACATATCTCCACTATTTGTAATTATATAGGGTGGGCCATCTGTTGGTTTGGTTGTTAAACAATCATAATTCGGAACATACTCTTCCAAAGTGGATGCTCTTCGACATATGTCAAGTTCAAAACTACTTAATTTTAGCTTCAAAATAATAGAAATTTGTTTGATTCGTTTTGAACCTAGTACCCAAACGATGCCGCGTAAAGCACATACGATTAGGTTCGTAGTTTTTTGATATTGGTTCAGTTGCCGAAGTCAATCCAATTGGTTTCATAAATAAGTGACCCACGGTATTTCTTTTACGAGTTGTTTTGACTACAAAGACTTAAACAGGTATTAATTATGTTCAAACTAAAATTATCAAAAGGCTCATGAATTTTATATTATCATTTTAAGCTATTTTAAGTTTGTTTTTTTCCAAAAATTTTAAAAAGTTAAGTTCAAATATTTTTTCGTAATAACTTTTTTTTACTATCTTCTTGATACCACAAAGCCGCGACATTAAGTATGTTTTTAACTAGATAACCACAACAATTGTATCCATAATGAAAAATAAATTAATTTCCCAAACTATAAGCAAGGAAAGTCTTGTTACATTATATAATATGAAGTATACGTTGTATTCAATTAAGGCGTAACAAAAAAAGTTTGAAAACTTAAATTTTCCAGTACATTTTTTTTTTTAACTATGAATCGATCTGAATCGTGTTTGTTGAATTTTTATTAGGCTCACATTAGTTAACATACAAATTTTGTTGCTATAGCTGAATTATATACAAACATTGTATTATACATTTTGATCATTGAGACTTATATTTTGGATCAAAAATTATATTCAGTGCAAAAAATTTTAAGTTTAAGACGAGTAAGATCCCCTAACTTTTATACCGAAACCACCGGACATTAAAAGAAATCCATTTGTCCATGTGAATGCGACCGTTTGTCTGTGTTGCCTGTTCCCCGAAGGCCGGAACAAAAATTAGGAGCTTGAAATTTCGCCACAAGGTGCGCCTTATGGTAGTAGTTCGTCAATTGCGTTCACTTTTTATTTTGGCTCTCTTTTGCGATTTTCTTAACATTTTCCAAACAAAAACGTTAAAATTTCGATGCAGACGTTTCTTTTTATATTCTTCACCAAAGTTAAGGGGTATATTAGGTTTGTGCAAATGTATCTAACATAGAGAAGAAGACATCGGAGACCCCCTAAGTTACCTCCTATATGGTTAGGAGGACAAAAGAATTTAAACTAGACATGTCCGTCCCGAAATGAAAATCCAATTCTTTTAGAGTTGAGATCACTTTTAAGAAAAATGGTTAAAAAATACATTTAAAAAAAAAATCGAACATTTTTGTTTTTTTTATCTTTCTTAACAGCTGACAGGCTCGCAAAGGAAGGAGCCGAATTGAGTCAACCGTCACTTGAGGATCTGAAGATTCCTCTAAGGACAATCAACCACAGATCAGAAGAGGATGCTGCAGTAAGATCTGAAGGTGGTACACCACAACGAACTGCAGGACGGCTCGCACAATGTGCAAGACAATAAACAGCAAATTAGCCCAGTATACTCTGCAACTCCCAAGAAGAGATTGCAGGCTTATGGTGGGCATACTCACTGGTCATTGCCTGACAGCAACCCACGCTAAGAAGCTAGGCATTACCAATAACGATGAATGCAGGAAATGTAGGGAGACAGACGTCAAAGAGACTCTGGAGCACCTCATATGTCGATGCCCCGCCCTCTGTATATCGAGACTTAATTATCTAGGAAAACCATGGCTTACCTCACTGGAAAAGGCAGCCGACAGGGCACCTCAAAGGCTTCTGCCGTTCGCCAAGCACACGCACATACTTTACGACTAGCGTGCTTTGTACACCAGCCACAACTTCCGGCGCCACTAAGGACTACCTAATCTATGTGTGACTCCCTCCAGGGTTCAACCGGTACAACGTAACCTAACCTATTTTTCTTAAAAAAATATTACATGTCTTTATTAAAGAAAAGTCTACCAATATATAATGTTATCGATAACTCCTTAATCGGAATTTGGAAAAATATGTACGTGGGTAATATTGGCTAGTACTTCCAATAGGTAGATGCCGATAACACAGGTCCACAAAAAATTTATGTGAACTTTGTATGGGACAGAGCTATGCGCTTTAAGCCGCTGAATCCGAATCCGATATCCAATAATGTGATTTTACAGCGTTTCACCATTTTTCAGACTTGATAAACTTGATCTGCCTGCTGTCTATTGAGTCCAAATCTCAAGTTTGGATAACCTGTCCTATATAACCGGTAAGACCTAGGCGTCCATACAGGCCGACGGACAAACAAATCTAGATTAATTTGTTGCCCTCCTTTTTAAGATAATTTTGGGGATTTCTGTCGTTTCTTCCTCTATGTGAGATACATACATTTGCACAAACTTAATATTCTTGTTAACTTAAAGTGCAATAGATAAAAAATGTGATACAATTGAGGCGGTGCCCGACAGTGTAATACCCTGTTCCTTTTTTCTCGAAAAAAATGTAAGTGCTGCATTTTTCTTCTAAGAAATTTCTAATTGGAATTAATTTTTTTGGTGCAAAACTTTTACCGATTTTGATGAAAATCGAAAGTAACGTCAAATAAGTTATTTAAAGCATATGGGGTAAGTTTGAAGTTCATATGTTGAGGGGTGTGGCAGAAAACGTGATAAATCGATTGCGGGAGGCCGCACCGTACTCGTACCAGATTTGGTGATTCTAGATAATTTTTTACCATAATTACGCTGAGTCAAATATGGATGCAGTTTATTGGCAAAGGGGGGTGAAATTAGTACATTTTGACTATAACTTCTGCTGTATTTGTCCGATTTTGTTCATTTTTGACATAAAGATTCATGAAATCATGACGCATAGCTCTGTTAAGCTTTAAATAAAAATATTAAATGGAATTTTACTAGGGGAACGGGATAAGATATCGATATGATTCAACAAATTTCATCTGCTCAGGAAATATGCGTACTAGCTGGTAAAGTTTCGTAACTCTAGCTCTTATAGTCTCCAAAATCTAGGCGTTCATACAGACGGACGGACGGACATGGCTTAATGGCTACCCGATGTTATGATAAGCATTTTGGTATAAAGGACTTAGGGTTTGCCACGCCTCCTTTTGTACGTTACATACATTTCACAAATCTAGTATACCCTTTGTACCTATAGGTACAGAGTATAAGAACGGCATTAGTGCTAAAGTTTTTATTTGGCTGGACCTATTACTTGGCAATCTGCTCTCGTACTTTTAAAAATTTGTTAAATTTTCAGTTTTAACTCCATGAACTGTTCTTGACACTTTCAGTAGCATATTGAACTTGGATATATCATTTTACGAGTACATATTAATAACGTGCTCTTAATAAAGGTTTTTATTCAATACTATGCTCTCTCTTAAAAGACCTCGCATCCATGACAACAGCAAAAAAAATATTAAAATTCAATATACTAGTAATGCAAGAATTAACTTGAACTTGAACTCGAATTTGAGTAAGGCACTTAATAAAGTATACGCCGTGTAGACTTTTCTCAAAAAATGCCCGTCTGGCATGCTTGACCGTCACTTGTCCTTGTGCCATCATCAACTTTAATAAAATAAAACTAAATATAGAAATGTTCACAAAAAAAAAAGCTATAATATGGACTCGTCTCAAATGTTTGGAATTGGTTTGCCGTGCAGCTAAAGGCAGTCAACACGCAGCACAAAAAATGTTACTACCAAAATGAAAGGACCTCGAAGGGAATTCTCCAAGTGATGCCGGGCAAAAAGACGTTAAGTGTGCAACAATGGCCAAAATAACCGAAAATACGTTTTTAATTGCCGGCTGGGCTTAAAAGCCGAGCAACAAACAAAAATGACGGCCGTTAAGTAGTCAATGAGAAAATTTACGCGCTGACAGGGCGCCTTTTTCTGTGGCACAATAAACACAAGAGCTACCAGCTACATTAAGAGCAAATGTCTATGAAATATATCTTTGTATCTATGTATCTGACGGAACAAAGCCAGATGACAGCGTAAATAAACAAAACAAAGTGCGAGCAACAAATTACGATGGTGGCAGCATTTAACTAGGCACTTTATACAATGAAACATGACACATACAGTTGCAGCCATAGATATAAATACTATAGCGCTATACGATACAGATACACGCGTATCTATGAGATACGCCAAACAAACGTCACTGCAACAAATCGATTAGTTAGTGTTGAATGCTGTCTGTACTATTCCTAATTGTTATAGTACCCTCCGACAGCTGTTGTTACTGCACTGCAACCCAACCTACCACGCCCCTCTTATCCACGCTTAGGCCACCATGTACAGTGGTCGAAATGACAATTTTATGTGCTGCTTATAAATAACTACCAATTCGTAATCTGTTGTCTTTCTATGTACAGTAAATAAATAAAGTTTGGATATAATTAATGTATTTTTATTTAAACATATTTTTTTTTATTCATTCAAAAAATTTTATTTTTATATTTCACATACGTTAAATACGAAGACTAAGCACTTGTTACGTGGAAAGGCAACATAATCATTCGAATGTTTTGGCAATAGGCCTCTTGGATGATAGCGATACAATACGAAGAATAAAACGCAATCGTGTCTTAGACATGCCATATTCAAATTGATCTTACAGCACTTAAAAAAGGCAATAGTTATTACTCATTGGAGTTTCACTATTTCTCCTGTTAACTTATAATTTGCAAAACATTTACTTATTGTCTAAAGGATAGATTGTAAATAAATATAATTGAAAAAAAAAAAAAATATATTTCACAATAATTGAAACTTGTAAATAACTGAAATTAAATACAATGTCGTTATGGTAGTGTGCACGGGATAAAAAAGAAATTAAAGCATTTGAGATCGAAATAATTCCGGACATCTTTATTCGCGGAGTGTTTAAATTATCCTAGTCCACTAAGCTTTGTATTGCCACTACTGTGGAATGTGTGTGGGTTACATTTCTTAAAAGCTAGTAACAGAATATCGTAGTTTGGAAAAATATCATAGGTCATTATTGATTTTAAATTTAAAATAAGACCTAAAGTTCTTAATAAACGGAACCAAAAATTCTAATAGCAAGACCAAAAATGACAAAACTATTTTAAAAGTCTCGAACGGAAAAAAAATGATTTCTTAAATAAAGACTTTTGACATTAACAAATCTGAGAGTTAATACTAAAAGAAGATAATTCTTAAACAAAAATTCTTACATTAAGATATAAAGTCTTCAATGAGGAATTAAATTTCTTAAGCTGCGATTATGAAAATTTATAAAAATCATTAAACTTATTTTAAGATTATGACATTATTTCGAATTATGAAATTGGTCTCTAATTTATACGTCTTGAAGTTTTATTTAAAGCTCGAATATTGAAAGAAGTCATTTATGTAATTTTTTAAAGGGTTCCAATTTTTTCTTAAAATTAACCCAAAAATTATTATTATTATTATTTCAAAATTGTTAAATATCAAAAATTAAAATTTTGATGGCAATTTAAAATGTTTTTTCTGAAATATCTTCAAGCTATATATTAAGGTTTAAATTTTTTGAGTAAAAAAATAAATTCTTAAATCAAAATGTTTCGTTAAATCAAGAAGAGTATTCTTAAACTGACAACAAAAAAAGGATGCGCTACTTTCGTCTACATTTGCTCACGTTTTCATGACCAAAAATCTTAATTCCTAACGGTTTTATCTATATCTGAGTCTTGCATTATAATAACTATTGATAAAGTACGGAACGTCAACTGCAGGTTTCTATCTAACCAATAGTAGCAGCGTAGTATAAAGAAACTATTCCACTTCTAGATCAGATTAATGGGTTATTCCGGCTTTCGCCCCAAGTATCTATATTCCCATGCGTCTCTACTGTCAATTAATTCTTGGTTTAAAGCACTTGAGAAAAAAATATTAAAAAGGTGTCGCTTGGAAGTAACATAGACATTGTACCTATAAAATGCGATAAAAAAAGATGGAGCCGGATGATGGTTATTTCTAGACTTAAACTCACAACAATCAACTGATTTAGAAAAACAAAGACCTGACCGGTAACTATGCCGTAGGCATTGTTTCTCAAAAACGGCATTACTGACCGAGCGCATATTAAAGTTGTCGCGTAGAGCACTAAAAATAAACAAAATGGTAGCATGCCAGTTATACTTTCTACATATTTACTCTATATACATACTATAAACATAGACCTATATAGTGCATGTATAGTATTGGTTGGAAATTTCGTATAATTTTTTTATTCGCGTCGTTATGGAAAATGACACCGTGGGGCAAATCCGACCTCTAAATGGTTGGGCCAACCAGAAGTACAGCTCGAACCAAAAATACGCTAGCAAGCTATTTTGACAGCAAATCAAATAACTCTAATTAGTTACTTAGCTATTCAATCCAATCATCTTTTATTGACATTCATTCAACATTACGATTTTTTAAATAAATACATTCAGTTTTGTAAACCAATAACATGTTCTTTTTATTTATAATCAAAAAACCATTAAATTTAGATCAGCTGTGCTAAATCAGCTCGAAAAAAATAGGCGGTCGGGTTTACCCCACTATTCTTGAAAATTACAAAAATGTACTTAAATAAAAAACGATCATGTCTCAAAAATTAATATATCCGTCAGAAGAAATCAGTAGTTTTAGAAAGTTGCGTCCAAGTGTGAGCTTTAATTTGGTATATTGAACGAGTTGATCCGATATCATAAAAGCATTTTATAGCCAAAACCAATTACTAGGTCGTATTTGCCCCACATTACACTACTAAAAATAATTTTTTTTTAGAAGGGATTCTATTCAAATATCGTAAAGTACATTCGAAGAAAATACACTGGAGTATTGGCGATCGAAAAGCGAAAAAATATTTCGCGTCTTCACAATGAAAAAATTAGCATGTTTTCAAAAATTTTTTTTGCAATTTCGACCACAGTGCGACGCCTGCAGCGACCCTGTGAATGCCGTCTGTCAGTGACGTTTGGCACTTTACTCTACGGATCACGGGGCATCATTGTTGGAACTAATGTTGGGGCTTTCATTGTAGTCTATCTGGCCTCAACCAAAGTGGGTGGCAGTGGCAGTGGTTACCAAAATAGAGCTCATTGTGCGTGTTTATTTATTTATTGTATTTATAGTTCATTCGACTTGTAATAGTCGCGTTGGGCTTATATTTTATTCATCATTATAGTATCTATTGCATGCTTCATTTTGCATTATGTATTTATAATTCAATGCCAATATTTGTGCTCTGTTAATTGTAGAGCCTCATTGTGTTGCCAACTTAATTGATTTCTTGTTGTGGCAATGGGTGGGGCAGTCTGTACTTCAATACTTCAGAAAAGTGGCCAAGTGGATGTGAACTGAATAAGCGAAGGGCCCTTGATCATGATCTACTTAGGTATGGCTTTCTGTACAATTCAATCAAAATAAAACACAAAACAGAAGGAAATATCATTTGATCACTGAAATAGAGAATAGAATGGTTCAGAATTTACAAAGACTTCGGATACATTGGCATCGCGAATTCGAACACATTTTATGAAACTGAGTAGAAAACCTTCCAATAAAGTAGAAGAACGATGTCCCCCTTCGACAGGACTAGCCCAAATAATTAATAACAATAAATATCCTCTTACTCCACAAACGCCCTCTGTGTGTACGAACTCAGTTTAGTTTGTGGAATATCAAATCATTCGCTTGAGAGCTAAGCTACATTTTCTTACACAGCAAAACATTCTTAAATCATGGCTTTACTTTTCCTATAAATCATGCTCGGTTCGAGCTTATTAAACTGTTTTGAAAGTCTTTCTTATACGGTTCAAGGTAAACTATTTAAGTAAATATCGACGGTGTGCATATGTGTGCTTAATAGGCAATAAATTAATTTTCTAATTGGTTTGGGCCACTAATTATCATATAGCCCACACAGAATACGCGCATTCTTATAACCCTTGACCCTTGGAAGTTTGCGTGCCAATTATACTTGGATATGCATCATTTGTGATTGCCCTATATCAAAGTTTTCTAGCCTTAAGAACTACTAAAAGCCAAAAAAAGAAATAAAGCTACTCATTAACTTTGCCACTATTTGCTACTCGTGGCTTTTAATGACCCCAAAAATATGGCTGGAGAGAGGGTTGGACGTTGGTCTCCACTCGCATGTCTTAAAATAGTGAGTAAACAAAATTAATTTATACCTTTGTGGTTCGTAGGAGACGCAATTACCAGCCTGCTGGAGTAGCCATTGTATTTAGTGCACGGTAACCACGAGCAACTTGCTCCAAATTTTGTTTATGTGTTTCCTACAGATCGATTGCGTTAGGGCGAAAATAATTGAGCTCGTTTTAAGATAATTTGTTGACCTTGTGCTGGGATCGCCCACTGAACCCACTTTCAGCCCCCTGGGCCCTATGAGGTGCGAAAATTCGCAACTAATTAGCAGTGGAAAAACGAAATCAGGCAGCCAAAGTTCACCAAGTTGCAATCGTTTTTTCATGTGATAATTACAGAGTTAAGCAGCGTTGGCGTTAACTGATCCAACATGGTTATTATCAGCATCACCTCCATCATCATTATTGTTATACTCTGTATCGGAGGTAAAAAGGTACAATACGTTGGTGGAAAAGTATGTAACCGGCAGAAGAAGGCAACTCCAGATAAAACTATAAACAATATAACTTATAAACTATATATATGTATTTCTGATCAGCCAGAACAGTCCTTCGTATCCCGGCCACTATAAGGGGTATACAGCCGAAAATATGAATGTAAAAGTTCTTATCTGCAAACTTAGGAAGTGCATTTTTGTCAATTTCCCCTCCTTAACCAGTAATTGAAAATACGTGGGAACTTCCTTTCTTCGAGATTTTTTGTTGAAACTTGTCTTTCTTCATAAGGCATCTGAGAGCGCAATAAGTGGGCTGAAGTTGCGGGAATTATGGACAAAAATGCACAAATTTAAAACAGGTATGAGCGATACCGAACTAATATTTTAAAAATTGATCATTTGTGGATCCAATACCAATAGTTTAACTTTGTATTTATCGTCATAATTTTTTCTAAATATTTGTTATTGTAACTTGGGTTGAAATCGGTGGGAACTTTGAGAGTTTAGCAAAAGTATTACCAAATTGAAACCAGGAATGTCCAAAACCGATCTAATTTTGACCCTCGATATACGTCTATCCAATACCAAAATCTTTGGCACTCAGCTTAGTAAATTTTGTATAAATTGGTTGGAACTTTGGAAGTTTTGGTGATGAAATGGCTTGATTTAGACGACGTATCTGTTTTTTTTTAAAATTTGACATTTGGTTGTCGATTCTGATTATTTTCTAGCAATACTTTGACTCTCATTAGATCATGATAATACCAAAATGTTTAGTATCGTTATAGCTATAACATTTTTGTTTTCCAATTTCAAACTCCTTTTGCTTAGAAGTCCCACAAACACCAAAGTATTTCTGTTTACTACCGATAGGGTGTGGGGGGGTTTCCCAAAATACATATAGGTCATTCTCTGTCAAATTAGCCACCCCCCCTCACACTTCAATTTTCAAGATTAATGAATGTTTTTGGGATTAACATTTTCGTCTTCTCGTTTACTTTTTAAAGCCGTATGGTGATTTTTGATATTTAAAAATGGCGGAGCCAAATCAAAGTAACTCCATAATTTAATCACTATTTTTAATCCTATTCTAAGAAAAACATTGTTGCCTATTGAGGTGGCTGAATATAAGTACCTTATTGGTTTTTCAAAATTTCAAAATGGCGAATCCAAGATTGTGGCCGAAAACAGAATCATTTTTGTATTGTAACACAAGTTGGGTTTTTACCCAAGATGGCCGGCGGAGAGTAAAATCATTTTATGTTTGGTGTAACACGATACTTGGCGGCTGCCAAAGCTAAAAACACAAATCAGATCGTGGTGTTTTAGATTTTACAACTATTAAAAATGGAAAATCTTTATCATAAGAAAATAGATTTCTCTGAAAATAATGGAATTTTTTATTTTTTTATTTTTTTTTTTTTTTTTTTAATGATGTTTATTTATTTTAGACAGTATTATTTGATTACTATTATAAACATTAGTTACAAATTTATTATTTAAAGCACTGACCCCGATGGGTACTCCAACTTTGCCCATAAAATTTACATTTTTTTTAAAAATAATAATATATTAATACACTTGATGGTACATCAGCAGAAACATTTTATTGAATTAAACGCAGATAAATAAGCCAACTTATCTTTCTACATAACATGATTTGACAGAGAATGACCCATGAATATTTTTCTTAAAGTGGTTTTCGAAAGTTTAAAAAAATCAAAGCCCCTCGAAGTTGTAAGTAGTAATTTAAAAAAAAAAAACACTTAACCAAGCTTGAAAAAAAGGAGTGCTCTAAGAGCCTTTCGATAGTCACCACCGGGCGCTACTTTTCTCCTGACGGCTCTGGTACTCCCATACCTTTCTATGTAACAGAGCCTTCTTTTTTACTTTGCTCATTCATGGGTGCAAAGTTGAATCCTCCGGAAGTAAAATTAAAACCCCATTATCCAGATCTTCTATGGAAAAATGATATTATTAACAATGGATTTAAAGAGAATACTTTCACCAAATCGGTATCTATATAGTAGGACTAATAAGTATGTTAAAATTTTTAAACATGGAAGTGCCTTATTGTGTATAACAAGTGAATACGACAGCACTACCCATATGGATTTTGAGCCGCTAAATCCGAATGCGAGATCCAAAAAACACCAACACCTAAGGTTCTTGAAAAAATTCCAGATAATTTTTTTTCTATATATGAATACGAAGTTATCAACGTTGTTGTCATATGTTTTTGTCGCTAAAGTTGAGATAACCTCCAAAATACCTCGTTTATGAGTTTATATGAGAACTCTGACGTGCAGGAGTCTTAGACTTTGGATTCAGCTATGCCAAAAACGTGTAATAAACATGTTCTGACCTCTGAACCCGAAAGTCGATTATTTTTATGTGGCTGTGTTATGATATAACTTTAAAAAACCCCACAACATTTTATTTCGTGACCGGCTGCGCGGCGATGTTTTCTAGGTCGCTGAATCTGAATCCGAGATCACAAAAACCCCAGCATATCAAGCTTCTAAGATAGGCTCCAAAACGGGGTTTTTTCAGATTGGGATACAGGGGTTCAGAATTTAAATGAGTAGCCCGGTCTCATCCAAGTTTCAAAGCCTTGTTGTACTGTTCCCTGGTTACAAACTAGACTTTTCAAAATTGGGAACAATTAAGTAATTTACAGAGTAAATTATAGTCGGTATGCAACGGCTGTAACCGTCCCACAAATTATTATTATTGCTATCACCTATCAGCGCTTCAGCTTCATCTGCCAGACGCTTTGTCAACGTTGTTTCTGTTGTGGCTTTGTCCAAGTCGTGATTTATCATCTACAATGAAGAGCAACCAGAGCGAACTTCTCTGCTGGTTTTAGCCATCGGCTGCCCCCTCTTGCCTACGTCTTTTGGCCCCAAGCATATGGCAAAGTGTTTGGAGGGGAACACCAAACACCAAATTGTCATAATTTGCTCCATGTAGGTTGAAACGTTTAAATGTGTAACAATTTGCATGATTTGCATCTTTTCAGTGGCATTTTTTGGAGTATTACTTGGTCATTGTTGCTTAGTTTTGAATTTGCTCTTGTCACTGTTGTTGTTGTTGTGGCTTCTGGCAAAATTTAAAATGATTTTATTTGGTACATTGAACAAATTACATATGTAATTA
This sequence comes from Chymomyza fuscimana, assembly GCA_949987675.1. Taxonomy (NCBI): domain Eukaryota; kingdom Metazoa; phylum Arthropoda; class Insecta; order Diptera; family Drosophilidae; genus Chymomyza; species Chymomyza fuscimana. The sequence goes on from OX465088.1 coordinate 85,231,657, forward strand.
GATTTGCATTGAAATTTAATTAACAATTTCAATGAAAAGTGAATTTTATATTTTAAAGAAATTTTTAAACAAAATTTGTTGTGGGCGAAAAATAGCAACATAAAACGATTCAATTCGAGTGGAATTATTTCTTAAAGCCTAAGATTATCTGAGAAATTGCTATTCAAAGGCATTGATTATATTAAGCCCTGAGTTGAAAAACCAAATCCAATTTTATCTGTCTTGATAGTTGACTTTATGAAGGAGCCAGTGATGCAGATCACAAAATTTCACTGACTCATTTCGGTGCGCTGGCTTGGGCGCATTTTTTTAGAGCCATGATTCCATAAAATTTGCAAATGATTGTAATGTTTTCCAACTTTACTATAGATATACGAACATTTTGATGAATTTACTATGCTGCTTTCCTAAGTTCTACCATCAAAGGATCTGGCTTTTCTGACTTAGACCCAGGAGGCAGGTGTATTAGATAGTCTTCGAGGCACGACAGATGAAGGTCGGCGGATTGTTGATAATTAAATATATATATGTATATATGGGCGAAAATAAGCAACAAAAAATTTAATTTTTTTTTAGTTTTCATTTTTTTAACATCTTTTTTTTTAATTTTAAAATTCGAGGCACGACAGATCGGCGGATTGATGATAATAAAATATATATATATATATATATTTATATATTATATATATATGGGCGAAAATAAGCAAAAAAAAATTATTTTTTTTTAGTTTTTACTTTTTTAAATTTTTTTAACATCTTTTTTTTTAATTTTAAAATTTGAGGCAGATCGGCGGATTGATGATAATTAAATATATATATATATTATATATATATGGGCGAAAATAAGCAAAAAAAATTTAATTTTTTTTTAGATTTTATTTTTTAACAAGGTTTTCTTTTTTATTTTTAAAATTCAAAAGTGATCTTCTACTTTTAAAAAAAAGTGTTAGTGTCATTTTATGCGTGTAAGTTCACTTCAAAAAAATTTTTTTTTCTTATATTGTTTTTACATTGTAAAGTAAAGATAATATTAACATTTTTTTATAGCTCATAGTTTTAAAAGAAAGTTCAAAAATATTCATCAGAAAAGACTGCAGTTGGTTCAGCTTTTGGTACCTTATGTGAGTACTAGTACTTATTTGTAAGAGTATTTAAAAGTACTAAATTAAAACTTTAGTAATAAAATTTACTGTTACATTGTTCCTAAAATCACCAAATTTGGAATATAGAATAACATAATTAAGCTTTTATCGAAACAAACATTTTTAATCCCACAATATATTAAGGAATGAATCAATATGAAGCACATTCCCACCATATCATATTAAGGTATGTCTTATATTTTCAAATTTGCATATTTTTTCAGTAAAAATTTGCGAGAATCGTAAATCCTATAATTTTTTAAATAAAAACCATGAATCATAATAATCATCATCATAATAGTTACTATTATTGATTTTTTTATTAAAATTAAAAAATAACACATATTTTTTTAACTAAAAATAAAAATTGTGAAATAATAAATAGTTAAAAAGGTATTAATAAATTATTTTGTAATTTTTATAATTAAAATGGAAAATAAAAATTATTGATAAATTTTTATTCTACAAAATGAAAACATAAATTGAAAGTTCGAACTATTATGGCAGCGGTATTTATTTGATCACTTCAATATCTTTCCATCGATGCCTACTAAGTCCTATTAGAATCAATATTAAAAATGTAACTTAAACATCTTTTTAACCAAGCGGCGTATTGCATATAGCTTCGTTACTCGAAGTGATAATAAACTTATTGGCATAAAGAGCTGATGATCAAACGGTTTAAACAACATATGCCTCAAATACCAAGTAGCATTTGACATTTACAACATTAAAAAAAATTGAAGGTGAGCTGAATGAGTAACATATATATTTATTTATTTTTTATTTGTAAATATATGTAGGGAAATCGATCAAAGGAAACACAACGAATATTGCATCAAACATGTTATTTTGGCCGATCAGTCCTATGGGTGCTATATGAAAAAGTCAGTCGATTGTGATCAAATTTGGTACAGAACTTAAAACTCTAAAAAAAACTTTCGAATACCAAATTAGGTAACGATATCTTTATAAAGAAACGAATTACATATTCATCTAAAACTTTAGGTTTTGTACTTTTTACAAAAATTCCCGTTAATTCCATAATTTTTCTCTGATTTTGATAACCACTCATTTTCTTCGTAATCGATAAAACTTTACGAGCCATGGATAAAACTTTATTAAAAATTTTTTTAACATTTTTAAATGTACGTTCAAAATAGAATTTTTCAAAAATTAGCTGAAAATGAAAAATTTCTTATGAATACATAAATAACGGAAAAAAAACCGTAAATTTGACAAAAAAAATTTCCAAGTATAATCGATAGATAATTCAATTATCTACAGTTTGGTAAAAAATAATCAAAATCAGTTTAGTACAACCAGGGATATTTGCTTTTAAGTACACACATTTTTTTAATTTCGAAAAGTGTTTTTTTTTTTTTATAATAAACATCTCGAAATGCGTTCCATGAAAAAATTTTTGGACTTTATTTTCGAATTTAGCGTGCCATTTTACTACGAGAACGTGTAAAACATGTTGAGAATACATTTTTCTGTAAACTAGTGATATAATTAATACATTATTCTAATTATATTTTGCCTTGGCTGCATTTGAACTAAACATTAGTGTTAAGTTTAATTAAAATTGGTCCACTCCTTTATATAGCTACCATACCAAAAATGGAACCAACCAAAGTCGCGCAATCCTTTGCGCCACCTTGTAAAATTCATTGCATATGCTTAGTAGCGATTATGAACCAGTTATTTAATAATCATATATAAATGAAATGTTAATTTCAGGGGATCCTTTATATTGATCCTTTAAGTGTAGATTACATAAATGTGCCGACCATTGCAGTCCTTTGGTGCAAAAGATTTTTAAATTCAATTTTTACTTAATATTTTTCGGAATAATTTTCAGCTTATAAAATAAAAATTAAAAAAAATTATGTATAAAAAGTATTTATATTTAACTATTGTTTTATAATTTTCATTTTTAAATTGAAAAATATATGCTAATAATCGATTTTTTTTCAGTAAATCAAAAATACTATTTATTGTGTCTTGTACTTTCATCTAAAACAAATTTTTCGCTTTGATTATTCGTATTTGCGATCACTAAAATTATGTATTATGGAAGCAAACCCTTTTTGAGAAATATAGCTTATAGCTTATAGATTATACGGTTGTTATAAATAAAGTTAAACAATTTCAAACAGGAAATTCAAATCAGAAGAAAAAAAATGCTTAATATTTTTAAGAATAATGTTCGAGATTACTAAACTCGAAGAATTTGAATACATAGTGTTTTACTAATGTTTCCCTAGAGTCGTAAAAGCGAAAATTTCTAAAAATATACTTTTTTTTACATTAAATTATATGTTAGTTATACCCAGTGCAAGAGATATATAAAATTGATGCAAAAAAAATCGTTCGTCTTATGTCTAGACGAGAAAAAGAAAGACCCCATAAAGTATAAAAAGGGATCATGATGATACGAAATTTTTGTTATTTTTAAGATAATTGTCCGTTTAAAGTTACGCGTGGAAGCTTCATTAAAAACTCTTAAAACTAACTTAACTCTTTAAATAGTTTTAGTTTTTTTTGGTATATATTTTCCAGTCATCCGAGAGTGTTTTTTTTCCTTCAAATAAGATTCAAGAAAATCGAAACGGAAAAAATGATCACTAAACCGTTGCTGGGAGTTTTTGGACCATTGATTCGGAGTCAGCAACTCCAAAAAATGTGTAGTTAACATGGTCGAACCTCCGAACCTGCAAATAGACTTTTCCTTGTGTAGTCTTAGAAGCAGTCCCAAATATTAAATTTAAAGAATTATTTGTCATTACATGCTTCAAGGATCAATCGATACCTCCTATTCAATTTAGTGAAAAAAAACAATAATAAATAAATCCCTTGAGCCCTTGTTTTCGAACTATGTTGGTATGTCGGCTATATCCATTTCTGTTTAAAGCCTTTAAAAAGATTTGGTAAATCAATCCATGATCTCTTTTATTATTCTACATTCCAGAGTAGCTATAATTAACAGTTAAGAAATCCTAATCCCTTGTTAAAATTTTCCCCCAAAGGCTTTTTAATATGCACATAGAAAGACCATGTTCCGAAGCCGGAAACACATACAAACAAATAAATGCGCCACTTGACCTGATCTTTCATGGTCAGTTTACCCTTAACTTTATGCAAAAACCAAAAACCAGTCCCCTTCAATGCTCAACTTGAAGCTATTGTTTTGCCTTGTATATTGGCTTCCCTACCAGACACTAAGCCGAAATTCAAATGCCATTGACCAAAGCAGCGATCAATGTAGGCCCGATCTCAATGACAGGGCCTCAAGCCCAACTGCTCCTAGTTAAAAATTTGTATACGAGCTGCGTGGCCGCATCTTCTGGCTATGATGGCTATGGATGTACTCATACTCATGCTCAGATGCGTGGCACTCGAGTGCAACAAGTGGCAGCAACGGGCCGTCGAGTGCATTCTTCAGCGCGTCTATTTTAAGTCGCAAATCGTGGAAATACCCAACCAAAACTTTTGTTTCGTTTCGATTCGGTTTCTCTGTGAGATTTGGACTGCGGTAATCGAGTGACGCGGGCGCAATGTCAATGCAATCGAACGAAGGGCAAACGTCAATAATGGCAATGCGATAGGGTTCGGCAAGTGGCAGAGAGGAGTCTTCGAAGGCGGCTACTGCACAAATGACCTGATTTGGAGTTGTCCGCATCTGGTTGGCAAGAGCAAGACTTGCGCAATGCAGTTTGGGCTACTTTCTGGCCATCTTTCTTTGGCGCGATCTTTGAAGAGGGCAAGCTGTGAGCAGCTTTGGCTTGGTTTGTCGAATTTCGGGTTTTTGGACGGTCTGTCGTCTTTCAGCTTCTTCAGTGTGCGGCGGACAAGTGCACCAATTTCAATTATACCGCAGACCCACGATGATGTAAAGCCAGTGTATGATTTGTTTTGGGTATTACTTTGGAGCCGACCTGCTCCTCCTACTCCTCCTGCTCTGAAGATACTCTGCAATTACGATTATCAAATTGTTGTCGTTGTGTGTGGTGTGGACAAGTGTTTAATTTCGTTTATTTACTTTTCAATTTCTGTTGTGCACTAAATCAAAAAAATTGTATGGATTTTGTTTTGGTAGCTTCATTTTACTTATTTATTTTTATTTGGCTACAATTAAAAAATTGATTTACTTGTTTTTTTTTTTTTTTTGGGTTTATTATAGTTTCGTAACTGAAGATCAAGCACTTTGTGGGTGTTGCAAGTGTTGCAAGTGCTGCAAATGTGAAGTTTGCTGTCAGTTGACATTTCATGACAAATATCATACGCACGTGGCGTATACGTAATGACCTTGTATACATATAATAAATATATATATTTTAATGCTCAATTTGTTTAAGTAATTAATTTAATCAATTAATTTGGTGAAAGTTGAAAGTAATCACGTTGACAATTTTTAAAAATACTCGTAATTGTGAAATGCATTGAAGAAATGGTTTAAGTTGCCTACATCGAGTTGCTTTGAAACTAATTGTTTCATTGGCATTTTAATGTATTATTTATCTAATGTATTTATGATGATTCTGGGTTTCGGGTTTTCTGGTTTCTGGTCGTCTCATGTGGCAGCCGCTCCTTAGTGTTGTCGAATGAAACGCAGTGTAAAAAAAAGCAGTGGAAAGACATAGTCTTCAAATTCTTAGAAGCGGCATACAAAATCAATAATTTTAACACTATTTTGACAACTATTGATGAGTATCGAGCAGACTACCAACAATTGTGGTATAAGCATACATAAGAACAACAAATGAGTTGGTAGAGATATGGAATGAAAACTTTTAAAGTCGGCTCGAGTCCCACGTTCGATTCTCTATCGAAAGTAAATCTTTTTTTCTTTTTTCCTATTTGGTAGATAGTTCTTTTTTTTATTTACATTTAATATTTAATACTTTATATACTTTAATTAAGTGTTTAATACAATGAATAATACTTTTTTTATGGAATAATACATTTACTATTTTTTGTTTGATTTTGAATGATTTTGTATATACATTTTAAAGCAATTTCCAAAAAAATAATTAATCAAAAAGATTACTATAAGAAGGATAAAAAAATGTGGTACAGTCGAGGCGGTGCCCGACAGTGGAATACCCTGTACCTTTTGTCTCGCAAAGTTGAGGGGTGTGGGAGAAAACACGGTAAATCGATTGCGGGGGGTGGTGGGACCGCATCGATAAAATTTGAATGTGGATTTGTTCATTAGAGCCAGCTTCCCAAAAATTGTGATTCTAGGTCACTTGTAACCATAATTACGAGGAGTCAAATATTGATGCACTTTATGGGCAAGGGGCAGTGAAAGTTGTACATTTTTGACTATAACTTTTTCTGTATTTGTCCGATTTTGTTCATTTTTTATACATAGATGCATGTAACCACAACGCATAGCTCTGTTAAATTTCAAATGAAAATATTAAACGGTGTGGCTAATATACAATATTATCGCGAAGTGCGATATCGATCTGATATCTTGAATATTGAACATTTCGGAGTCAATACTGAATATTTGGTACCGATATCATCTATAACATATAATCAAAGGGGAGGATAAATTACAATTGTACAAATTAATCACAAACATATACAAAAGATGTTATAAAAATTAATTTTAATACATAAAAATTATCGAAAAACATAATTTATTTATTGAATTGTCATTGTTAAGATATTTTGTTAATCTTGACTTATAATAATAAAAGTTTGGCATCAAAACTCAAAATACTTTGAGACTTTTATTATTTACCAGCCCCATCACGCAAAATTAAAATCAGTCCACAACAAACAAATAAAGTAGCTATGGAATTACGGGTTACGGTGGAAAAAAAATGGATCATAAGATGAGAACTACCATACTGTTATGATGGAAGCTTAAAGCAATACGGCCATTTGAAAATCTTCAGAACAAATAATTGATATCCTGCATATTCATTTCCAAAAAAAATATATTATTTGCGGCAAAGCTTGCATTGATTCATCGGGATTCATGGGTCTATTCTAACAATGAATGTGGCTGTAAATTGATTTTTATTAAAAAAATCTTGTTATAGTTTTTTGAGGAGGGGATTCAAAATTTGAAACATTTTTTAAGTTTTTATACGATTTTTTATAATTTAATATAGGTACAAAGAAACAAGCTGCGACAATACTTAACAACTAGGGTTGTACTATGCCTATCTGTTATTTTGAATATCGTTATCGATCTGATATCAATCGGTTTCGGGCTAAATTTAAAATTATTAGCATCGAACATTTCGAGGTCAATACTGAATAATTCGTTAACTATATTTTGGTTCTCGTTAACTTCGTCGATATATAGAAGTTTTAATTAGCTAAATTTTAATTTATTATCATTTGCTGTACATCTTTTTCCATATTTATCTTTTTGTCAGTATTGAATCGGCATCGATTTATTTTTGATAATCAAATACACCAAATTCTTTTTTTACGCGCTAGACACATGTAAAAACGTGTAAAAAAAGACATGAGAACATAATTAAGCTGCTATCAAAATATGTATTAGAAAGGGGAATTTTCTATACGATTACTTTCCTTCGATATTTTTCGGTATAGTACAAACAACATGATGTGAAACTATCTCAAATTCAAACATTTTATATAATATTTATCTGTATATATCGCATCTCTTGGTTAAAGTTGGCAGTTACGGTCTCTGTAGGTGTTTCTAGGTATAGACTGACTGACATTGCTTAATCGCTAATCGTTTTATTTTAGTTTAAGGAACTTATGGCATCTCTAAAAAACTTACGAATTTAGGCTCACTGAAAATATCTAGAACCCTAATCAAACCTTAGTCCAAGTATTGTGGCCGTAGCAACAGCAATGATGCGGTGAAGCCGCTTTAGCACTGTCAAGTGCACAAACCTTTGGTTAAAACCATCTCTAAGTAACAATATGGCTTCCACTAGTAGGTACATATTAAAGTCACTTTAGCTGCTCTCGTAGTGATTTCCAAGAACAATAGAAAAAAGTGATTATAAACATGAACAAATGGAATGAAATTCAAAATTCACATGAATGAACTTGATCAATGAATAAGGCATGTGGCTGGGGGCTTGGGGCAAGAGGCAAGTGGCAAGTGTAGCATCGTGGGTCACTTTCGATTTCAAGCAAACAATTAAAGTGCGCTTCAATTGTGAAAAAACACTTGCCACTCAGTCGAAGGTTGTGTTTGTGTATGTGTGTATCTGTGTGAGTGTTACGGAGTATCTTATAGGTCTCCAAGCAACTTCAAGGCAGCGCAGCTTACGCGTTGCGTCTGAACTCTATGGCCCGTTTTTGAATGTGGCCCAAAGGCTTTTTTGCATCCCCCAATCAACCCACATATGTATAACAAATATATAACATATGTCAGCACATATGTATTTCCAGTTTTTTTTTCTTGTTGGTTGTATCTTTTGTTGTTTGAAATTGTTTTTGGTTGCTTATGCTCCAATTTCGCGCTCCGAAAATAATATGCGTTGGCTGAAAGGCTGCTCTACTCAGCTCATCTCTTCTCTGCTCTTTGGTTATTCGCTTACTCATCTACTTGCTTGCTCCTTACTGCAACTGTAACTCTTTTTTTTTGTTTTTTGTTATTACTTTGACTACTTCATTCGTCTGCTTTGTATCTGTCTGCGTGTATCTGTATCTGTATCTGTATCTATGTGCTGTTTTTGTTCAATTAAATTCATTTTATTTTTTACTTCACAGCTGCCTTTTGTAATAAGATTTTGAGTTATCGCTCAGCACGTGAGACCAAGTTTAGACCCAAGTCTCTCTTTCGATCGAACCATATAAATGTGCCATGTCTTGTTTGGTGCAGCATCAGTACGAGTCTGGCGCTTCTCATTCAAACAACAAAACGTGGTGAACATCAAACGCAGCCATTGAACAAGGATTAAGTGTGCTCCGTAAACCCGAACTCATAGAGATTTAAAGACTTAAGTTAATAGTATAGCCATATACTAAATTGCCATGCGTGTTAAGTCGTTTTTAATTGTTTGTGTCGCGTCAGTGATCACTGTCGTCACGGCGCGTCCTGAGGCGCCCTTTGTCTATCATGGATTACCCCAACAGCAGAGCCAGCGTGCGCTGCCACTGAATGGTAAGTGGTTTGGTGAGCGTGAGCAAGCTTTGCAGTTTACACATGGATTACCCCATCTAGGCCATCCCGTGCCGCCGCAAATCTATCAGGCTTTGCCACAGGAGCAGTCTTTTGGCAACTTTGTTGCACCCGACCAGCACCAGCATCAGCAGATGCAACAGCAGATGCAACAGCAGATGCAGCAGCTGCATCAACAGCCACAGATGGCCTATTTGCCACCTGCCCAACAGCTGGATGCACTGGAGCAATTCATGCCCACATCTATGGCACCCAGCATGGAGCCACTCACCAATTATGATGATTCCTACAATATGGCACATCGTTTGTCGGGCACACCACATGCCAGCGGCTATGACAATGCGCCACCAGAGACCAAGGTGCACAAGCACATTTACGTGCATGTGCCACCCAAGGACTTTGAAGAGGAGGATGCTGTGCAGCCACGTGTGCATCATCAAGTGGGACCCAAGCAAAAGCACTACAAAATTGTGTTCATCAAGGCACCAACTGCGCCTGCTTTGCGTCCACCAATTGTGGCGCCACCACCACAAAACGAAGAAAAGACTTTGATCTATGTGCTGCACAAGAAACCCGAGTTGGATCAGGATATTGTTATACCCACACCTGCACCCACCAAGCCTTCCAAGCCCGAGGTCTATTTCATCAAGTACAAGACCAAGAAGGAGGAGGCGCCAGTCTATGGTCCACCACCCGCCGATATGGAGGCACGTCAAGCGCCAGTGGCAACTGCCGAGGACTTTATGCCGCTCAGCGATGTGTCCGATGTATTGCCCACAACCACAGCGCAAAGCCTGCCCGAGCCCGAATTGGAGCAGCCTGCTGCTGTGCCCGCATCCATCTACGGTGCTCCCACAGCTGCTGCATTTACTGGCGACGAGGCGCAAACCACCTTGTCTGGGCCTGGCAACCAATATCTGCCACCTGCGACTGCACCTTCTGCGCTGGGCATGGAAGAGCCCTCCATGTCACCCATTATCGTTGAGGAACAGCAGGCGCCTAGCTCCTCACATGTGCCTGCTGCCAATTACGGCCCGCCGAATCGCTTTTTGTTCAAGAAGCTGAAGTAAGCTGCAGGAACCGTGGCCTAGCTAAATTGATCCTTAGTCTAATGTGCACTCCATACACACGCCCACACACACACACACACTGAAGCGTACTCACATGCATCTCGATTGTTGTTTTCCATGTAATTTTGTTAAATGTTTTTTAAATTTATAGCCAATAAAACGAAACTTATAATACGATAATTATTTTGGTTACCTTTTTGAAGTGAAAATATTTTTAAGTGCTTAAACGTTGGTCTCTTAAAGCACTTTAATGGTTTTTTAGCCTTGGTTAAATGATGCTTATGAACTTGACCTTCGTCATTTTGAATGATTTGAGTGATCTTTATTGGAATGTCGATTTGAAGCACGCTTTTAATTGGATACGTTGTGTTAACTTTAGTTTAATCTCTTAACTGAAGAAGTATATTAATTTAATGCAAAAAATGCATATGACAAAAGCTAAAAGTTAATATCCAATAAGGAAAATTCTAAAAATGTAATATATGTTTAGGGTACTTTGGGCAATAGGTGGGATTCAGTAAGGAAAACTTATTGATAAAAGCTGAAGGTTATATTTTAAGAAAGTATGAAATTCAATCTAATTGTCGTTGACAAACTTTTTTTTAAAATTAAATTCGACTTTTCTTTTGCCATTTTGTTCTGGATAAGATAGGCGTATCTTAAAAAATTTGATGTCTGAAGGCTCATACGTATCAAAGATTAGGCGTACTATGCAAAAATTATATTTTCGAAACCAATCGTGACTCGACATTTGCTGCGCAATATGTTCTGGAAGTTGGATTTTTGTTGCCTGTGCAACATTTGCAATTGAAAAAAAAAAGATGGCGTACGTTAAAGTCGGGCGCGGACGACTTTGGGATACCCTGTACCACTAGCCTGCAATAAAATCCGGTATATTGCTTAAGAACACCAAAATACATTTGATTGCCAAATTAGGTTACGATACCTTCATAAACAACCAAAAACAGATGAATTTTGAAACAAAAATGTTTTTTTGACCGATCGTTCCTATTGGAGCTATATGATATAGTCATTCGATTTTGATCAAATTTGGTACAGTGCTTGGGTACTCTAAAAAACTTCTGAATGCCAAATTTGGTTACAATAACAAACGTTTTTTTGACCGATTAGTCCTATGGGAGCTATGTGATATAGACAACCGATTTTGATTAAATATGGTACAGTACTATAAAAAACTCGCGAATGCCAAATTTGGTTAAAATATCTTCCTAAACAAACGAATTATCCATCTAAAACTTTTTGTTTTTTTCGAGGTCCTCTAAAACACCTCTATGGGAGCTATATAATGTAACCCCGACATCAAAAAAAATAAAATAAACTTGTGTCCTCTGGAATAATAAGGGATCTAATCTGAAAGTTTGGTTGCTCTAGCTCTTACAACCTCTGAGATCTAGGCGTTCATACGGACAGACGGACAGACGGACATGGGTATATCGACTTCTCTAGTCACTCTGATCATACTTTAGGTAACTTTGGGGGGTCTCCGACGTCTCCTTCTGTCTGTTACATACATTTTCGGCTTGCACAAACTTAATATACCCTTTGTACCATACGGTACAGGGTATAAAAATAGGTAGGTATATATTTTTTTTTCATTTATAAAGAAATTTTGATGATATATTTGTTTGTTCATAATTTTATATCTCAGTCAATAAATTTAATGTATCAATGCTTTTTTATTATTATATGTTACATAATTTGTCTTATCAGTAGCTTTTTGTAAAATACTCATCCACATTTACATTTGAAGGAATATCTAAAAGACTTAACATTTATTTTGAATTAGTTTTTACTTGTTAATTCTGTATTGGATCTCACATGTCTAAGGGATGCAACTAGTGGATCTGAAGAGGCTGCCAACATATTAAAAAGATCCTCGTTTACCCTTGATCGTGATATTTTACATGTATTCCTAGCTCTGAATTTTTTGTAATCCTTATTTCTTGATTCTTGGGCTTCTTCTGATATCTCCCCAATGGGTAGGAAATGACATTCAATTAAAGATTGACCATGTGCCAAAATTTTGTAAAGCGTCGGAGTCTGTTTCTTTTTCGGATATTTTTCCATGAGCCGCTCTGTAGTCTTAGTGCAAATTCACCAAATTTGCTGCCGTTAATTTTTTCTTGCAGTTCAAAATATATAAAATACCAAAATATTTAAATAATAATTTCATTATCCACTCCAGTTGTTTCCGATGTTATTTTGTATTGTGCAAAGAATTTTCGGGAAAAGTTTCCATCGTTTGGAGTTTCCATATTTGGGGCGGTCGAATCTCAGTCCAAGTCGAGTAAAGAAATCGTCTTGAATTTTTTTTCCCTGATATTTGTTTTTCTTTGTCTGGTGTGTTGTCCTCAAAAGATTAGTTTATTTGCGGAAGAGCATATGCAAGTTTCAAAATAAAGTCCATGCTTTTAGTTCTGGCATGCAATGGTGAAATACCAAGTTCCAGATTTCCCTCTTCAATTATGGAATTATCCAAATTTTGAAAATCCTTTTGTGTTTTTTTGCAAAAAGCGTATGCCAATGTCGATTTTGTGTTTGTAAGTTCGTTGAGAACCTTGCCGTCTACCATTGTTAGAAAAATTCATATTTCACAGTAAATGTTGTTCCTAATAATGCAGGCCATATATCTTTAATCTCCTTCTTAATATCGGTTATTACAACAATATCGGGTGACAATAGTGAACAGATGAAGGACGCGTATTTTTCCAATATTCCAATGTTTCACTTTTTAGTCGTAGGGCGACAACAGAAGCCATGAACATGTCTGCATCTGTAACACCTTCATCATCTGTGGCTATTGTTTGCTTGTAAGCACTTTGGCGAGAAGAACCATCGCAGCCCCCTTTGCTGATTAAAGTGAGACTTTGTGAAAGAGTTTCCATTTCATTTTCAATAAGAGTAAGTCCTTTTAGCCAGTTTTCGTGTTTCGTAATAACATTTTTCTCGACAGTGATGAGAGTCTTGCACTTTTTTTTGATTTTGGAGTAAATTAGATTAAGTTTAAGCCTTTTAAGGCACCAAACTTCTCCATATTTTCTTCCTCAACATTAAGTTCTTCATCAGAATGGCAGAAACGTATTCAATCGCGCTTTTCGAATTTCTGAACAACTCAAATAATTTTGAGCTTTGCAAGGACATCGTTACACTTATAAAACCAATGCTTGCGAAATATATTCAAAAATACTTTTTATCGCAATATGTGTAAGTCTGGCAACGCTATAAAAAAAAGGATGACAAGTAAAGTGCGCGTTAGTGGGGTAAAAAATTTTGAATTAAATAAATAAAAAATGTGTTAAATATATAATATATATGTATATATATATCCTACTACTATATGTATATATACTAAGTGCCTTTTGATGCGTTAACTGCAAGTAGTAAATAAGTTGGCTAAAATCATTTGCCGGTGCGGAGAGAGCTTTAAAAAAAGGAAGAGATTTCTCTTTTTATTTTTTTATGTTAAGAACGAGTGAAGATGTTTTAATTAAATTATTTACGAGTGCAACAAGTGCTAATTTTTTTTTAATTGCGCTAAATATTATTTGTAGCTACTTGTTGAAAATATGTATATGAGAGTTTTTAGTAGCAACAAGTGTGCATTTTTAAAATTTTTTTTAATAAAAGAGTATTTTTGCTGGTTTGGAAAAATTTTAACAATTTTGCGAGAGCAAGTGAGTAAGCAATAAACTTTTATTTTCTGGACACTTCGCTCTAGTTTCCCATAACTTTTTATTGTAAAATACGGTAATATATGAACAAAATTTTTCTGAGAACCTTAGATGCTACGGCAAAAAAATTAAGTTGGAGGCAATTTATAATTGCGACCCAATCATTTCTAAATATAATACATTTGAACCCTTTGCTGTGCTTAACTAAAACAGATTTTAACTTAACTTAACTCTCAAAGTCAAAACACTAAATGAGACTCACGAACGACGCTCAAAGGCACTTGTTGCCAATTCTTTGTCAATGGGCTGAATATACGATATTAAGGATTTTTATAGTTCAAGTGCAAAAAAGCGAATTAGAATGACAAAGAGACAAAGCGCCCATGGGACAAAAGCAGCTTGAATGGACAAAAATGCGTCAAATATGGAAAACGTGGGCAGACTTTATGTTTGACTTGGGCATTAATATCAGTACCAAAGATTGTTCATTCATATTGGTGTTACCAAGAAGCACATCGTTAACGTCTTCCAGTCGAAACGCGGCACAGTTTTATGCTGCAAGAACTATTAAGATGGTTCGAAATCTCCTCGGACTGTAATATAAAATTTATTTTATAGATAATTTTAAAGCCAACAATTGATCAGCAAAACTTGACTTTATGCAGAATGACAATAAGGATATCAATCAAACTTCCTACACCTCCACCGAGTACGAAAAGTTAATTTAAGTCTTTGAACAATGCTCCAATAATCCCTTAGCCTTAAATAATATTTTTTAAGCACTAATTCTTTGTTTACATTCATCTCCAAAAAACAAAAATTACCTTACTTCCAAACGAAGCTCTATACCTCTACTTCAGTAACCCATTTCTTTTTAATACGCTTATAATCCTCAGAACTTAGTGGTAGCTGGCGTTAACGATTATAAAGACTGCTTTCTATTTGTAGTTCGATGGCTTCCAGCCTCAAGTCGTGATGCAAGGTGGAGTGCCTAAAAGTACCAGTCATATTCAGAAATACTTCACTAGGCCTTATATAGCGGACATGTGTATGTGATCTATAAGATCAAGCAGCTATACCCTAGAACTGAATCTCAAAGTCATTTTTTAGGTTTTTAAATGTACGCTTGCAATGTGAATGTTAAACTTTTTCTATAGTTACTCCAGATAGAGAGCTTCCAGATATTAAGCTTCATTTCTTGTGGAAATTAGTTTGTTAGCTATCAGTTTCATATTTCACCTGTGAGTTTAGCTTGTCGTCCGTGCTGAGCAACGCATTTACATAATAAAAAAGACAAAAGAGGCCACATCATACGCGTAAGTAGCTAAAAGAAGCTTATCCAGAC
Organism: Chymomyza fuscimana; assembly: GCA_949987675.1. Lineage (NCBI taxonomy): Eukaryota > Metazoa > Arthropoda > Insecta > Diptera > Drosophilidae > Chymomyza > Chymomyza fuscimana. The sequence continues at coordinate 85,247,043 of OX465088.1, forward strand.
CGGTTGTGTTATGAAGCTCTCTAGAGGAATGAATGTGATTTTTAACCATGAAAATTTGTTTGACCATTATTCTTGATGATTTTCTCAGTTCATAATGGTATCCTTTTAGGCCATTGAAGTATGCAACTTCAAGTAAGTTCTTATGTATCTTTGACCACAATTTTGAACCATTTCGCTTGCAATTGTTCTGGTCGATTTGTTGCATTTTATATTTACAGTCTTGGCTACTTTGATTTACCCCTTCCATAAATTAGCTAGCCATTAGTTTTTACACTGTTCTTCACCACAACAAAACATTGAAATAAATTAATAAACAATCCGCCTAACAGTCTTGTCTTGGCAGCTTATAATTTCAAGGTCAACATTTTTTGACGCCAATAAACGCCGTTGAATCCTTCAAAATTCACTTTTAAGAGGTAACCGCTTTTGAGTGAACATTACTTGAAAAATAATTTTTTCAAAAATATTTAGCCTTTTTGTTTTTAGTTGCTAATCAGTTCTTGTCCACGCTGGTCCAGGCAACACTGGTTGTAGCCTTAAGTACAAAGTATGAACATTCGCGCCAATTTTCACTGCTTAACAACATGTTGCAGCAACATTGTTGAAACAACACTTTAGCAAGCAACACGCATACAAGCAAGCAACAGGGCAACTAATAAAGGAGTCAAGCCGTTTGCCGTTATCCTCTTCACGAAGCTTTGTATGTGTGCGTTGTTTACAGTTTGTCGTTGCTATTGTTATTGTTGGTGTTGGAGTCGTCGTGCCATCGTGCCTTTGTGCTTCGTGTGGTGGCGGCGCTTAGAACTTCGGGCACAGAGCAATGGCAACGGTTAAGGCAAAGGCCACGGCAATGGCGACGGCTATGGCTGATCTGCAGTCAGTCGCCGCTGTTGCCTTCAGTTCGCTTTCTGTGCTCCGACGCGTCGCAACGCAGAGCTGAGCTGAATTGAGCTGCTTAAAGTGAGTGCGTGCGTTCGTCATTTTGTCGTATTGCCGCAGTGTTTGTCGTTCTGTTGTCCGTCGTGGGTTCTATTTCAATTTTGGGTTTCAATTGAGACGTCGCCGCGTTAACTGACCGGGCATATTGTTATTGTTGTTGCTGTTGCAAATTGCTTCATCAGGTGTTTTATGTTTATGTTTTGTGGCTAGGCCCATTTAGGCATTAAAGCGCAATTTCAACAATTTTGTACTAATCTATACAAAAGAGAAACGAAGGAACAAACGAATTTGAATGTGCAACACACGCAAACAATAAACAATAAACACAGCGTAATTAATAAAGTGTTTACAAAGGCATTCGCAAATTGCCCAAGTGAGAAAATACAAAGGTGTCCAACGGTGCGTATGTGTATTAAAAATTTGCAATTAAAATTATATGAATTGCTTGAACGCGGCAGCCACCAAAAATATATCTAAGGCAAAAGCAGCTGCTTATCAGTGTTTAAATATATCCGTGAGTTATTGTTATAAGCGCCTTCAATTGGCTGGCCTTCCTACAGAGTATCCAAAAGCACAGGCACAATTTGTAATCCGTATCTACTGCTATATTAGGTAAGTGAACAAGTACTCAAATTGCACTCGTATACATAGTACTAGATACATTTGAAACTTTGTGCAGGTGCTAATGAGCTTGGCCTCCAGCTCAATTTGTGTACGAGTTTTTAGCACTCGGCTAATGTGCCACATTAGGCTGCATCTGTGCGTGATTAGTTTTTCTTGTTTGTTTTAGATTTAGGCTTCAATAAGCTGTGTGCTGCATGCAAATTGCCATTATCTGTAGCTGTATCTGTATCTGCATCTGCATGGACATTTTGCTTTTGTAGTCAGAATTTATGGCCTAAAGTTGGCACAAAGTGTTTCAAAAGTTGTAAAGGCTTAAGTAGGCCCATATCATTTTGATGAATTTTGTGGGTTAAAAAGAAAAAAATTCCCAGGAACAAGATAAACTGCCTAATGTTCAAGTTGTATCTTTTGGCTTAGATAAGATACCATTTGTTTAAAGCTTGAATTGTATTAATTGAATTGTCTACCCTTGTCAAGCCATTGGTTAAATCTATAAGTGTGTGTTTTCAAAAGTTAATCCTCTTGACTACTCTCTGTTGTTTGATATTTTGGCATAATTTTACATTAATTTGTTCCGGACCTAAAATATGGCATATCTAAACATATGCAGTCCCTTTTTGAGTGGCACTAAGAAATGCTAACAACGGTTCGTCGAAATTTCGAATGCTAACAAGAGTGCTTCAAAGTTAAGATACTTTTGCAAAAACTATTAAACGATTGTTATTTATTCCATTTTTATGTTTATGCTTTTTAATTTTACTGCCTATGTCAATTGTTATATAGCTTACTTTAAAAAAATTCAAGCACTGGCCAAAGCACATTGCTTCTTTGATATAACCAGGGCACTTAACTACTCCTGCAGCTTATTAAAACTAATTCCCACAGTTTTTACAAAGTGCTGGAAAGCAATTAAATCTAATTTTTAACTTTCAACGTGAATAGGTTCGAGTTCAAATACTGAATAAAAGTTACGCGTAACTGAGGTTTGCAATCCCAAGAATTTTAAAAAAGGATTTTTAAATTAAAGTATCTGCATACCAGTTATTTTTATAAAAAGATTTAGAAATAAATTGCTAAAAGTTTTATCTTTAGAGGATACTGGGTTTTATTATATAGGCGGAAGGAGGCTTGGCAGACCATTAGTTATTTAGACCAAAAGGCATTTCATATGATTCGTCTGATCAAACCAACACTGTCACATAGGCCTTAAGCAAAGGCTCATGAACTTTTTGTCGATGCCGGCCGCCTTTCACCGGAAATCGAATTAAGACAACTTACCACATATTTAAAAAGTACGTTTTTTTTTAAACTTTCAAATGACAACAAAATTGTAATAGTTGGAAAAGGGGGACATCATCAAAAATTAATCTAATTAGAGATTTCAGGCAGAATATGCAATTCCTGTCAAAAAATTATTAAATTGCTTTTTGTTTTCTTGTTAAAGTGAAAAGTAGAATTTAATCTCTCGGAACAACGTTTTATTTGTTAAATGTGTACCAATAGAGCTATTGTTTTTTTTAAGGAATAATTTGCATCAAGAGTAACTTTATTAAATCTTTATACAAAATGTTATTTCAGTAATTACACTTCGTAAAGAATAGAGACCGAAAAACTGGTTATAGTTTCAAAAATCTATATTTATTCTTCCAAGTAAATTTTATCTCCTTCAAAGTAATCTCCCCTAAAAAATTAACTATTTTCAATAAATTTTCAAAGCCCTTAATCAGCATGATACCTTTTCCAAGATGGCGTTCCATTCCATCTTCGATTCGGCTGACTCAAAACGGTGTTCAAGGAGCGATCTCCTCAGTTTAGCGAGTAGCCAGAAACCACACTGAACACACTTTTTTTTTTTTTTTCAAATAAAAGACATTTTCAGAGACATTTTATATAAAATACCATGCACGATAATTTTTTCCATATTTTGAAATTTCAAAATTTATTTTAAACGAATCCGCCCGATTTGTAGATGAACTGCCCTCAATTACAAAAATTCCAAAAGTTTAATACAATCCAATTTAAGTAATGATATATTAAAACCTCCATTAATATTTTGTTGAAATTAACAACTTAAACGTAATCTTTTAATTGTTATATAAACAGCATTTCATAATTTATCACAAATACCAAAAGTGAAAAACTCATAAAAAAGGAAATATTTATTAGTTAGTCTCAATAAATACATCGCAAAACAAAATCAATAAGAACGTTAAAAAAAATTATTTCTTTTCAAATAAATATTTTTATTTAATAGATAATCATTTAAAAATAGATTACTATTTACGTTGCTTTTGCAAATACAAACAATAGCAAATTAACCATTAAAAAAAAGGTTTAAAATATAAACAATCAGCCGTGCTGCGGAACAAATTTTATTCGTTATTGTGTTTGCGTGCTCCAAATCTCTCAATTTTTTTGTAGATATTTTCTGATATTTGCCTTAATCTTTGCTAGCTCAGCTCTAAACCTATCGATTTTGGTAAAATTTTCAGATGTGTATTCTTTTAAGCGTCTTCTTGTCCGGCACGAGCATGGGCAAGTGAGTTAGATTGGTATCTGAGGAGATTCGCTTAGCGGTTGCTAAGGCTATTCAAAACAACAATGCTTTTATAAAGGAGAACTTGATTGTCTATGGAAAGATTGCTCCTGCCTCTAAAGGCAGTCGAGCACTTCAAGGAAATTTCAAAGACATCATCTTTCCAACATAATTTTCAGGTAAGAGTACGAGTTTTGAACAGGGATAGGGATACCCGTAATAAAAAATAGGGGTCTCCGCTCCTGCGTGCTTCCTACGCCAACCCCCGTACGGTCTTCTTTATTAAATTTAGATTATCCAGACCATAACATCCCCTGTACATTTCCTGCCTCCTCTGTTATCTACGCATTGTATCGGGCTTCTGTTCTTCATTCATCGAAAATAAATATGATATATATAATTGAATAAATAAACAGTACCTTCCGTTAAATATATGAAAAAAAAAAAATATTCATAGGCTCTACTTTAACAATGCTCACCAAAATAGCATTTAGTTCCTATCAAAAGTGTTTACAATTCAATGTCACATTTCGTAAATATTTCAATATACCTGGTTTTACTTATAACTTTTAAAGTTTTCACTCGATTTTAAAATTTTTGGTTTATAGTGTGGGTGTAAGCCGCGAAATTCTCCTACGAGGAAACGGTAAAAGATATTTTATAGTGTGGGTGTAAGTCGCGAAATTCTCCTAAGAGGTAATCATTTCCTGTAACCATAATAAATTTGAATCCGATATCTCTATAGTTTGCGTGTAAACCGCGAAATTCTCCTACGAGAATATATATAGGCACTTTATGGGGTCCACCACTGCCAGTTACATACATTGGCACAAACATATTATAGCCTTTGTACTTTTTAGTACAGGGTATAAAAAGTAGGTCGCTGGCCAGACCTAAGCGAAAATTGGACGCATGTCGTTTTGTTGCCATTTAACTGAATGTTCCATCGCATAGCCTATGAAGAGCACATAGAGACAATTGGAGACAATTATCTGCAGATGGGATGGCCGAAGCCGCCAGCATAACTAGAACCAAGAAGCTGGTTTAGAGCATCTTAAAAAACATTTGTATTATCGTGATACCATTTTTATACCCTGTACCTATAGGTACAAAGGGTATACTATATTTGTGCAATGTATATAACGGACAGAAGGAGGCGTTGCAGACACCAAGTCCTTTATACCAAAATGCTTATCATAACCCCGGGTACCGATTGAGCCATGTCCGTATATCCGTCTGTATGAACACCTAGATTTCGGAGACTATAAGAGCTAGAGATACGAAACTTTACCAGCTGGTGCGCATATTTCCTGAGAAGATGAAGTTTGTTGAATCATGTCAATATCTTTCCCCGTTACCCCGCAGTATATTTTCGGAAAAATGCAACAAACAATCATAGCCAAAAATGTACAAATTTCACCTCCGCTTGCCAATAAACTGCATCAATCTTTGACTATACGTAATTATGGTAACAAGTGACCTAGAATCACAATTTTTGGTAAGCTGATTCATGTGGCTCTAATGAAAAAATCCACATCCAAATGTTATCGATGCGGACCCCCCACCCCCCGCAATTGATTAACCGTGTTTTCTCCAACGCCCCTCAACATATTAACTTGTAACTTACCGCATATACTTAAAATAGCTTCTTTGACGTAACTTTCGATTAAAATCGGTACAAATTTACGGAACTTATAGGTATAATAATTGTTTTGCACCAAATTCCAATTGGAAAGTTCTTAGAAGAAATATGCAGGAACAAAATTTTGTTCGAGAAAAAAGGTACAGGTTATTACACTGTCGGGCACTGCTCGAATGTATAACATTTTTTAAACCATATACGTGCTTTACAATGCAGTGTAAAATGGCTTCCGAACATACGTTTTTTACTGAGCCAAACATTTTACAGGATGTCAAAGCTGAACTTAAACTTTCCTTAAAATCAACAAATGTACGTGGCCTTGGACTTAAAACTGTTAATAAAATGTTGAATTACAAACTTTAAAGAAAATTTAGACATATTTAGGGACAACACAAAAACACATCACATTTAACAAATAAGTACATTGTGATTGACATATATTTTTTTCACTCATAACACTAGTCGACGATGAAACATCTCTAGAGATGAGACTTATAATTTATGTTAGTGCAATGTTTCAGCATTAAAAACCTGATTTTTGTTCTATCCTCCCATGGTTAGTTTTTTTGTTATGGCTATTTTTGTGAAAAAGGACATTTTTCAAAATACGGTTGCTCACATGAGGTCATAAAAACTGTACTAATTGGAATTTTTTCATTATTTTGATTTTTCTCAAAAGTAGAGTTGACTTTCAAAAATGACCCCAATCACAAAAATTGGTAACCTTAAGAAAAAACTAAAGCCGAAAGTGTGCGACAATATACAGAAATCGCATCTACATATCATGACCAATAACATAAAATAGCTAACTTTTCATGTGTCTAAGACTTTTGCTGAAAGAAATAGCGATATTTGTACGAAAAGTCACCAAAATGTTGTGTTTTTCGGGGTTTTGGGCACACCTGTAGTTTAAAAAAAATTAAATATTTTTATACCCTGTACCGTATGGTACAAAGGGTATATTAAGTTTGTGGAAGCCGAAAATGTATGTAAAATACAGAAGGAATCGTCGGAGAATCCCCAAAGTTACCTAAAGTATGATCAGGGTGACTAGAGAAGTCGATATACCCATGTCCGTCTGTCTGTCTGTCTGTATGAGCGCCTAGATCTCAGATATCGTAAGAGCTAGAGCAACCAAATTTTCAGATTAGATGCCTTATTATGTCAGGGGAGACAAGTTTACTTTATTCTTCTGATATCGGCGTTATATTATATAGCTCCCATAGGGGTGTTTCAGAGGACCTCGAAAAAAACAAAAAGTTTTAGATGGATAATTCGTTTGTTTACAAAGATATCGTAACCATTTAGCATTCGCGAGTTTTTAAGAGATCTTCAATATTGTACGAAATTTTATCAAAATCGGTTGACTATATCATATAGCTCCCATAGGACCAATCGGTCAAAAAAACTTTTGTTGTACAAAATTCGTTGTGTTTCGTTTGTTTGTTAAGATATGGGAACCAAATTTGGCATTCAGAAGTTTTTTAGAGTACCCAAGCACTGTACCAAATTTGATCAAAATCGAATGACTATATCATATAGCTCCCATAGGAACGATCGGTCAAAAAAACATTTTTGGTTCCAAATTCGTCTGTTCTTGGTTGTTTATGAAGGTATCGTAATCTAATTTGGCAATCAAATGTCTTTTGGTGTTCATAAGCAATACACCGGATTTTATTGCAAGCAGTGGTTCATGGTATCCCAAAGACATCCGCGCCCGACTTTAACGTACGCCATCTTTTTTTAATAGCCCTGTTGCCAACTTAGATAAAAAAAATGTGGTACAGTCGAGGCGGTGCCCGACAGTGGAATACCCTGTACCTTTTGTCTCGCAAACAATTTTTCCTGCATATTCCTTCTACGAACTTTCCAATTGGATTTTTTTTTTTTTTTGGTGAAATTCGATATTTATACCTATAAGTTCCCTAAATTTTTACCGATTTTGATGAAACTCGAATGTTACGTCAAAGAAGTTATTTAAAGTATATGGGGTAAGTTTCAAGTTGGTATGTTGAGGGGTGTGGGAGAAAACACGGTAAATCGATTGCGGGGGGTGGTGGGACCGCATCGATAAAATTTGAATGTGGATTTGTTCATTAGAGCCACATGAATCAGCTTACCAAAAATTGTGATTCTAGGTCACTTGTAACCATAATTACGAGGAGTCAAATATTGATGCACTTTATTGGCAAGGGGCAGTGAAAGTTGTACATTTTTGACTATAACTTTTTCTGTATTTGTCCGATTTTGTTCATTTTTTAAACATAGATGCATGTATCCACAACGCATCGCTCTGTTAAATTTCAAATGAAAATATTAAACGGTGTGGCTAAAAACCGCGAAAATCTACAGCGGGGGAACGGGGAAAGATATTGACATGACTCAACAAACTTCATCTGCTTAGGAAATATGCGCACCAGCTGGTAAAGTTTCGTGTCTCTAGCTCTTATAGTCTCTGAGATCTAGGCGTTCATACGGACGGACAGACGGACAGACGGACGGACGGACATGGCTCAATCGCTACCCGAGGTTATGATAAGCATTTTGGTATAAAGGACTTGGGGTCTGCCACGCCTCCTTCTGTCCGTTACATACATTGCACAAATCTAGTATACCCTTTGTACCTAAAGGTACAGGGTATAAAAATATTGGTTCAAAAATATTCAGTAGTTTAGTCACAATTAAATAAAAACGAAAAAACGCGTTTTTTTTAAATTAAGCAGTAACTCGTTAAGTTTAAAAACTGAAATTTTGCGAACAATTTTTTTTTTGCCTTTTATGTATATCGAACTGCATAATTAGTTTTCAAAAAATGCTGTGGGCAGTTTCCAGTACCTTATCCAGCTAGACCCTTTGTCGACTAGTGTAATTGTTTTCCATATTTTCTTACATTTCTCGGTTTAACCGAATTCACGTTATTCTTCTTTTATTTTAAAATTGAGGTTTAATTCGTAATTTTTTGTGTAAAAAAAAAGATCAGAGTTTGCAAGCTTATTAAAATTTCAGACTTGTCATCACATTACTTCTCGAAATGGATTTATTAAACTTAAGAGCTGTGCCTATAAAGAAAGACAGGAAAGGCGTAGACTGTTTTGGATAGATCAAGTAGTATGGGCTTAAAAGTCTTAAAAAGAATATTTACTTAATTTAAATCCGTGTAATTTAAACATTAGAATGGATAACTGATGTGTTCGATAGTTATGTCTCATTAAACGTTATGTTATGGAATTTATATATTGGTTGCGGATTAAAAGAAAATATTATATTTCATTTATGGTTTCGTATTTGCAAAATCAGCTTGGATTACTCGAAGCATGGTTAAAAAAGTGGAGAATTGCAGTAAACAGTCAAAAATCAGTCCAAGTAACTTTTACTTTGAGGCGTGGAAAATGTCCCCCAGTTACCCTTTTTGGTTTGTCGATACCGGAAGAAGAAGAGGTTAAATACCTTGGCGTGTACTTGGAAGGAAGGCTCACCTGGAAAAAACACATTAGGTGTAATCAAACCCAGCTCACAGCTAAGACTAGGCAAATGTATTGGCTTTTAGGACCTCGGTTCCAACTCAGCTTGGAAAATAAAAAGCGTCTTTACAAAGCAATTTTAAAGCCAGTATGGACCTATGCCTTGCAACTTTGGGGTACGGCAAGTACATCTAATATCGAGATACTTCAAAGATACCAATCAAGCACACTCAGAAATATTGTCAGGGCACTCTGGTATGTTAGTAATTATCAAATACACAAGGACCTCAACATATGTTATGTAAATAATGAAATTAAGCAACGTACAGAAACATACATAAACAGACTAAATTTTCATGAAAACTCATTAGCTATAAACTTATTAGATAATAGCGCAGATACTAGACGATTGAAGCGATATCATATCCTAGATCTTCCCCGTAGATTCTAAATTAAAACTAAGTCTGCTTAATGTTATATTGGTTAAGCTCATTGGAGTCAAGCCAATCATGGAAATATTTTTTGTAAGATGTTATAAAATTTGTTGAATGTCCTTTGGACAGATTACAAATAAACAAATATAAAAAAAAAAAAAAAAATTGATGGTTTCGGCTTGGGTTATAAAATGAAATAAAAATAATTCACTGAACATACAATTAGATTTATTTAATGGAAACTATATAATTTTCTTATATCAGTTTAAATGTTTATGTATTTAATTATGCTACAGCAATATTTACGGCTACTAGTTTAAATCAGCTATTAATACATTTTTTTGGGAGGATTAAATTCATCATTATTTCATTAATTATATCACCATTATTAAGCAACGTGTATAAAAGTTTCTACAAGTTTCAAAATTTAATAATTGTGTTGCCGGCAACAGAAATAATGAAAATTAAGCTTCTGCAAAAGTAATTGTTGATTATGCATAAAAAAAATGTTCGCAGCCTTTAATATGTTTATGCTTTTTTTTAGTTTATTTAGGTAACGAAAGCAGTTCAAAGGTTACGCGTTTAGTTATGATTCGTTAAATGGCGGAAAGTATAAGTGTCTGTAAATAAATGCAAGTTGGGAAAAAGTTAAGAACAAAAAAAATGATTAAAAAAAGGTATAAGAAGGCGTTTGAGGGTTTGTAGCACTTGCGTATAAAATTAAATATTGTGCAACAATTTGTTTACATTTACTTTGGGTCAAAATTGAAAGTGGTCTTGATTAGCGTTTACCAAGTGAGTGTTCGTTTAAAAATGTATAATACAAAAAAATTTTGTTTATTAATTGTTCCATTAAGTATACGCCTACGGTGTATAATGTAATCAGGCTTGGCAATATGGCACTGGACGATTTATTCTCAATTAAATAATTCAGTAGATTTTTCTCGAGAGCACTAAACTACTAAAAACGATAACTACTAAATTAATTTGAACCCAAAACCCGCAAATTGGGTAAAAATGTCTAAGTCATAAGTCTCTGTCTGAAAAAATTGTTTTTAATGTTCTTTTCAATTTGTTATATTTTTTCAACGAAACCGTGTCATTATATGTCGATTGCTAATAAATAATCATGCAATAAAATGGTTACTTACCATGCAATTGCTTCCAAATACAGCAACTATTTATATCAAATTTTATGTTGAGAGACAAGACATTTGTTACATTTTATATAAGCAATCTTTAAAAACATTTTGCAGTTCTTGGAGGGTAATAAATTGTTGGGTTAAGAAACGCAATAAATTGCAGCTTGTGAATAAAATATTTCTTTTGAGTTACTAGAGTTAAGCTAGGCACAAGAACATTGCAATTGTCCACTGTTTTAATTAAATGCTGAATCTGAATCCAAGAAACCACGCTTGATTTACTATAATTGAATTATTTTATTAAAAATTTAATTTCTAATTTAATCTTATTCCAAATTAATAAGTCGTAATTGATTGTCGGAATTTTCTAATGCTGTAATACAAACTCTTGATACTTCAAAATTATTTTCTAGTTTTTAGTTCGGTTTGCTATTAAAGTGTGTTTTTTTAGTTTTTTTAAAATATAATTTTTTAATTTTAAGACTAAAATTTAATATGTATAGCTTTAAACTAAAAGTATGCTACAGAATTTTTTTTATTATTTTGAAAAACTTGAATTTTCTACCAATTTTTGTCTTATTATTTTCTCCAGTCTCTTCTTTCGTTGTGTTGTAGTTTCATTTTTCATTTTTGTTCCCACGAGTAAAGGCACAGTTCGATCAGCTGCTTTTTGTTTACAAGAATTAGGCAAATAAAACAAACATGGATTTTCGTCAACAAGCCTACTAATTGAAAAAAAGTGCGGCATACTTTTAGTGCTAAGTGTTTTGTACATTTTATTTTTTTAATCCTGATGATCCTAGTCATGATATTAGAACTATGTTATTAAATAATTGAATTGTCATCAGTCCTTGACTCCTATGCAAATTTTCAAGATGATCAGACTTCTTGAAACTGGTGAAAATTACGCTGAAAGATTTCGTTACATACATACATACATACATACATACAGGTCAAGCTAATATAAGCTTGTTAAAAAAAAGTTATGTTTTTAAATTTTTCCCAAAAATGTTTATTTTTTAAATTTAAAAGTTATCTTCCGTTTCCTAAAACAAGAATATTCACATTTTATGAGTTCACTTCGAAAAACAAATTGAAGAAGTTATACCCTTTTTTAGTGATAGCACTTCCCAAAGCATATACATTTTTCACGTGCTTCAAAATTTTTTAAAATACTTCGAAAAATTGTAGAGTTTGGAATTCTGTAAAAAGCAGCGTGTAACATTATTTTCTGTAGATAACTGTTTATGTTTTTCGTAGTGAATTCTCACGAATAAAATGTGATTTTTTCTATTTTTGAAGACAACAGATAACCTTTAAATTTTAAAATTTTAAAAAATTTTTAAATATATGTTACAAAATTTTTATTTTTTTTTTTTAATTTAGAAACAATCAATATATTTATTTTTAAATCATCCGAATCGAGGAGATGAATTCAAAAAGTGTGCCGCTTCACTTATGTTCCTCCAGTATGGTGTATACCCCGAAGCAAAAGTAGGGCCCTTGCTTGTTTTTCAATTTCGGCTAAATTCCAAGTGTTGCCCGAACAATTCAATCAGTCAATCAATTAATTTTTTTTGCAAAAACTCGCTTTCCCTCGTGTGATGTACAACAAAACAAGCTAAATAAATAGTTTATTATTTTTTGTGCCGTTTTTTTTTTGCGTGCGAACTTTAGTCACGAAAACGGGCTCCCAGACCCCACAATTACAACGCATTGTTAATTTGATTAACTCTTCACAATAAATAAAAATTTTATTTTTGTCCTAACTCATTCAACTTTGGGAATGTACCTATTATTCAAATTATGCAAACGCTTTAAAGTAAGGTGTTAAGGACGACCTCTTCTAAACACAAATCAAGCTGTAATAAGAAATGCACCAAAAGGAAAAAAAACAAACTTTACATACAGCACAGGCCAAAAATTGAATTTTCCAATTTATATACACTTTAAAAAGTATAAGAGTTTTATGAGATTATATAAAATCAAATTAGGTTTTCGCATAGCTGTTGCACATACTCCACATAGTCTTGGCGCTCTAAGGTACATATCCTTTTACCTTAATTTGATTTGTGATATGTTTGCTTCAAATACCAAGCAGCTTAGTTATTTTGTATGCTTTGGACATTTGTGTTCACTCCTAAAAGTTCGAATATGTCAATCAGTAAGGATAGAAGAGGCCAAATCAGCTCTCTTCAAAAGTTGTCACTGCTGCACAAGTATTTATAATGCGGATATCCGAGTTGGCGCAAAGGAAGTCAAAGCAAAATGGCTTAAGGTAAAACAGCATGATAAATGTTAAGCATACGCAACGTGGCCGGTCAACACCTGACACTGTCAGCGGAAGTGTTCGCAGCTGACATAATATTGAGGACCCGTGTTGTCCATCCTGTGATACAATGTGGGTTTTTTTTTTTGTATCCTATGCTGTTATTGCTTTTTTGATGCGTGTTTCTCGCATTTTAAGCGCACATCAAAGTGTCGACAAGCATTTGGCTCTTAATGTCTATTCACTTTGCAACCTTGCCGTGTTTTAAATGAGCTCACTCTGTTCTGACCATGTGGCAAGAAAAATGGCAACAACAACACCAGCAACAACAACAACACTTAACCGGCCTTAACAATGCGCAAAAAAGTAAAGCTAGTTAATTATAAATTATGTGCCCCGGCGCCAGCACACATGCCCCACACCAGAGCTGGGGGATTGAGTTATGAAAGTAGGCCGCCAACATAACTACATATGTGACCTTTTTTTTCAGGGAATTCTCTTTATTTCGGTTTTGCACACATGTGCGTCTGCTTTGCAGGTGAGCGCATATTTTATCATCAATTAACAATAGAATTTCATTGGCTTACGTGTTAAAACCTTTTTGACGCCCGCGGATCCCCCTATCCCACTAAGGTCTTAAGGTCGTACAATGGCTTTTGCCCTTTTTCGAGGTCTTTAATTGGCTCTCGTTGGTGCCGCTTTAGATGCTCTTTAATAGTAGCGTTTAAGTGTCCTGCCAAATTGACTTGTCTCTTGTGTCCTGCGTTATAGGGTTTCCCTCATTTTATACATACATTTTCGGTCTCTTATATGTTTGCTTTCTTCGGATCGATGTTTCGCCATTCCCAAGTTGCCAAACAACAATTGAAAAGTGCTTATATTTAGTACACTCGGAAAAAATATGTGCACGAGGTGAGCCTTTGATTAAATGTAAATGGTTAAGCTCTTTAAGGAATAAAAAACACGAAAAAAAAAAAAAATTGTAGACAACCATTTTTAAAAACTAATTATACAGTGGTATAAAAGAAAGGAATAGTCTACACAATATTTAATTGTATACAAGCGTTTCGTTTTTTGATAGGATGTTTATTAATTCAATACGTATTCCATAATTACTATTAAAAATTCAATCTTAAAAATTCCATATACATGGTTGTTTGCGTTTTTAATTCATAAAATTTTTTTTTTTAAAAGCTCAAAAAAAAAAAATACGTTTCGGAATTTTATTCAAAAAAAAAAGAACAATTTAGGTTTGTCGGATTTATTAAGTGTTAACATTGCTTAACAAGATATCATCAGAATTACATTCGTAATACCAAACTTTTATTCTTTTATCATAGAAAACTAGTTTTTATTTTTTTCAACCATTACATTTTCTTAAAAAAAATTCAAATCAATAATTTATTTTTATGCTCGTTCCTTAAATATGGCATTCTCTATTATTTTAACCATGTCTTTTAATCCTTTCTTTATATGATGTAAAAATGAATCAAATCGATTTCGTGCAACAATCTTAAAAAAAATTCGATGAACAAAATAGATTATTTTTCAAAAGACTTCCTTTTTTGAAATCGATCAATCGATTTTATAAAATATATGAAAAAAATATGCTTGGCGTTAAGTTACAAAGAATATAACTAGGTTTTGACTTGGATAACAAAATTGGGAATTTCTGCGAATTGGGCAACTATTTTGATATAAATCCTGGTATGAATTGAAGTAGTGTCAGTTAATTTTGCAAGTTATAAGGTCAGCTTTGTTCTTTTTTTTTTTTTTTAATAGCCATAGTATCTGCGTGACGTTACTCTTATTTCTATTGTACATATTTTATTTAGCAATAAAATTTTTTTTTTAGCTATTTGACTTAAAAATATAAATTTGAGCTTCATATAAATTTGGGCTTCATATAAATTTGGGCTTCATATTAATAAATATATTTTACTTGTCGAAAAAATAATGACAATATAATTAAATAAAAGGGAGAAAAATGCTATTTAAAGTAGAAATTTTAGCTTTGTAGCTAAATTTCTCACTATCTTACCACCTTAGCTGTGAGAAAAGTTTTGAACTCTTTAATTTAATAATAATCTTGATACTTCATTTGATATTTATCTTTAAAAAAAATTGTATTTGACTTTTCATTTTTGGTCATGGTCATCTTTTATTTATTTATTTTAAAGGGGTACAACAAAGTACAGTTGGCCTTAAATTATAAGAAAAATTTAAATGAAATATTGAAAAATAGATCGAGGAAAAAAATATAGATATGAACTATATGAACTTTTGGTGAACTTTTTACCGATATGCACCGACGCACATCAAAAACTGGCCAGAGACTTGAATTTACAATAACCAAGTGGAAAAAGGAAGTTCAAATAAAAATAAAACATTACATGTATTAAAAAAAAAAAAGCCAAAAATTACCAAATAGGTGCCTCATAATACCGGATTGGTCATGGAAGCTCGAAGAGGCAAGTCAGGATGATAGAAGGAATTGATAGAAGGAATAGAATAGAAATGAAAAAGTCTATTATAATTAGAGCATAAGACACGGAAACGATCATGTAGAGCAAAATTTGATCTACAGAGTTTCAAGGCTAAGTGGCGAAAATTACGAGTTACTCTGGTAGGTACCACCAAAGTAACTTTATTAAGATTTTGCTTTCATTTTTTAAGTGTACTTTTTTACTAGTGTAATATTAAAGGTAACTCT
The DNA here is from genome assembly GCA_949987675.1 of Chymomyza fuscimana. NCBI lineage: Eukaryota > Metazoa > Arthropoda > Insecta > Diptera > Drosophilidae > Chymomyza > Chymomyza fuscimana. Next base: position 85,262,803 of record OX465088.1, read on the forward strand.
CGCTGTTGCCCAAATCAATTTTATTAAATCGATGAGCACTTTATCATCGTTATAGTTGGCCAATATGTTTTCATTTCAATTTAAGTAAGTGTGTCTGTCTAGGACTAGGCTGCCAAAGTGGTCAGTAGCCGCTGTTGTCTATCGGTCAACGACCCTCATCAATATGTATTAAAAATATTGTCAGCATCCTTGCAATAAAATCACTTACATCCGTTGCCGGGGATGGGCTGCCAATGTTGCTGTTTAACCGGACTGTAGTTTTCTTTCAACAGCTTTCCATAAAAGCTGCGTGAAAATTGAATTTTATTCATGGGGAATACAAAATCAGTGACGCTTGAACGGAAATGCGTGGATATTAACCAAAATGATGGACCTTAAAGTCAACGGATGCGCATTGTTAGAGGAAAAGCCTATCAGCAGGGTTTTTTTTTTTATTATAATTCATATAAATAATGTATTTCTGGCAGCTCATGGGCTTCGTAAATGGCTTAATGCTCTGGTCAAAAGTTGCTATTGTGCATTTAAGGCCTTTTTTTATGTTTTGCTTAAATCTTTATTTAGAAATAATATATTTATAATATTTTTCGAAACTTTTATAAACTTACATAGCCAATATTTTTTCAAGTTCACTGCTTGCTTATACCCTGCACTACCCTTCCGTCAGTATGAGCACCTAAAGAATTAATCATGTGATCCTAATAAACATTCAAATTTTGAAATTTTTTAAAGCCCCTCAATACAAAACTAGGCACAGATTTTTCCTTTTAGAGAAAATTCGTGCAGCGTATGCTTCTGGTGGGCACCGCCATTAAAGTAATTGGCGCAATTTATCAAAATTTTTGGTGACATGTATACAACATTCTGTTGTCATTTCCACAGACACCTGCTGCACATTTAATTGGATTTTGTGAGTAATCTACTCCTGCATTATGTTCGAATATCTGGGACTATTTTTAATTTTTCATAAAATGCAGTAATTATTGGGAGCCATGACGTGTATTATAGCTAAATACCACATGTAGAATATTCGGCGCAATAACAACCGCCTTTTACCGCAAAGCGTGAAGAGCTCGCTGTGATTGATATGCCGTATTACGGAATACAATCTTAGAACACGTACAGAGATTGAATCGATCATTAAAGACCCTTACAACACGTATATAATAAATTATGACACTAATTTTTATACCGAGAACTAATGGTAAGGGGTATATTAAGTTTTGTATGTAACATAGAGAAGGAGACATCGAAAACCCACAGTTACCTTCTATATGGCCAAGAGGACAAGGGAAATTGACTTGGAAACTCTAAAAGCTAGAAAACCTAATTTTTTTTTTGTTTCCATATAACAAGTTGCCTTAAGGTATGATGGTATAGGGTTTCAATGCCACTCGCAATCTTTCAAACTCTTGAATATTGAAATAGTTACCCCGCTTTGCTAATAAACTAAATATATAAATACCCCAAAAATCGTTCATATGTGGCCTCACATCACATCTACGAGTATATAGGTATATATACACACGAGGGTGGTCCAATAAGTACTTAGCCTACAAAAGAAGAACGAAAATTTTGGATTCGCTTCCACACGCGGTCGAAACAAAACTATGAGTCCGATTCGGCTGAAATTTCGACAGCAGCCATCTACGAGAATGTACTACACGATAGTAAATTTCTCTTGCGCTAGTTACGCCATCGGGCGGTGAGGCTAAGTAGTTATTGGACCATCCTCGTATCATACAATATTTTACCTCCGCAATTAATTTCCCATGTTTACTTCCATACTTCTCAACGTATGGACCTTACACTTGCCATAGATAAGAGATTTTTCGAACCATAACAAAATCGATTGAGTTTTGAGTAACTTTTGTTTAGAAATATATTTTCAATGGTATATCGATAATTGGTCTGATGAACCATTTTGAATTAGTAGGTACAAAAAAGAGACCATTACCGTTTACAGTAAAAGTAAAGGGTATTTTACTGTCGGTCACAATCTCGATTTTTATTTTTTTGTTTCATACGAATTCAATGCAATGTAATTAGCAATATTTCGTGGTGCAGCTTTGCCATGTGGCAAGTCCGCAAGGTCAAATGTGGTCTGGTCACACTGTGTAATGCGTTCAAGAGCAAAATAAGGTAAGTGCCAAGCACAAAGTGTGTATTTCGTTTGTTTATGAAGGTATCATAGCCAAAGTTGGCATTCCCCAGTTTATTAGAGTACCCAAGCACTGTACCAAATGTGATCAAATTCAGTTGACTGTATCATATAGGACGGATTGGTCAAAAAAATTTTTTTTGTTCAAAATTCGTTGTGTTTCGTTTGTTTGCTAAGATATCATAACCAAACTTGGCATTCGAACGTTTTTTATAGTTCCCAAGCACTGTACCAAATTTGATCAAAATCGGTTGACTGTCTCACATAGACCCATAGGACGGATCGGTCGAAAAAGCGTTTTTGGTGCAAAATTCGTCTGTTTTTCGCTTGTTTATGAAAATATCGTAACAAAATTTGACAAATAAATATCTTCAATTCGTCCGCGCCTGACTTTAACGTGCGCCATCTTTTTTATGATGCAGCATCTAATGCGCATTGGGCTTAATTTGCCAAGTTTATGGAAAAAAATAGAAGTTTTTACGAGCGAATATCTTTATTTTATTGAATCCCACTATTTTTTTTTATATGAAGTTTATTATGAAATTTTTGTAAGTTTGGAAATTTTAACTAATAATCAGCTGGTTGTTTACGAAAATTTTTTTTCATGTAAGAGATTTCGTGATATTGATAAAAAACATTTTTCGGCTTAAAGGCCTATACGCAGCTTGAAAAATTTCGCACGGCAAAACTTCATTTAAAAAAAATAATCCCACTATTATAACTTCATATAAAAAAATCCCACTATTTGGAATTTTTTTTTTAAATAATCACACTATTATAACTTCATATAAAAAATCCCACTATTTGGGATTTTTTTTATTTGAAGTTTTGTCATTCCGGATAACTCGGCTTCATGGCTTTTAAAGTCCGAACGATTACGAAAAAAATTTCGACTGTTTAATCAAAATTTAGGAATTAAAAGAAAATTTAAGTATACACAAAGCAGCCTTATTTCTAATGACAGGCGTTACCAGATGTACAAATATTTTGCGTACTATCAGTAATAAATATACCAAATTTCACTTTGAATAAGCATTTCTCTCTTTCCAAAAGTTTTGAAAATTTATCCCAAGGTGCATTGGTCATCATAGTACCAGTATACACTATCTATAATCTTCGGAATGAAAGATACTACTAGTAAAGTTCGTTTTGATGGGTTCATAATAATAATAATAATAATTATAATAATCGGTCTATTTATGTTGATGTCTTGCCCTATTCCTCCACACTATAAAAGCTTTTCGAATTTTAGCACGGTTATACTAAGCTAAGAATATTATGCTGTAAAAATTATAAATATAAAAAAAAAACTTCAAAATCTATGGGTTCAAATTAATCAACCAAGGTCTAACCTTCCTTACTATAAACTATACCACTTCGAACTATACAAAAAAAAAAAAAAATAAACAAGATGCAGCCGCGAAATAATAAGTAATCTTGTGTGACTATCGTAAAATCTTAAAATTCTTTTAACTTTATGAAAGCATTAACCCTCTATCCTCCGTGATATTTTTTACCCCAAATAATTTTATGTAGTTGCTTGAAAACTAATGCGAATAATAAATAATCAATTATTTTCTCGGAATTTTAGAAGAGTACTGGCTAGTCGGGTGGTCTGGACTGTATCCATGCCATTTGATTTTTTTTTGTGAAATCTTCATCTTTTGAAAATAACACAAAAGATGTTTTTTAATCAAAATTTTGAGAGCACCCACAAAAATCTGCTTCTTCATAATTTTTTAATTTATTTAGCACTTGTAGAAAATGTTTTTAATTTAATTTGATCTACTTGTATATAAGCATTGCAAAGTGCCAGCGCTCATTTTAATGCCAAAAAACCAAGGGAAATAGTAGTCCACACTTTATCTTATACAGGAAATTTATCATAGCTGGCTCATGTGTATCTCTTGAAGGCCACTAAAAGTAATGAAAGCCGAAGATTCTTGCCGCTTTTAGTATGCAGGTATATTAGCTCTATAAACAAACTTGCAACAAAGTTTGCACAAAATATTTGTAACCACTTGTTTGCCACATACAAACTGAAAGATAGTTTTTATGTCCATAGATTTTGTATCTTTAGCTGCTACTACTATGTGTTGCCTACAGCTTAGTAAGCACTTATTTATTTCAAAGCAGTTTCTCAAAGAGTACAGATACTTCGGTCTGCTTATGTGAATTTTTTGTTTTACATCACCTCATTTTTTTTTTTTTTCTGTTTATTAGAGCACTTAGAGACTCAGCTACAACACATTAGATACGAATAGCAACGATATGACAGCAACAAATTCAATTTGTTTATAGAAAGACAAGCTAACACTCAGGCACATAGTAACTTAAAAAAAAAATAGAACTGACATACGCTGGCTACACTTACCAAGAAATTATTCTTAAATAGTTTGAAACTACAGAGTGCCTACGCTAAGCTTTTTATATATGTATCTTGTAGATACATCATGCTAACATACAAACAAGCTAAATCCCAAACAAAATTTGTGGTGTTTATAAAATTTGATTTTGTTTGCCAAAAGAATAAAGGAAACGAAAACTAAGACAATCTGTTGTTTGTATGAGCCATCATCAGCTTGAAAAGTATCTGAAAGATGCATGAGACCTAACGCTTTGCTTAAAATTTATGCAAAAGACTAGAAAAATCATTGTGTGAAAGTTTTTACAAGCAATATTAAAAATTCCTTTAAAAGTTCTCTTCTTTCCATATTTGTTGCTTTTTTGCAGCTGAGTTTGTCTTTGTGTGACAGTAAAAAAGTTTCTTGTCACACTGTCATTTTTATCTGTATCTTTTCTACTATGGCAAGTGTTTTGGTATAAGCTAGTTGCAGTTTCCGTTTCTTTTGCTTCCGGTTCTGTTTTTGTAGATTTTTTTACTTTCAGTTTAAGCAGCTTTCACATGTATTTTCCCTAGGTATGGCATAAGTATATAGAATGTGTCATATGCATGATTTTCAATTTATTGCTTGGTTTCATACGATATAAGCGAAGTGTTACAGAACAAACCACAAAAAAACATTTAAAAAAGAAAATTAATTGAAAATTAACTATTTAAATGTGAGTAACAAACAACTTTAAATAAAATGCCAAATCTATATCTATCAATATCTTTACTGCTTGGTAGACAAAGAAGAATGCAAGCCAGTTTACTGTTTCCTTCTATTTATAACAATTTTGGACTAAAATCGATATGTACAAAAGATAGTTATCGACTTATAGTTTCTACCTCGATAACTTCACTAATGTCGCAGCACACATACTATGGGCTTTTGCTAGATTTTTTTATTTTATTTTTCTGTCTCAAATAAAATAACACTTAAACTTTTAATTTGATCATCTGATAAACAAAATACTAACTTTCAAAAACCAGCACCACATTATAAGGCAAATTTTTATCTGCATGCATATACAGTGCATACATATACATATGTATATATATGCGTAACATAAAAAATCAAAGTATCTCTTGGAAATTAAACTTTGGTTTCTAGACGTTACCGTATAAGGTATGCTACCATTTTCTCTAAAATATTATATTGTCATTATTTCTTATATTGTTCGATTAAAAAAAAGTTCCATACAAAAAGCTGGGGAGACAAAAGAAAAGCGTAGTCAGCGGACTACTGTCAGAAACGAAGTTCCTTCGACTTATTGCTTTTTCAAGCAATTTTTGTTTTTTTTGTTTGAGATGATTGGCTTTTTATTATAAACTGCGTCCAATTTACATTTATTTGCTATAGCAACTGGGCTTTAAGCTAAAATTTATTTCGATGCAGGTTTAGTTAAGTATTCAAAAATAATTATCTATTTTAAAATAGAAAAAATTATATTGCACCGCCACAAAAAAATAGGTAACTTGATCTGCGGCTAAGGCGTGTTATCTTATGTATTTCTGTTGAATTATTACCACAGCCACAAAACTTTAAAACCATAGAAAAATGTTCAGAAGACTGGATTATAAAAGCCAACCGAAGCAAATGCGAAGCAATCGGCCGTGCTTCGGAAAACGAGTCCGAAAGTTTTAATCGGATTCGTTTTGAAACCGAATGTTTGGTGCTCCCAATATCGCCAAAACAAATTTTTTACGTAGTTGAAAACCGACAACTTTGTTAAAAGAGAAATTAAAACAAATTGGCAAAGCAGGTTTAAAATGTACTCATATTGAAATTAACACTTTTTTTTTTGAATTTCCTGTGAAATTTTCACATTCTATTTATGCCAATTTCAAGCTAAATAGTTATTGATAAATATTTTTAATTATTTTTTTCGGAATCAACCCAAAATATAGCATGCACAACTCATATGGTCCATTTCTTGCATAAAAAAATGTTCATGTCTTGCATAAAATAAAATTCCCTTGTATTGCAGAATCGTGGATAATTTCCCTTGAAATGTGTTGAGCTGTGCTAACAAAGAGTAATCCGAATAAAATTGTTCGTTTTCGTTTTACGTCTTCCGGACAACGGTCGAATATTATTATTATAAAAGAGAAAAAGGGATCTTATAAGCAAAAACCTTGACCTTATGTCTAAGTAATTTTTTTTTTTTGCAAATACACAAAGATTCATTTATTTTTACAAATTGCATGTATCACAGGTGTGCAGCTGGAGCCATCATTGGGCATAAACTGCCATTAGGTCAAATTAGGACCTTATATTAACTTAATCTATTTATGAAAATACATTTTTAAGTGATCTTTTTTTTAACCTCTTGACTGGATCATCATTGAGTCGGCAGCCTGTTTGTGTGTCTAGGTAGACTCTTATTATAACGTCTTATGTGCTTGTTTATTTGAAGGTGGACGGTATCCAGATTGAGATCATGGTGCAGGGTCGAATTTCTTACGTACCATTCGCGACCAGTAATAAGGCGAAATGCCTTATTTTGGAACGTCTGTATACGTAAACGATTCGACCGAGCCGCTATACTCCAGATCTGAATAGCGTACCTCCAAATCGATGCCACTATTGTATTTTAAATCGCTCTTTTAGACACAATTTGGCCATTTTAAAGCGGCAGCTCTTGATCGTAATTATTACGTAAGCTGGTGTGAGCCTAATAAGCGACGTTGAGTATTTCCAAAATAGTCCCAAATATAAAATTATATAATTTTGCTGTGGAGTAGCCCTTCCCTAAACGTAAAAATACCTTTTTTCTTTCGGAAAAGTTGGTGCAGGGTATCATCCTATTTTCGGGCAGCGTCTCGTCTGATTCACATTTATAATTTTTGTAGCGTGAGTGCAACGTGCTAGCCGGCAACGCTTCGATTGATCAATATTTTTCTGATGTTTCAGTGTACAGTAAGGAAAGAGCATTTTATTTATGAGCTTATAAAAATTCTGTCGAAATTATTATATTAACTTTATAGCTTGAAAGTTTTATAATGCAGATATAATGCATATATTAAGTATTTAGCCTAATATGGTCATTTGCAATTTTTAGTTAAAACTAGGGACGCCTTTATGGTCCACAGGGCTACCGCTCAAGCTATTCAACCCAAACTAAATATTCAACCCATATTCGTTTTACTTTTAACATTTTGGGTTAAGTTTGTGACTCCAAAGGCAATTTTTGTGCATAATAAATGTGGCATGAGCCGCTCAAAAACGAAGTTCGAAGCCAGGACTTTGCACTTATACACTTATAAATGCTAACAAAGTAACAGATGTTATGCCTGATAACCTTGAGGGGCAATACAATCAAAACATTTCGTTTCGAAAGCACTTCAAATGAACATTAACATAGAGAGGATATTTATTGATGTCAATGCTTGAGTATTGACAAAATACAATTCAGCATTTAGTTGCTACACCCAGAGAGCCAAGTAGTCCCTAGCAAACATTTCAAGGGTCTCATTCTGTCCTAGACCGCAACGAATGTAGTAGTATGGAGCGGCCATTTTGGAATTTCCAATAGAAAGAAGCTTGACCAAAACAGTTATGGCGTTATTGTTAAAGATGGTGAAATGATTTTTTTTTGTCGTTTTTGTTATTGTTTTGTTGCACATAAATGAAAGGCTTAAAGGCTTTAACTACTCAACATGTTCAATTCGACAGAGTGAATAACGAGCACTGAACGTTACGCTTTGCAAAATTTTTTCACCTTTTCTTTTACTATTCAGTTGTTTCATTACGACTGGGCTGGATTTATAGACTAAGCCCACCAATGGCTGAGCATATTTATGGTCATGCTTTTTGTTTTTTAGCAAGCCCAGACATTGGGTCAATTTCATTGCGAAAAATGATTGCCATGATGCGAACAATGAATGTTAAATATAGTGAGAAAAAGCCTTGTGGAAATGCTATGGGATAAGAAATTTTCAAAAAAGAAAATCTAACAAGAAATATGCAAATCACTTAGTCCTGAATTCAGGCCGTTTTTCTATGTTATTTCCATGCGCTTGAACACATTATCATGCGTAATTCAGCTTTTAATACTGATAAAGTGAATATTTCTATTACGTTTAAATGAATTTTACATTTTCCGCGTTAACGTCAACGTCATTGTCAACGTTAACGTTACCGTTAACGTCAGCGACGGCGTCAACGTAAGTGTCGTCATCGTGAGTATGTGGCATGGGCTGAGCTATTTCCATTAAGAATACTTAATTCAAGCGCCATTGTATAACAAGTAGTACTTTACGATCCATCTATACATCCTACAAGTATTTTAGTTAATAAGCAAAACTAAAAGTAAAATTATTTAACCATTTTTAAATAAATTTTATGAAAAGTGGTATCGATATATTTTTATACCCAGTGTCGTATACCCACTACATGACAAAAGTAACAAAAGCATACATAAAGGTAGCTGAGTTTTAAGAAGTTACCTAAACTATTATCTGGTTGACTAGAGTGGGCTGTTAGTATTTATGGCCGCTAGAGCAACCAAACTTTTGGTTTAGATCCCTTATTATCAGGAGAAACAAGTTTATTTTATTTTTTACACAGCTCCCAGGCATTACAGAGAAAGTTGAAAAAACATTTTTGGATGCATAATTCGTTTGTTTATGATGATATTGTAACCAAATTTATCTTACGGAAGTTTTTTAGAGATCCCAAGCACTGTACCAAATTGTATCTGTTTTCTATATCATATAGACACGGTAGGATCGATTATGCGATTACAAGTTTTTAGGGAATAATTCATTTGTTAACAAAGAAATTTGGTAAAAAATTCGGCAGACTAAATTTTGAAGTATCTAAACACTAATAATTGGATCGAAATCGGTTCTTTCATTTTACTTGTTTGTTGTGTTGGTAAAAGGTATATCAAAGTCGGCCTCACTCGAGCTCAACGTTCGCAATTTTTTCTAACGCAATCATAGCAAATTTGCAAAGCTTTTAAGTTCAATTTTTTGCTAGGATGTTTGTCAAAGAAAATACAGATTTATGTATATAAATGAAACTGTCATTTCTTAGAAATCTTTGCTTTACAGAAGTCAATTATCTGTCATAATTCATATTATTTATGTCAATGTCAACTGTCAATTTTGTCAAATGTTAAAAATTCAATAACGAGAAAAATCATAAAAACTTTGTAATGACAAAAATAAAAGTAAAGAAATAATCGATTATGCATTCAGCCGTATACATTTATGATTGTCATTTAATAATAAATTCCAATTGACAAATATTTTACATGAAACTTATAGCTTTAAACGATAACGATAATATAGAAATAATTTTTTCACTTCTTTAAAATGTTTATATTTAAAACACTTTTTAGTTTGGACATTCTGACTATAATAGTCTACCTTATGCTTTGGGTCTCTTGTATTAATACCAAATGAAAATAATTCCAAACGATTTTAAGACGATTTTCAGAAACGAATCCGAATAAAATTGTTCGTTTTGTTTTGCCGATTATTCTAAAATAAATAATTTCAAAAATTTTCGTACATAAAATATTTTACGTAAACCTTGAAGAAATCGGTTTAAAAGCAGCACGTTCTCGAAATTTTTCATGATTGTTGTTTATCGTAGATTGGTTAAAATCGTGAATTCCTTCTCACTAAATGAAAGTAACAAGTATCTAGTAACACATTTTTAACAATGTAAGAGCGATAAGATTTTTGCTTACTTTTACCCATCTGTAAAAAATAAATAAATAATAACAAAAACGAAGAAAATTTAATTAGCCTAATTGTTAAAAAAAATATAAAAGGTGCAAACGAAACGATATTGATTTCAGTATATTCGTAGGGTAATTTTAAAATGTGGTCCAATAAAGATTGCTCACAACGGAATAGAGTACGCAAAGTCTTTAACATCCAGTGCTTCAACCACAGAATATCTATTGCAGTTATCCTTAGCCTGGTGCTGTGTCTGTCTGAGCTAGGCATAACTTATAGTTACACTCTATCAGCTAAAAGTGAGAATAAACTCAATCCTGTAAAGAAATCAGTCTCAAATCCATTAAAAAGAAGTGTTTGCTATGAAGGCAAAATGATAGCTAACCCTCATGACTGTGCTGGTTTTTTAACGTGCCTCAATAAAGAATTGGTTCCTCATAAATGTGCCACAGGCAGCAGATTTGATCCAAATTGGGAGGTATGTGTTGTGGATCAGAAGAGATTATGTAAATCTGAAACTGAATTATGTGTTGAAGGAGAGGTGAAACCAGATCTTATCAGCCGTATTGAATATTTTGCATGCCTTAATAGTAACTTTATTAAAAAAAAATGTCCCAATGGCAGTTACTTTGATTCATCCTGGAAGGTGTGTGTGGTTGAAAATGGTTCTAACCGGAAGACTGAATCATGTACTAAAGGAGATATTAAAAAAGATGCAAATGACTCGACACGCTACTTTAAGTGCCTCGAAGGATCTTATGCCAGTCAGATATGCCTACAAGGCAGTTACTTTGACGAGGTAAATAAAATGTGCATTAAAGATACTCCAACAGCGCACACATGCAAAGCTGGGGATATTATTGTCGATCCTGACGATAATGTGGGATATTTCGAATGTTTGAATGGAGAGTATTCCAGTCAGCGATGTTCACGTAATAGTTTCTTTGACGCTATGAAGAAAATTTGTGTAACTGAAAAATGTCGAGAAGGTGAAATAAGGGAAGATTCCGAGGACGAATCGGGATTCTTTGAATGCGTTGAGGGAAATTTTGAAAGTCAAAGATGTAAACGCGGAAGCTCTTTTGATGCGGTTAAGAAAATATGTGTTATAAACGCACTAAACACTGAAAGATGCCGAGAAGCTGATGTTAGGGAAGATCCCGACGACGAATCGGGTTACTTTGAATGCATTGATGGAGAGTATGCCAGCCAAAGATGCACACGTGGAAGCCATTTTGATGCGGTTAAGAAAATGTGTTTGAACACAAACGATCGTGATGTCACTAAGCGGAGCTAAGTTTGAGAGTCAAACATATTTCGTAAGATTACGATACTTGCGTTTAATAAATATGAAAAAGAAAATATATATTGTTAAACAACATTAGTACTCATTTGTGGCATGATTTTTGACTTTAGCGGGTTGATAGCCATAATCAACAGAGGTACCATGCGCATCTGCAGGGTCTCTAGCTTTTGAGATCTCTGAAATCTAAGTGCTCATACGGTGGGACAAGCAGACATACCTCAATGAAAATTATAAGCATTTTGTTATAAAGGATTAATGGTCTGACACGCCTCCTTGACGCTATGGGTGCAGGTAGTAAAAAATTATGAAAAATTCTTAAAAAGGAAAGATTTGCGCAAGAACAGCAGACTGTCACCCTGATCATAGCTTAGGTAACTTTACTCGGCATCTCCACATTGCACTCCATGGGCAAGTTCATCTCCATCATGCAGTTTTCGCCGGTTCCTTTTTTTTTCACCCATCGATAGACCAATTGTTCAGCTCTTCTCAGTTCAGTTCCACTATGGACGAGCCTAAGTGGTCATGTAGTGCTGACAAATGATAACATTACTAACTCAGTAAGAATATTAAATAAAGTATCTTTTTGTATCTCTTATCACAAGACCTACATTTTTGTATTTACTTACCTCAAGTGTCTGACCAGTTAACTTGAGTTTTGGGCATATTTTCGATTACACATTGAGTGTTGGTAGTTGTTGGCCCCAGGTACGTGCCTACATTTTCCAAGATTCGCCAAGGTTATTATTAGCATTTAGTATGCAAGACACATACTAATACTCACGCCTTAATATACTATATAGCCCTTAATATTTTTTCAGCACATCATCAAACATTTCTTTGATTAGGAATCGATTAAACTTGGCTATACACTGCCTATTAATTATGCGGCTGGAACACGCCCATAGAATGTTTTTCCTCTCAAACTGTCTCAAATTGGTTGGTAACAAATAGCGGAAAACATCAAAAGATGTTTTTGGGCTTACGAGGCACAAATTTTAATTAAACGTGGCACAATGTATTGGCGAATTTCGCACCGTTTAACACAAATTATAATGGTTGATGTGGCAACCGAATTGTGGCATTCACGAATTGGGCGGGTGTCTCGCTGAGTTTATTTGGTAACTAAACCGTTTGCTAAAAACAAAACCTAACTTTACTCTGTGTCTGACGCAGCTGTTCAAATTGGGTTTTCTTATAAGCTTTATTGGGAAAATACGTAAAATCGACTCGAGGCTACTTAACTATCACGCACAGTCAATGTGGCACGTGCAAATATGATGGTCAGTATGTAGATATTTTTGGTCTTGTCGTTGCCTTCACCCTCACCCTCGCCGTCACCGTCAGGATTTGGTGTAGTCGTGGGCTCAACTTGTCCTTCACCACCATCTGTCTCACCCAAGCCGAATGGTGACTCTTTATTCACGGGTACATAGAACTCGCCCTCGGCCACATAAGAATTGACAGCAGAGCCCATGCGCACCGAGCTGTAAGTGCTTCCGCAGTCCTTGTTGTTGGCCTCCTGATAGGAGGGACACTTAACAGTCGGAAAGTTGTTAGACTCCAGCGATTCCACGTAGTAGCTGACGGCACGTGTGTGCGAACAACTGCCTGTAAGATCCAAGCCGCAACCGGGCTGTGTTTTGCCACCATTTGGATAAAAAGCTGCTTTACCAATGGGCTGCGTGAAACCTAAGGTGCCGCCATTGGTTTGTATGGTTTCCACATAAAATGCATCGGTGCTAGATAAACGCTTTTCCGGTTTATTGTAGCTTACCATAGGCATGGCCGGATCTAAGCCCACAACTTTTTGCACTTGACCTGTGACCACATTTTTAGCTGTGTGTCCGGCCACATGAGCACCCAGGCTAAAACCTACAACTTCCAGCGTGTCCAATGACATGTTTTCCTCCTGCACCAAAAAGTCTATTAGATTAGCAATTTTCTTGCCCGTAGCTGGCGCAGCGGCCAAAGAAGAGGCGTAATCTATAGAGCGTCCGCGGTTCCAGTCCACGGCAATCATATTATAGTCGCCGTGGGCAAACCAAGCGCGTTGCACGCCAGAGTTAACGCCGTCTTTGTAATTGGAATTCCAACCATGTATGGTGAATCTGTATAATGCCTTATATATTTAGCTGCAGCGCATAAATCTAATTCGAGCTTTTACCTACCTGGTGGGATTTTCGGCATTAAAATTTGACTCTATTATGGATGCTTTGGTGGCCTTTATGACTTGTGGCTCATTTGGGTTGCGACGCGTATACAAATAAAACGTTACCCCATTTAAGGAATAGCGCTGATTATTCTCAAGCTGATCCTCTGCCTCGTACTTGGCCAACTCCTTTTCAGCTGCATCCAAAGTTAGCCACTTGAAGCTACCATCGATTTGAGGCACAAACCAACCATTTTCACCATTTATACGATTAGATGACTGCTCCTCAATGGGCCATGCTCCCACTGAAAATCCAGGCAAAGTTAATCATGACTAAGTGTTAATCCAACTGCAGGGTACAAAGTACTAACCCGCTAATATTCCGAAACAAAATGTTACAGCCAAATACAATTTCATTGTGTCTCAGCACTCAGCACTGTTTTGAACACTTTTGCCTCAATTTTCTACGCCTTTTATAGATTCAGCTTAACCTTTGTATATATAGTAATTCGATTTTTGCAATCTATATAATCTGTCTAATCATTGCAGTTCAGTTGATAAGCCAATCGCCCTAAATCAATTTGGACGTAACACTGTTTGTTGATTAGTAATCTACTCAAATTGAGCCTTTTGTTTAATCGTTTGAGTAAAAGCTTCGGGATTAAGTCTTTAAAGAGTGCGTTCTGAAAAGCTGACTAGGTAAATAATTTAGTTCGTCTCAACGTGCTTAATATATTCAATCAAAAAACTCGCACAAAGACATCTATAAAAATTTCGTGGATAGACAAAAGATGAACAAATCATTGCAGAAGTTCTCTATTTAGTTGGAGTTTTCATCCATACTCTCAGTTCACGGCTCGAAATACAATAAAGTAAGCGTAGTCATTTGTGAATCATCTAGTCCGAAAAGTATAGGGTGGGCCATCTGTTGGTTTCAAAACTATTCAATTTTAGTCATGGATTGTTTGTTTAAAAATCGAAAAATGCGAAAGAGTGGTACAGGCGTACTATGAAAATGAATTTTCTGTGAAAAAACATAGTTGAGCCCAGTGTCGACAAGTCGCAGGAAACAACGACGCACCATCGTTCGCAAGAATTACACCCGGATCTGCATTTACACGCTTATTATGATGGTGTCACCTCATGAGGGAAAATGGATTAAATAATAAGAGCACTATTACCCACAATCGGAATCATCTTTCCCCCAAAAAATTAAGTTAAGATATTCGGCAGCACTAACTAACCAACTTTGTGGTTCAACATTCCTACACCGTTGTTTAAGCGTTTATTAAATAGTTTATGCCTAATTTTCGTCTTATTTACGAAAATAGTTTGCAGATACTTTGCTTTTGGTTTTTAAGATTTTATTTTAATAATGCAGTTAAGCGGCCATACCATAAGGAGAATCACTGCGCACGGGCACATAATAATCTCCGCCTACCATATACGCATTTGTCACAGCACCCATTCTCACAGAGCTGTAGGTACTGCCGCAGCTCTTGGAGACAGCTGCTTCGTAGTCACCGCATTTCATGCTAGGGAAATCGTCGATCCTCACTGCCTCGGCATAGTAGGTAACAGAGCGACTGTGCGCGCAGGAGCCAGTTACGTCAAGGCCACAGCCGGGTTGACTTTTACCACCATTGGGATAGAAAGCACCCTTGCCAATGGGCTTGAGAAAACCCAAGGTACCGCCATTGGTCTGAATTGATTCAACATAAAAGGCATCGGTGCTGGACAAGCGGCTGTTGGGCTTGTCGTAGCTGAACAATGGTAGAGCCGGGTCTAGACCAATTATAGTGTGCAATTGACCGTTCTTAACATTTTTACCAGCATGGCCGGCAACATGAGCACCCAGGCTGTGACCAATGACCATGGTATTGTCCAAAGAGAGACCATGATTGCTGCGAAGCAAGTTAATAAGTGCAGCCACCTTTTCACCAACACCGGATACAGCCAGCACGGAAGAAGCATAGTCCACAGAGCGTGCGCGTCCCCAGTCCACTGTGATCATGTTCATATCACCGTGGGTAAACCAGGCATTGCGCACGCCAGTGTTGACATAGTCATCGGCGCTGGAAGTCCAGCCGTGTATGGTGAAACGGGTAGGGTTGTTGGGATTAAAGTGGGATTTCGAAATGGATGCAGAAGATGCTGTGATTTCCTGAGGTGAGTTGAGGTTGGATTTGGTGTACAAATAGAAGGTAACTGGATTCAATGATACGCGTCCCTCGCGCTCAGAGCGCTCAGCTAGCCATGACTCTGCAACGTCCTTATCGATCCATTCAAAGGAACCATCGGCTTGAGGTACATACCAGCCATTTTCACCGTTTTCGCGGAATTCAGTGCCGCTAACTGTAAAGGACTGGCTTAAAAGATGTTTGATTAAGTTACTAGAACTTAGATACCGGCAACAATAAGACAGCAAGCCAAGGCTAAGAACAATTTCATTTTGTCTCCGACCGACGCAATTGACAACTAAGTTTTGGGCTTAGAAAAAATCTACCTTTATATGTTTTTCGGAAGCTACGTTCTATGGCATATTACTTATTTTCAAACCTCTTCAGATAAGACTAAATGATTGTCAGTTTTTATAATCAAAAAGATGATAAGGTCGCTGAAAGCAACGTCAGCTATAGTTTTTGGATAGATTGGCAGGGAAATATTATTATTACGGATTTATACTTTATTACCCATACCAAATGGATATTTATTGCGAACGGGAACATAGTAAATTCCCGCACTTTTATTTTGATCGGCCAAGTCACCCATTTTAATAGAGCTGTAAGTGTTGCCACAATTGCCCGAGACAGCAGCTTTGTAGTCGCTACATTTAATGGTTAGAAAGTTGTTCCTTCTGACTGCTTCGGCATAGTAGATGACTGCGCGATTGTGTGCACAGGATCCAGTCACGTCTAGGCCACATCCAGGCTGGCTTTTACCCCCATTAGGATAGAACGTATTCGTTCCGATGGGTTTAAGATATCCAATTTTGTCAACACAGGTTTGTATGGATTGCACATTGATGGCATCTATGCTCGACAAGCGTATCATAGGTTTATCGTAGTTGAAAAAAAGTCTAGCTGGATCTAAGCCGACAATTGTGTGCAATTGTCCGTTTTTCATATTTTTACCAGCGTATCCGGCCACTTGTGCACCCAAGCTATGGCCAATAACTATAGTATTGTTCTTGGATAGCCCATGGAATTTACTCAAAAAGTCAATGAACCGGGCTATTTTTTTACCTGTCGTGGGCACGGCGATGACAGCAGATAAGTAATCTAGCGTGCGCGCAAGTATCCAGTCTACGATTATAACGTTCATATCGCCGTTGCTCAACCAGGCATCACGCACAATGGTATTAACCCATGCTGGAGCACTTGAGTTCCATCCATGAATTGCAACTCGAGTGGGATTTTTAGGATTAAAGTGAGAGTTCGAAATGGATGAAGACGACCTAGTGATTTCTTGCGGAGTATACTGATTAGATTTGGTATACAAATGAAAGGTAACATCATTTAGGTATGTATTGCTCTTGCCCATCCAGAGGGAACCATTCCAGCCGATTACATTTCCTAAAGCGTTGAATGCTTAACAAAAGATCAGAAAAAATTAATTTATTCGTCTCCAGATTAGGAAATTTGAGTAAACACCCACAGGCAACGAAAATACAGAAATATGGAACATTTTTAACCATATTAATAGAGGTTCTTAAGAGTCAATAGATTGCTGATAGCTTGTTGTGCTTCTCAAGTTTTTATAAATTAGTATAACTAATTTCTCATTAGAACCATTTAAATCTACACTGTCCTACAAAATCAAAGGGGATTTTTGAATTTTGTTTTCAAGAGCTCGAGAAGGCGTACACAGGCACAGTAAAAGCGTGCTATTTCGAGGACTACAAAGGATTCAATAAAAAATGTTAACTAATCCTACCCCCGAACATCATGAACGCATTATGGAACACAAAATAAAAATGTATTTTCGGGTCGCCATAAAAAGAAGTATTTCGAATGTTTCTTCAGAACCCAGACGGGCTAGGGCTTATTGGCTTTCAAATATATAAAACTTTCTGGCATAAAGTTTCAGAAATAATTTGTCTTTGTGCAGTCTATAGGGGAGCGGGTCATCAAGAATATTTTTAGCTAAGTTGTTATTTTTAGGATCAATACGAATATATTATCCTCCAGTAGAGTATGTCTAAGCCCACTTATTTGTAGTGCTCTGAATTTTATTATTTCAGCTGTGTATGTTACTTCCTTCTAGACGTTGAATATGATATTTTCCTCAAATACTTACTTTTACATGCGACAAATGGGGATTGTCTTTATGGAATCTTACTTAAGGATTGGACTTATGGAGTTTCAGACTAGAATTATAAATTTGTGTTGACTACGTAATATGTGTTAGAACCTATTCAAACAATTGTAAGCGTGTCTAATTCAATTTTTCAGCATAAACTATATACAGGGTGGGCCATC